>WBMY01017859.1:856785-902367 GCA_013397315.1 Donacobius atricapilla | reverse complement strand
TTTTTTTTTTTTTTTTTTGCCTTAACTAATTGCTCTTGAGCTTTCTGATTGCCACTTTCTATACCCATTGAATGTCTTGTCCAGTTTAACTTTTCTTGCCCTGACTGTGGGTATTCAGGGTATAAAAACAGCCTCTGGGGTATCTTTCTCCTCTCCAGACTGTGTGCTGAAGAATTATATTACTATTCTAAATTTCAGCTGGTTTTCCTTTTTCTTTTTTTCTCCCCTATAGTAATTTCTCTTTTCTCCAGCTCACTTAACTTTTCATATGATTGTTTTCTTTTTATTAAGAGTTATATCAACTTCTACTAACATTTCTTTTCCCAGTGCTTTTTCTTCTTTGCCTTCTTTTCCTATGCCTAATGTAGCTCTGGACCTAAATAATACTAAGAGTTATTTTAATTCTTCACATCCCCCAGAAATGATGCACATCACAGTACTGAGGATCCTTCAGCCCTTCCAACTGTTTGATTACATTCACTGAGGCTTTTATTTTTGTTTTGATAGTGTTTTGGTTATTTCCTACCTCTTCTCCCCCAGCTCAGCCTTTCCACCAATTGTGCTGGTCTGTGCTTCTCTGAAACCTGTAGCCATCAGATACAAAAATCTGTAGAGTTGTTGTTTGCCCTGTATTTAATACAGCTTGACTCTTATTAATCAGTTATGTTGGTTCTCATTGCTGATATTTCATACAGGGAGTCAGTCTGTTAACCTGTAGCAAATCTGTTATTAACTGGATTCTCAGTTCAGTAAGATAACTTTATGATTCAGTCTGATTAAACACAAATGGAAGGCTTGGAAGAGTATCTCTGAAGAACAGAGCCACAGTGATAATAAAGAAGGACTTTTCCACGTTCACAACCATCTCAGCAGCTCCCCACCGGGTAGCATTGCTCCCTTGATGGCCTGAGCAGTGCTGGTCAGTCATTGAGATAGTGGCTAATGGAGAAAATAGGAGTTCAGTGCCAGACCAGGGATTCCTGTAAGGAAGGAATGAGCTCGTGTGTATCTATGGATTCATAAAATGCCTTTCCATGCATCTATATTGCTTTAATCTTGTCAGCCTTGATGGCGGAAGCAGGGAAGATAAAAACTTTCAGATTTGCAGGCAGCCCGAGCGCTGGTCCAGGATCCTTGAGGTCATTGTTGTCTTTCCAGTGACAAAGGTGTTGAATCACGGCAGCCAAGGGCTGAAAGGGGAGACCCTGTGTGGAGCAGTCCATCTCAGTGAGAGGGTGAACCTCAGCCCCGTCGCTGACTCCCACAGGCTGTGTCTGCAGGAGCAGCAAGGACAGCTCCAAACTGCCCTCCTGGCAGAAGGAAGGAGGCAACGGAGTGTGGGCATCCTTGTGGCCTGGTGGATGAACCACACACATGCTGAGAATTGAAGTGTGCTTTACTCTCTGCTTTGTCATCTGCCTGGAAGTCTATTTCCAGCCAGAGGGTTCACAGTGTGAAGGCGTCCCTGTCTTACACTTTATAGCCTACAACACTGCCAGCATCTGAAATTTTCAAGGGAAAGTGGTGGGTAATCAGTTTTTCCTACTTTAGGGGTAACCTCAGGAAGAAAACATTTTTCCCTGCTCTCCAAGTATTAAGCTCTTGTCGTCTCTGTTTTCCTAAAGTTTCATTCTGTAGTAATACACTCCTGCTGACTTGCAGGAGTCACCCATGGCTGTTATTGCAAATGTACACATATATGTATGATCACAGTTTCTGTCTCTGAGACTTATTTTAAGCCTTTTTAGCCTTTTTTTTTGCTCACCCTGTTGCTTATGGAAGTTGCCACTATAATCTGAGGAGGTTTCTGGCACTAAGTGAAGAAACTCTTTGACTTTTATAGAGAGTGAGAGGGAACTTCAGCCCATGAGGAAAGTATTTCCTCCTTGGCAATGTGTATGCCCTTAGGTTGGGGCTCCCTTTACTTATGTAGAAAAAGCACAAAAGAAGTGTACCTCAGGACTGTGACAGTGGCATCTAGCTGCCAAACTTGTGGAGCTTTTGTCTGATGCCTAGAGGAGATAGTAGGGTGGATATATTTCCTTAAGAGTACTCTGTGCATCTTGTCTTTCGCTGCGTGTGACCACCTCCTTTCAAGGGCAAACAAACTTGGCTGTCTTCCTGAGTCACAGCTGCTTTTCTTCCTAAGTTTTCTTTGAAAGAGAGATGAGCAGCTGGAACACTGAGCTTGGACGTTGCTGCTCTGCTGGAGAGAGGGGACCTGGGTGTGGGAGGCGTGAAGAACTCTCTGGGCAGTGTGGGGTTGCAGCTCTCACTCAGTTCTAAGCCATCTGTCAGGTGCAGCCTGGAGCAAGGGTGAGTGTGGGCGGCCATCAGTACCCCATGGCTTGCCAGTGAGGAACTGGTTGATGTGGAGGTGGAAGGGAGGAAGGGGTCGGTTTTGGTAATGGGGAGGTGATAAAGGCACTGGGTCCCTTCTGCCTTGCCACCAGAAGTGGCTTTTCACGTTCTTGTCCTACCACAGGCTCAGGGCAATCATTCCCTGTCCAGTTCAGGCTAAGCCTCATTTGCAGAAATTGATGCTGTTCTGTGCTTCACTAGAAAACTGGTATTTTTCCTTTCCTTTGAGTTTTATTTTACTTGCGTATGAATTCAGCCGAGTAATTGTATTCAAGTGTGCAGCCAGTATGGCCACCTCTATTTTCTTTTGATTCCTTGGGCAGTAGCAACTGATTGCTGCAGAATCCTATTCCAGGTGGCACTGATTTCTGTATTTCAAGTAACGTATTTGTGCTGAGATGCAGGATAGCAGCCATGGGTCTCCAGAAGGGTTTGGGGGCAAGAGGCTGCCGGGCCAGGAGAGCAGGGATCATATCAGCAGGAGAAGGCTCTCTTACTTCTCTTACTTCAATATTTGTTGCATATTGGGCACTGATAAATGCAATGAGAGTGTTTTGTGGAGGCAACAATAGCCTTTAATGCACTGAAAAGCAAAAGCATTCTGTAGAAAGTGGGGGAAAACAACAGAGGGTTGAAGAGTGTATAAGTGACTTACACAAGTAGGTACAATAAAGGAGAGAATCACAGTGGGTGATAGTGAGTGATATATCCTTAGACAAAATATTCCTGCTTTATCTTACGCTTGTGCACTTGGGCTTTTTTGGGACTGGCTTTGTATTTAAACATTGCCTGACAGGTGGTGTGCGTGACTTTGTTACTCATCTTTGCTTTGGAAAGTCTGAAGACTTATGCAGATTTCACTATCAAACTTGCTGTCGTGCAAGGAAGAATTCCACAGTACTCTGGCAATCGAAGCTGGTAAAATAGCAAAACATGTTGCCTAAAGAAAATGGCTTTATAAGCATATTCACACCACCATTGTAACTTTTATGTCTACATTCTTGCCTGCTTACAGCCTCAGTGAAATAGTTAACAATGCTTATTTATGAGCAGTGTTCAATAGGTTTGGGAGTGAAACACCATGGAAAAAGATGAGGCAGGTACACAATTTCTTTAGGTCTTGTCTCCAGCTCATCTTTTTCAGGTTGAAACACCAGGCATTTTTCAAACAGATATTTCAGACAGAGATTGTGAAGCACAGAGTGGCACCCCGCACATAAAATAACAAGTTCGCAGTCTGTGGCAACATATTTGGTGGATATTTTGATTCCAGTGATCAGATATTATGCAAACTTCGGGGGGAAAAAAGAGATTTTATGGGATATGGAAGACACAAGAAAAGCTGATGTCACAGAGATTTATGCTGGTTCTCTAGTTCTTTAATTCTGTAGAAGTACAACCCAACAAACTCAAGAGTCTTACTTGGTAAGTGAATATGCACTGGATGCAGATATCCGAATTAAAAAAAAAAAATTGTTCAGATCAGTTTTCATTAGAACTGCACTTCATATTATTAGAATGTGATGGATGTATTTGTATGAGGAGGAAGTTCACAGCTATGTTTAGTTTTCTCCTCTCAGCAATTTATAACTTAAGCATTAGTCACCTACCCAATCTCCAGTCCCTTTCAGGATATATAAATAAATATAGTGTAAGACACAAGCAGTAAAATTTATGATCACTGATTGATGTCACTCATGTCTCTTTCTTGTGATGCTGAATAGAGGGTAAAGAAAACAATTCCTCACAACATGCACAATCTTGATTCTTTCTGTAGATATGTAGCAGCAGAAGGCTAAATCCTGCAGCCTTTACTCAAACTTGTTACCTACTGTGATGATTAAATGAAGGAAGTGAGATTTTCACGTCTAGAATGACATGAGTTCCTGTGTAGAAAACCTGTCCAAAGCATATGATCTTCTTTGAGTCCTGAGAGTCAGGCAAAAGTGTTATTTCTTGTGCTGGTGAGCCTCTGAGACGCATTTTGGTCTCAAAAATGCAAAAGTTAGCTTTACCACCTATAGATATCCCTTTACCTTAGCTGTTCTCTATTTTCACTAATATCTCTGGCATATTTTCCAGGCTGCTGATTAGGTGCCTCTTCAGTTGCATCATCTAATCCTCCATTTTTTCCTACCCTCCATTTTTTCCTACTTTACCTGCAAAGCCAATGATCACAATATTAATATATAATGCTTCTTATCTCACTCTTCCCCATCTCCCAAAGCAGGTAATAACATGTGTCCTGATTTAAAACTCTTTTGATATTCTTAATTTTTTTGGTGCTAATCATAGAGAATTTTGACAAAATGAATTTTTTTCAAGAAGACAAAAATAAATTTTAATATTAGTTTTGGCTGGACTATTATAAATAACAAAGTGTTGATTCAGTCAGCTGAGGCCCAGCAGAAACTGGGAACTTCAGTGTGTTTTCCCACAAGTGAAATGCAAGAAGGAAATTCCTATTTGCCTGAAACTGCAGAATTTTGTCCTGTGCTGTGTTTACTCATGTGCATGCACACAGATATACACAGAGTGTGAATGAAATGGCTTCAATGCCAAGGCTCTTTTGCTGCTGCTGTGATGCAAGTGATCTGAAATAACTCAGTTTGGGGGTTTTAAATTGACTCAGCAGTTTTTTCCTGGTTTACAAGTGCTTTTTATGATAGCCAGGTTTTGTAGAAAGAAGCATTTGGAAAATGCTCTTGGGCACATGGTGGGATTCTTGGAGCTGTCCTGTGCAGGTCCAGAAGTTGGACTTCAGTGATCCTTGTGAACCCCTTCCAACTCAGGATATCCCATGATTCTGTGATATTCTGTCATCTGACGATGGTATTCATGGCTTGATAGTGATCTTAACATAATTATTACTTTTCTGGAAAACCACATCAGAAATATGAGTCCTCTACCTTGTTAAATAAATTATGAAATACCTACCTGAACATTTTGAAGTACAGATTCATTAAGATTGAAAACTTTGATGCAAGTCTGAAAGTCTCTGTCACTTTAGATCAAAAAAAAATTTTTTAACCAACAAAAATGTATTCACCCTCTTCTTCAAAATTTTGGTGTTGACCTCAGTGTTGAAAAACTCTTTTGTGTCGCGTTGCCTTATGTGATCACTAGATGAATCCATGTTGTTTCTGCATAGCTGCTCGAGTTGTACGTTCAAGTCAGGCTGCTTTTGTGACTGAGTCTGTGCGAAGCCGTGTCTGTGTGCACACTTGGAATACATTCTGTTATCTTTCCCGGCTGCTTTTCCTGTCTGTGCTGTTTTCAAAGCAATGTTTGGTTCACTGATTCTTTCCTCCCTTCAAACTTTCCCAAAACAAGAAGGGGAGAGGCAAAAAAAAGGAGAAAAAGTCAGGCTGGAAATTATTGGTGCCTTAGAAAGGACGAGATTTACCTATTACAGGACCACCTGTCCAAGCAGCACATCCTATAGGCAGCAGTGTGGAGGAAGGCATTTGAAGTTCAAGTTCTCTTTTGTTGTGCTCTGCAGTGAGAGGAGAAACATCCCTGCTGGTGGGAGTGATCCTTCTGGAAAAGCTATTGGGAAGCTCGATAGCACAGTCCCTAGTTAGGGTGATCTGGGGGGCTTATCTTTGCTGAGGATTCTGGGGTGCAAAATGATGGTGAAATTAGGGAAGTGCCAGAAGATGACAGGTGGGCCCCTGTGCTAAGGTCAGCATCACTTAAGGGACAGGAAAGTACAGTAAAATTACTGCGCCTGCTGGATTGAGGCCTGAACTCATGTATACGCTTCTAGGGACACAGGGATATCTTTTTCTTTTTTTTTTTTTTTGCAGCATACTGTTCTGGAAAAAACCCTGTCTTAACTATCTTCCAGAGTACAGCTTCCCTTCAGGCATTAAGGCTGGTCCAGCTGACAGGGATACACAGGAAGCTGTGCAAGGAGAGGGTTAGGCTGGATATCAGGAAAAGGCTCCTTGCCCAGAGGGTGGTTGGGCACTGAACAGGCTCCCCAGGGAACTGGTCACAGCCCCAAGCCTGACAGAGCTCAAGGAGCAATGTTTCCAAGCACATGGTGGGATTCCTGGAGCTGTTCTCTGCACAGCCAGGAGCAGGACTTTGATGATTCTCCTGGGTCCCTGTCAATTCAGGATATTCTATGATTTTTTGATGCTTAGGTTGTAGTTGATAGAAATCCTTCTGCAGAGTCACTCATTCATCTCTGGTGCTAATTGTTCAATGTAAAAAAATGTGGGAAAAGTTGGGGTTCAAACTAAATTTTGTTCACCGCTGTGAGGGGTGATTCACAGAAGTTATATTTGCTAGAGACGTGGAATGAAGAGGAATAATGCTAGGATGAAGCAGTGACTTATTCTGCAGCTTTTCAACTCCAGATAACGTGGTTTAGTAGTTCTGTGCTATGCTAGGCTCACTCAGGGTGTTTGTGTTTACAGAACTGGCACTGAAGGGCTCAAAACCACATGTGGGTTGTGGCATTTAGAGACTTGCTGGATTAACAGTTGATGATCTTAGCCTTTCCAACCTAAAAGTTTCGAATATCGCTGAGTGGTCATTCTGAAATCAGAAGCACTACTTGGAGCCAGTGAGGTAATTTTTCCTCTGAAGGTGCTTGACCATCTCCTACTGTCTTAGGCTGCTTCAGATTTTTATTTTCTCTGAAACAAAGAATACTCTGCCCCACAATCTTAGTTTTTCCTCTCTCCTTCCTGTACCATAGCCCAGCAGACAATTTAGAAATAAAAAAATGGCTACCAGTTGCTTGCTGATGATGGAAAAAGAATTTATGTATTTTTCAACCTTAACATTATTTATCCCCTCCTCCAGTTTTATGACCCCTTTCTTTCTTCCTTCTGTAAACCAAACAAATAAATTACAAAAAATCATTTTCTCTCTTATATGGCTAGTTTGACATACAACACAGGTAGCAAGTTCATTCAAAAATGATATTTAAAAATGCCCCATATTCTGAGAGCTAAGGTAGTTCAGATTCCTCAATGCTGGGCTGATAATAAATCACAGGCTGCTTACATTTTAGCACAGTTCCCCTAGTGGAAGCAAGTCCCACTGTGACTCCTTCCAAAGGGACTGCTTAATGAATAAGGACTGATTCTGTTTGGAAAAAAGTGATCTGTCTCTATTGAGAGTATAAATAATAATAAGCACATTCTGGGTTTAATGCTGTTTTAATCCTATCGAGTAGCACTTCATTTAAAATTGATTCCAACGATTTAAGTTCATACATGTAATTATTTATTTATTACTACTCCAATTATTTTGATACATCCCAGTATATTAATCCCTTTTGAAAAGCAAAATAATAAATGTCACTAGCTGTTCTGCAGCAGATCTCAGGTTACCTGTGCTCTAATTATTTATATTAAGGATGTTGTAAAAGAGCCTATAAGAAACAGTTTCATTGTCTCTAATGCAGGATCAAAAAGAGTCTTTTAAGGTGGAGAGGAAAAATGTTGTTATAGTAGAGTCAGATCTAAGATTCTTAATTTGAATAATTAAACCTATTTTGTATTTTTAAAATCATTTCAAGGAAATAGTGACTTTATGGCAGGAGTGCTACTTAAGTCAGCCCTATTGTTAGGATTAAAGTACATTTGAATTTGTTCTTTCTATTCAGATGTTTTAGCATTCAACGAGACAATTTCTTGCACAATGAACAGCAATTTTAACTATTGTTTTAGCATCGCTGTCTTGTTCTTTAGGGAGCTTTTGATGACATGACTTTTAGCATTCATGGCATGCATGATTCCTAGTTTGAGACTTTTTTATTAACATTTTGATTTTAAGGTAGGTTTCAGTTAGAGGAATACTTCTTAACTGAATCTAATAAAGGATAAATAGGTGCATAATAGTTGTAGCTGGAAACAAATTTATCTAAAGTTTTCAGGAAAACTAGAGAATCCAGATTTTTGTTCCTAAACTGAAGCTTAGTTTAAATGGTGGATTTCAGGTCTGAGTTTGAGTCTGGTTCTGGAGCCTTACACAGCTCCACAAAAATATTTTTTGTTTTTCAGTGTGGGTTTTTTTCTGAGTGTGGAAAAACAGAGATAACAGTAGGATGATTGGAACAGAAGTTGTCACATCCCATAGAAAGATTTTGTTTCATGTGACTTCAACCATTGTTCTGTGCAGAGCAAGGAGATGTGTCATTCCTTACCACAGCCTTTTGCTGATTGCATTGCAAAAGCAATGCAGAGCTGTCCCTTTTCTGTGTGATAACCAACTCAGATAACAAAATTACTTAACCTTGTAACTCGGAACAAAAAGTCTGCCATACCTGTCAAACTATGTTTGTAAATGTGCTCTTTGACTCAAACCCAGCATAAATCTAGAGGCTGAAGATGGCAGCTACTGAAGGTATTCAGTAGTGTATTACAGGAAAAGGATTTTATTCAGGGTATCAATATATTACCTTCCAAATAGTGAAAGCCATTCAGTAAAATCCAGACTTTCTAATAACTCATCCCATTGAAGGTTAATGGAAGCTTTGTCAGCCTAGTGTTTAAAACTTTAATCGAGAGACTTATTTATTTGAAAATAGTTAATTTGTTTAACAGAAATTGAAACTGTTAATTCCAAATTTACTATTCAGTGAAATACATTTTGTTTTGTGAATATTGTGTGCTTTCTTTGTTTTAGCCTAAGCTTTTACGAGTAAAATCAATTTCTTTCCTTGACTCTATTCATCATGAGAAAATACAAATCCTGTCTTTTATGAAGCTGTCATAGTTCCTAAGAAATATTAGACCCTAGGGGCCCACTATTCCATTTAAAATATTCTTCATGTTCCTACAATCTTTTTTTTTAACAATCCTTTTGCTTGTTTGATGAATTTTACTCTTCCCCTTCTCATTTGGTGAAATGCAATATTATGTCCTTATTCTGTTTTNAATTAATTAAATATTTTTATTTTATTTTTTTATTTTCCAGTCCACTCTTTTCCTGGCCCATTGGCTCAGGATTGTGCTTGTATCCAGGCTTACTGTGGCTAAATCCCTCTTCTCCGAGAGGCCTTAGTGCAGCAGCAGCAGGAGGAAGAGGA
Organism: Donacobius atricapilla; assembly: GCA_013397315.1. Lineage (NCBI taxonomy): Eukaryota > Metazoa > Chordata > Aves > Passeriformes > Mimidae > Donacobius > Donacobius atricapilla. Next base: position 892,955 of record WBMY01017859.1, on the reverse strand, counting down.
GCAGAGCTGTGATCTCAAGGGAATATTGGTGGGGGGAAAACAAGTCTCACTGAAGGAAGTTTCTCAAGGTGCTCTGGCTGATGAATTAGCTAACGTAGCTCAGAATAAAAGTCAGTTTGGAGTCTGAGGTGTTGGTGGTGTNAAGTAGAGGTTTAGTATTTTTTTAAGGGAATATAGCCATGTTTATCACATTGTCTGTACTCTTAATTCTCCTCTTTTGTCTTTTTGTTTGCTTGCATATTCTCTGAAAGATGTAGGCAATCCAGATGAATTGAAAAAGAACCCAAGCTATGCAAGGCTCGATTCTCAAATATTTTCATCCCTGAAGTAGCTGAGAAATATATACTGTGATTTAAAAAAAAAAAGGCACAGAGGCACTTATCTTTTTCTTACATATTCTGAAAATTCTGGTTATACTGTTTGCAGAGCTGATAAAGNGGTTTTTTTCCCAATTTTTTTCTCTTTGATTTTAGTTTGAACAGTTCATACCAAATGCTGATGAGATTCCTGTCACCTAACTCTAGTTATCTTAAAGCTAAGTGCTCATTTTCAGCTAATTGTCTAGACATTCTCTATCATCAGCGAAGAAATAGAGGCACTTCAGGAGTGAATAATCCCATCCTAAAATAGATGTCTAAGCTGGGATGGATTGGAAGTAGCTGTCTTCCTCCACCAAATAGCAGGAGAGCACTGACAAGTGGTTAGACAAAGAGGAGCTGGAGACAGGTGAGATGGGGCCCCTCTTCTCTCTCTCAGTGGTTTCACTGAGTTAGGACACGAGTTACATTTTTCAGTATCTGTGGAATAGTTTGACCATGTGAAATAGCTGCTGGTAACAAACCCACCAGATTCAAGAGTGCATGAGGCAGAATTTAATGTACCCAGTTCCCCTGGCCCTGTGCAGCCTGTGCTTTGTTGGGGTTTGTCAAGTGGTAGCTGAAAAAACCCAAAAGCTGGTGCTTAAAGCATTGCTCATATCCCAGGTTGGGATCAGCCTAGAGATCAGCATCCACCCACGGGGAAGACTCCACTTGGTTACTCCTCTGCACAATGTGGCAGTGACACTTCAAAGCTGTCCTCTCGCTTTCTCATTTGTTTCCCGAAACATAAATATTCTAACTGAAAAAAAAAAAAAAAAATTAAGCACACAGCGTGTGCACAGCGTAACTCAAAAGTAACTGGAATGGAAAGCATTCCAAGCTGATAGAAACATTAGACAAGTTTAATACCATATAAATGGTTTTCTCAATAAAATTCAGAATTAATAGGCATTAGAACATTAATGAATGTTGAAACTTTCCTCAATAAAGAGAGTAATTAGTAATGCTTTTACTGTAGGAATCCTGTGCAGTAATTTTTATTCCCATGTATTTTTTTTCATGTATTTTCATGAAATAAGTGCATTTAACATAAAATTTAGCAAAAATGTTTCTGTTTGGAGGTGTACTTTATAACAGAAACAAAACCAACTGAAGGTAGTTTTTAAACTTTTATTTGCTTCTCCAGAACTAAGGTTCTCCTGAATGTTTTTCATTATTGGACAATAATGTTTTTCAGATTACAGTGAACTCTTCACCAAGAAAGTGTGGGCAAAACAGCCATTCCTTTGATATAGGATGTCACCTCTATGAAAATCTGCTTAACAATTTAAAGGCGTTTAAAGGTTTTTAAGCCTGCACTGATTCTGGGCTGAGATAGGAGAAAATAACACTGGCAGATTCCCATTAAGGTCTGCCCATCTATGAAATATTTTCCCTGGATTTCGGTAGCAATGTAATTATGCCAGTGGAAAAAATTACTGGATTTCTATGAAGCATTTTGATTCTTGAACTATTCATTGTTTTTTTTCTCTTCCCTTTGTTACTCTAGTTCGAGGAAAGGAATACCCAAGGACTGGAGTTTGTTAGATTGTTATCAGAGCTTTACCTTATTGATATTTAAAAGAATTATACTCATTATGCTTACATTTTACTGATAAGAACTGCAAATCCTTAAAATCCCCTGCTCAGTAGGCACAGAAGTCTGTGCTGCAAGACCAGGTCAGTTAACTGCATAACTGTATAATTACAGTGCACAGTGATATCTTTTCTCATCTAGTTGTTCCTTCAGCTGTACAAAACAAGATGCTGCAGATGTTTCAAAACCGTAAGGTTCTTCTGTTTTACTTTCATTAGGACATAACTTCTGCCAGAATTCTGGTGTTTGTTGTTCTTTAATTAAGGTGATTTCTTTCTCTTACCAAACCGTGACTATAAAGACATACACATCATGGGTTATATTTTTCATCCTTTTAATAATAATAGTAATAATGATGATTAAAAAACCTTGTTGCAATTACTTTCCCATTTATTATCACGACGGATTTTTACAAAGGGATTTGACAAGCAGGTTTCTGGAGCTCTTGATGGTGTTGAAAGAGTAGCCTATGCATGTCATTGTGCATGCACAGTGGAGTGATGAACATAAATCACACACACACACACAGAGAAAACAAGGCACTGGTAAGACTGTACAAGTAATAAACCACCGAGAGGTTGTCGATACATTAAAAACTGAGCTTCTAGTGCCAGCAGCCATCCCAACGCCCTAAAGCTGTGCATGGCCTTGGGGTTCTCTGCTTAATAGCCCCTCTGTGTCCCTCTTTCCGTACGTGTTGGAGCCCACGTTAGTGGGGGGATAAACGGCCCCAATGCTGCTGCTGGAGCGCACCAGGAAGTCGGCCAAGCGCTGGGTCACGCACGTGGCCGTGTTGCATTTCCTCTTCTCCAGCTGGTGGCTGCCAAGGTGGGACAGAGAGAGCCAAGGTTAAGTCAAAGGATGAGCAATCCAGCGTGCCACTTCTCGCAGTCATTCGTGCTCTGCCAGTGTGGGAGTTCTTTGAATATGCGCACAAATACGGGAACGTTAGAATCTTCCCACCACCTACTTTGTGCCTGAAAAAAATTCCTTGTGCTGGGTGCTATTATCAGTTTTAATGAGGGGGGTTATTCAAATGCAGAGACCTGAACAGTCATATGTCGTTTTTATTGATATCCTGCACGGCAGTTTATGACATCTAGAGAACCTGTAATGATAGTATAGGTAAGACACTAAATGGAAACAATGACTAAATGTTTAACTTTCAGCTTAAGTTCTAAATCTATTTAGAGCTCTTGCTGATATCATGAGGATTACTAACAGAATGATGATCACTAACATTTATTTCACTCTCGTGTTTCCACAGAATCATATCCTGCTCTCACTAAAGTGAGTGGAAATATTCCAGTCCACACCAAGTGTTTTAAATCCTAAGACTCTTTCTCCCATCTGCACCACATTATCATGAGAGGTAGCAGGCTTTGCCAGCCTCTGCCAGCTTCAGTACCACTTAAGGTGGTCTTTAGCTCTGTCTCTCTACCACTTAGCTCTGACTAAACAGAGGTTTCTTCTACTGAAAAACTGCCACATCTTTTTTGAAACACCAGCAACTTGAAAGTTCCGTTGTGGTGAAAGGGAATCCTTTGCTGAATGATACTTTAAAGAGTGTCCAAGGAAGAATCTATACCTAAAAAACCCATTTTATAATCTGAACCAACAGGCCATTTACAGAACTCCATGTAAAACTTATGTAGCATGATGAGTTTTTTTTTTTTAATCACAATAAAATGCTTAGCTTGAGAGAGCTTGGGTTTTCAGATTTGTTTCTTAGACTGCCGTGTTGTTCCTTCAGACAGACAACTTGCTTGTTGAGATTGCCTACTGAGTTATTGCTTATTTTCTTGGACTTCTTCATGCTGATATGGCATGAGTTAGACAGCAGTTTGTGGCTAAAATTTACTGTGATGAGCAAAAATATCCCAGTTTCAAGCTCTCAGCAGTTACCAATATTTTCCTTTGCTTACTGATTATTAAATCTATCATCTAAAATGTCATATAACCTTTTGAAGTCATTTGTATTGATCTAAGAATCCAAGTGGAATAGCAACTGTGAAAGGAATGTCTGTATTTTACTGGTTCCTCATTAGTAGATAGGCTGAAATTTTTAAGCAATTAATATTTAAAATGTGCAGTTACACTAGAAGAGAATTGTTGGATAGGGCTTTATATAACCTCTCATTGACTTTCCTGGGTATTTCTACAGGTTTTAATGAAGTCCTTAACACACGAGGTTCAAGCAGAAACTGGTTCTCAGAGAGATTCTGCTTTGTTTGTGGAGGAAGAATTCTCTTTTCCACTAAAGCTACAAAATCAGGTCCTATCACCCCAAGTCTAAAACTCCAGTCTTTACAGGAAGCTGCTGGGTTTCTATCTCATCTCTGGCTGAACCCACCATCCCTTTTAGCTGTGTGGTCAGAAACCTTTGAGTGGATATGTACTGCCAGGACACAATTCACCCAGTGAGACGTGGTTCTAGGCCCCAGAAAAGCAGATAAGGCACACCACACTCAGAGAGGTGATGCCTTGTGTTGGAGTATTACAGTTGTTTTTTGTGGGTTTTTTTGTGGTGGTTTTTGTTTGGTTTTTTTTGGGGGAGGGGGGTGTTTATTTTTTTTTTTTTAAGTGATAGCTGTAAAAATGTAAGAGTTTTGTCTCTGTTATAAAAGTACTTTGGAACGTACAAAAATTGTCATGTAATAGTATTTTTAAAATATATATTCAGAGAGAGAGGAACAGGCAACTATATATACATATGTATTTACTGAGTTTATCTATAACAGAATTGTCATTGAAAGAAATTCATTCAAAAGCCTGACAAAACTTGAAGGTCTCTTCCAACCTTGATGATTCTGTGAAAAATAGAATAGTTCGGTGCTGCTTATCTTTTAGTAAAAATTGCAAATGAATCTTGAAATGTTTTTTTATTCATTAAAAAAATTGCCTGAAATTGAATTTATGAATTTATAAATGAGAATGTATTTCAGACACGTGGAATTCTATCAGAACCAATTTCTTCTTTTCCTTCTTCCCTTGATTAAATTACTATTTAATTCTGTGATTAAAAAATTGCATAATTACTGAAAGCATTTATACTACAAAATAATTCCTTTCTAGCAGAGCAGTAGTATTATTAAGAAGGGTATGTTTTGGAAAGCTGACAATTTTTTTAAAAAGGAAGGCACGTTCAAAATACACCTCTCTTCTCAAGGTAATGTAGTATTTGCAGCCTTTGTAATTTATGAAAGTGTTATAATTTTAAAGTGCTTAAATGATTTGCAACTTTGTCCCTGGATTTCACTTTCTGCCCTCAATGCTTTGATCTTTATGTTACAGAAAAGCTGATCTTTAAGCTTACAAGAAAGCTCTATTTAGTAGAGGGATATTTTGGTCTCATTTTTTATGAGAAAAAACAGCAGAAGTGAAGTCTCTCAAGTAGCAGGATATCACTGGAACTAAGTTTGCTTCATGATTCAATCTGATATGGCTGGAAGAAACAAGGAAAAAATCCATACCTTTTTGTCTTTGCTGCTGGTTGTTCTGGCATTTCCTCACTAAGTCCTGAGAGTGTATTCTGTGACATTACAGGCAACATCCATCCTTGTCTCTTGGAGGTACCATCAGATAGATCATCAGCCACAGACAGTAATCTTTGAACAACAATAAAATAGTGAGCTTGAATAACTCTATTTTTGTATTATTTGAGACATGAAAGCAAAAGCAACTCATGCAATAATCTGAACACCTTTTTTTCCCTAAAAAGAAATAAACACAATTATTTGTTACTCACCTCTCAATAGGTGTAGCTTCCAAACAGCTCAGAGTGACAGAAAGTGCAATGAAGAAAACTGACAGCTTTAGGTTGCACATCTTTCCTTCCAAACTTTCTGAAAAGAACAATGATTCAGAACTGAAAGCTAACTCTTCAGCATATCCTATCTTTGATGCCCAATTCTGTCCTCAATCAAGAGCAGCTAGTCCTTTTCACAGGCTAGAGTGAGAAAAATGATCCCCTCAAGTTTAGTGACACAGTTTCAGAAATACAGCTCTCAGCAGTAAATGCTCATTTTCCATCCAGTAGTTTCAATCCTATCCCTTATCTCTGGTTTGCATTTCCTGACATACCTGTCTCAAATTCTAGTCCCCAGTGCAGTTTACTTTAAAGTTGTCTTAGCCTTTTCCTGAAAGATGCTCTTGGTTAATAATAGGGGATATCGTGCTTTTCTAAAGCACATCTCTTGCACTGCAGGTAAAGTAAGAAAAAAAAAGAGGGAAATTATTTACCTTTTTGCGGTCACGGATCTAACTGGAGAAGCCAGCAAGCTCTCTTGGTTAGCAAGAAGTGCGCACGCCACAATTCCACGCTTGCATCTAGCTCTGGAGTACCCTTTTCCCTCTGCCCTTCTGGCAGGTAGTACGGCTCTTATATATCCTTGACACCTTTCTCAGCTCTGACATCAGGCAGCACAGAGAGACTGTTGTTAATTTCCATCCCTATAGACAGAAAGTGCCCCAGAGAGGAGCAGAGGCAGGTGGGTCATCGCTGCTCTAGCACATTAGTAAATATTCACCTGGTGTGTGCAGAATGCCCTGGTGAAGGTGCTGCAATAGCATGCTGCACATCAGAAATGTAGCCTCAGTTTTGCAGCTCTGATAAGCTGCTGAGGTAATATTCCCTGTGGGTGTTTTCGAGGGCTAAATAAGGTAACAAAAGTTACAAAGAAAGCCAGGGCAGATGAAACACCAGGCCACTGGTAATTGAAATACAAGAAAACATACCTCAGAAAAGATGGAAAAGTTGTGGATGTTTGCTGTAGAATATACATCAGAAAGAAAAGGTGTCTGAAGGGATAAAAGCTGTATGACGAATAAGAAAAGAGTGAAAGTTATTTAAATTGACAGATAGAGTTCTCATTCAGGGTAACACGGTAAAAATCATGTACATTTTTCAGTCAAGTCAAAATGTGAATGAAAATTCTGTCACTATGAATGTAAAATCTCATATTTTACTAACAGAAGTGGATTTGTCATGCGTGAAAATTGAGTCAATTAATACTTTTCAGAAGGCAAAGACTAGGATTAAAAAGCCAGAAAATGTCAGAACAAAACTACCTGTGCAAATGTATTTCTCTAGTATGCATTGAGTATGGTTCAGAGAAAAATGTACGGCTTTTGATAGACTAAATCCATGTTAATGAAATACCTAATTGCAGATTTCCAAGGATACATATTAGAACAATTTACCAATGATTTCAGTGGAAATTGGGCAAATCACTTTTTTTCCTCCCCTCTGTCTCCTTAGTTTCTGCAAGGTACCCCCTTGCCTTTGGAAAACAGGTCTTTTAATTACTTATAAAGGTCAAGGTTCTGGCACAAAAGCTGAGCACATGTTCTCTGTGGTAAGAAGTTACCATGTGCATCTTTTCTATCCCCAAGAACGTGAATTAGTTCAGAACTGCTTCAGTGCCAAGTCCATTGCCTTAACTGGAAACCCCCTTCTTTGTTGGTTTAGTCTGTAGTACCAGATTTTCACTGCAATGGCTCAAGTTCCAGTGTTGGCTCACTTCAGGCATCTGTGCTACTTGAGGTGAATACAGAAGGAATATTTAGCTGGGATAGTAGCTTCTTAACTTCATTACAACCGTCTGCAAATAAGACTCTAGAAAGCGACAAAATGTTCTGTTGATTGTTGTAGATGTTCCTTCAGGGTTTTTTTTGTGTGTTGTGGCTATTTAATTTTTTTAGAGGGGTGCTACTGCTGGATATTTTTCTCTCTGTTTTTAATATGATCATATGCTTCTTTTCATCAGGTTCCTGTTATCCCCTCTCTGGATGGACAGTCCCAGTGGAAGAGAAGTAAGTACAGTATTTTATCTTCTCCATGACAGTAAGTTCCGTGCAACATCTGAAACAAGTTTCTCTCTCCAAAGACTCACTGTAGAATTTGACTGTGATGAAATTACCTTCTGGCGTTACTTTCACTGTGGCAATTCCACCCCTCTGAAATGAAGGCATGATTAAACCCGTTTTACAGAGACAGCATTGTGCTGAAAAACAATTATACAGATACTCTGGCTGGGGATTGACATCAGCCAATCTTCACTGCTTGGATATTCAACTTGAAAATGCCTTAGTGTGCTTTTTCATGGGTGGAAAGAGATCCATGTTCAACTGACACTCAGCAGTGGTCTTCATGCTCAGCCTCTGTGGGAGATACTGTTTCAAATTCTGAAAAGCAATGGATAGATCAGTGTGTGTTTAAGATTTTAAAAGAGTGAAATTTATACTCAGAATCTTTTCTGTTTTAAGGTATCTGAGTGAGTGGTTTCTGTATCAGACTTGAGTCAAGTTATGGGTTGAGAGAAATGAAATGAAATATCAATTTTCAAATAAATATCGATCCCAAATTCTAATTGCAGCTGTCCTGCAAGTAGACTGGGGGGGAGCCACTAATGCTTTGAGAGAAGAAGAGAAAGGCTCCTTCTTGATTGCATTGTAGAAATGAAAGTAGGCTCATGATGTCCCAGGAGCATTGCCAGACTCCTAAGCCACACAGAATCTTGGCAGAATCAGCAAGAAGTCTATCCAGAAATAAGACACATGTAAAGTTAACAAAATTAAGGTTTTGCAGCTCCCGTTGCAAGTTCCTTTAAGCAGGAGTAGTGTTTTCCTACACAAACAGGAATGGAATATTAAATTGTGGAATTTCTTTGACAGCAGAACAATTCGTAACTCAAATTTCAAGATGCGGGCAGTAAATAATTTGCAGTTTGTGCCTTTCAGTGGTGGTTGGAACACTACTTTTACCGCTGACAAAGTTCCTTAACCTTGTTCTTAGAAAAAACCCTTTATTCCTGCGCATGACAACTGTTATCAGCCTAAGGAAAAAGAAAATCAAGTGTTCTCATTAAAGAAATCTGTGATCAGTTCTATTCTGAGTAGTTACATGGTAATTTTAGATATTTATGCTGGTTTTTAAGTCTTTATGCAAAGATTTGTCTAAAGAACTGTGCCTATAAGAGGGTCAGGTGACACCGGAGCTGAAGTTTAAAAACAATCCAGAAGACACATTTTCCCACTTCCTGGATGCCTTCTGGAAACTGCCTACACCATGTCTGGAACTGCAAAATGCTGACCATGCTCTGCACTGGGATGTACTGGCAGCAGAGGAACAGGAGCCAGCCTTGTCTCAAGTGTCTGCTGCTTTCATGTCCTGGGGAGTGGCAATGGTATCACTAAATGAGAGACGAAATAGAGAGATCATTCTAGTGCCTGTTTCTAATACAAGAGTCTAAAACAGCTTAGATGATCTGTGCCTTTTTCTCCTTTTTGCCTGCAAAAGCAGCCTTGGGTGACTTGTTCAGGTGCAGATCTTTTACACTGTGGGTGTCTAAATGCAAATGAAATTAATTCCATTGGGGTGCTTCAACTCTCTTATGTGCTCGGTGCCTGGGAGTAAAGGTTGTCTCCCTCTTTCTCACATTTACCTTTCTCTTAGGCTGTTCTTGGCACCTGCTGGGCAGCTGGTTCCCACTTTTAATGGCTCCTTTTCAACGTCTGAGTTCTGCCTTTGCTTAGCAATATTGATGAGACACATTAAGACTTGGTAATGGATGAGTCTCTCCCATTCGGGAGTGTCAGAGCCACATTACCTGGTGCAGGCACTCCCCCAGCTGCTGTGCAGCTGTGTGAGGCAGATGTCTCCAGTAAATGATGCTGTTGCTCAGTTCCCAGGAACTAGAAGTGTGTGAGTAACTCATGGATTAATTGGCCCGTTGTATCAAAATGGAAAAAGGGGAAGGTTTAGTCATTAACTCGCAATGGGCTTATTTCAATTTTTTCGAATAAACCAGCAATCAGAGCAGCAGCAGCATTAACATTCATCAGTGTAAACATTCCCAGCGATGGCACAGAAAGGTGCATGTGTCACAGCTTGTAGCTGTTGCATGAGTTGAGAGCAATGTTTAATGCAATTGTTTTGTGCTTGTGGCGATTTTAGTAGCCTCGCACTCCTTTTAAATAAGGCTGCAAACCAAAAGTAAAGCATAAAAAGGAGGTCTCATTGATAGTATCAGCACCTCTGAAAAAGTCCAGGTACCCTATAGGGCCAAATCTGAAATTAGAGGAGTAAATCAGGTTTTCTGCTGTAATTTTATATGTCCTAAAATATCCAGGATTGACATTCATGAACCTAGCTATCAGGACTCTATTGTGGCAACTAAAAACTATGTGGAACATTGGAGCGAGTGTAAAATCACTTTAGACAATTATGGTCAGGAACCTTGATTATTCCCTGAATTTTTACATTTGGATGGCAAAATCAGAAAATTTTGGCTCTAATGCTCTCTTTCCAGTGATTCTTGCATAGTGCTATGTTGTTGAATGCTACAATGCTTGTACTTTCTGGTGTGTGTGGAGTTGTAATTTTCTACTGTTAGCCCTTAAGCTCTGTGCAACTGCTTTGTTCAAATAGTTTTTTATCAAATATGCTTTTGCTAGCACAACTTTCTTTGTTACCCCTGTTGCATGTGGGCCATTTCAGTGCTGATAAAAATACAAAGAGCTGAAAGAGCTCTTCCTGTTGATCCCAAAACTGATGTCAAGCCTGAGGAAGAAATATGTAAGAAGCAGCTGAGAGGTAAGAGGTGGAAAGTTAATCATTTCCCCCCCAGTGGAAAAAAAAGATGATTCAGAAATACACCCTGTCCATCCATGGAACTGATGAGCAAATGAAAAGAAGCAATTTGGGTAGTCAACATTATTTTAAACCGACTTTTATGACGTATTTTGTTACTCAGCTCACGCCACTGACAGAGCAATGATGCAGCCTGATAGGACTGTTGCTAATGATTGCTCTGAGGATGAGCTCAGCAGTTTGTGCTGAATCAGTGCCTATAGCTAGGAATCCCTCAAGCAGGAGAGATAAAGTCCATGTTTTGATCAGAAAAGTCACAACTGAGAGCCCAGTGGCTGGTGAGTTATAGTTCCTAGTGCCATTCTTACTTACAGTTGATAGGGTTTTAATTTAACAATTTACCAATTAAATTTAACAATTTAATTTAACAATTTACCTTTGAATAGAACAGAAGGTTTAACTTTTTGATTTTCTTTTCCCCTGTCTCTCCTGCAACCTGTTTCCAGAAGTTAAAAGCGAAAGCAGCACTCCCTTTTGGTTACAAATGTCACTCTCAAGGGTTCTAAACAGTGCTAATGGTAAATATGAATATGGAATAGAAATACTGTTCTTCCTTTCTGATAAACTAAGTCATCCATCGCTTCCTGCTATGCTCAATCTCTTCAGTCACTTTCTATTACTTTCTATAGCAATTAATTTACAAAAAGGTATTCAGGTCTCAAAGATGTTGCTGGAATGTGTAACTGCCACTGCTACAGTAGGATAAGGGGTTCTCTGACGCGTTGTATTCATGTGTACTTCAAAAGAGAACAAAAAGCCTTGCTAAAAGGAAGGGCAGGGTGACTATATTGAATTATAGAATCATATTATGGCCTGGGCTGGAAGAGACACTAAACATCATCCAGTTCCAACCCCCTGCCATGGGCAGGGACACCTTTCACTACATCAGGGTGCTCAGAGCTCCATCCAGCCTGGCCTTGGACATTTCCAGGGATGGGGCAGCTGCAGCTCCTCTGGGCACCCTGTGCCAGGGCATCGCCACCCTCACAGGGAAGAAATTCTTCTTAATATCCAATCTAAACCTACTGTCTGTCAGTTTGAAGCCGTTCCCCCATGTCCTGTCATTCCATACTTCTGTAAATAGTCTCTCTCCATCTTTCTTGTTGGCTCCTTCATGTATTGGAAGGCCTCAATTAGGCCACCCCATAGCTATTGAATGACAGAATGAAGTCTCCCTAAATGCTTCTGTTAGAGAAAAAAAAGAGGAATTGGTCATGTGTGAAAGTGCTGTTTCTGATTTAGTGAGTGTAACTGTGAGAACTCTCCACCCCTTCTTCCCCACCCCAGCATCTTTTATAAAGAGCACAGACATCTGTGGAAGATACAGCGAGACCAGGAACCACCAGACTTATTCCACTGCAGGTGAATCACTGGTAAATATGAAGCAAATGAAATCAGTCACCCCTTGGATATACTGCTGGTTTTCAAAAGAATTCTACACAGATTCATGTCAGCCCTTCATACCTGATGCAGTGCATAAGTTTTAACTAAGTTTTCTTTTAAACTATCCCACTTTTAAATAATCAGATTTTTTTTTTCTCTGCAAAATCCTGCAAGAGAATGACAATCTGGCTTTGTCTTGAAACACTCTGAGTCTTTTAGATGATGCTGTCTTGACAGCTCTGCTATTAATAGTGGCATTTTCCCTGCTGTATAAAAAGGAGGCTTGTGCTGAACTGAGGATCAGTCATGTTCATAATAATTTTTCACCAAGGGTAGATGCAGTCTACAAGCTTACGTAGGAGAATTTACGTTGACAATACCATGAAACATTAATTAACTTTATTTATGGTATGTCATCACAAATAGCTGCAAAATAAGATAGCCCTTCTTCAAAAAGAAGTGCAGTAGGACTGAATTTACAGTATGCTTGAATCATTGTACGTGTGAGTGCAAGACCTGACCTTTTCATTCTACTTGGAGATGAGAAAAGGCTTTGATAAGCACAAGGAACATGAATAAGTACATGAAACTGTCTTTCTACTATAAGAAGTCATTTAAAAATCATTAGAAGTTCAGCATGTGCATCTGAAAACATTTAGTGGATTTTTGGTCTGTTTTGGTAGGGTCTTTTACAACAAATATTGCTGTTTCCTTCCATTTAACAGCAAATCCACTTTTGGCTGAGCTCATTGATAACAGAGTTCAGGAATGGTGTGAAAAAGTCAGTACTTAATTGTAAGCTCTCACAAATAATTTAGGAGCTACAAGTGACATGGCTAATCTAAAAAAGGTGGTGGGGTTTTTTTGCAATAAATAGTTGTTGAGCCAAACACCCAGTGAAAAATTTGAAGCAGGGCATTATTGGGAGGGGGGAAAAGGAGGCTCTGGAACCTTTCAGTCATTAATATATTGAAATAATTTCATATTAACACGCATTGTACCAATGAGTTATAAAATTTCAGTGGGAAAAAGTTGAAAAGTCACCTTATGAAAGCATTTGATTCAGAAAAGAGCCTTGTGCAGAGCAACAGAGAGTCACAGACTTCAGGACAAGTATCTTTAAAATCTGTAGGTGTTGAATACCTACTGTATATTTAGAGTGGGTATATTGAATTCTGTTTTCGATTTTGGAGTATTTTCTGTGACATAAATTACTGTCTGCATAGGTACTTTTTAATTATTATTATTTTTCTTGATTTGCAGGATTCCTACACATTTCCACATTTTTGGCTAGTGACCATGATTCTAGAGACTGTAGGCTTGATTTTGTTAGTTTGTTTTTTTTTTTTTTTTTAATTGGAATCGTGTTCGTGCTTAGTGGTATTGTGTTTAAAAATGAGCAATGCTGGCAATGTCATATATAATTTCATGTCAACAGAACATTCCATACCACTTCATGTAAATTAAGGGTTAACACATTCCTAAAATATTTTTTTGGATGTTGTCATAAGCAGGCATAATCTTTAGGGTGTTATGGATCACTACAGGCTTAAAGTCATATAATATCCTGCTGCCTTTTATAGTACTCATAACAATTTGTAGAAGTCAAAAAACTTGAAAAGCTTTAGAAAAACTTTAAAAGGTTGTAAGAACCATAGAACTTATCACCATAGAGGTGAGCTATTTTTTATTAGAAACTCTTTAAAGCTACACTGTTATTTGAAGTCAGTACTTTAATTTACATTGCCAAAAGACGATGCATATTTCATGCAACTTTAACCTTTCTGAGAAAGAGTATCTATTTCAGGGGAGCCTATGAAAATTTCCCATGTTTTAAAAATGAGATGTTTGTAGCCAGAAAGCTGAGCTCACAGGTGCATGCCGAGCTATGTGCCTGATTCCCAAAACATCCTGGATCTTCCACTCAGATGCTTCACACCTTTTAGGACTGAGCTAAGTAAAGTGTACCTAGAAAGGGCAGGAGTATCACCTTTAACCATCGAGCCTGATGATATCTCTGCACACAAAACATATTATCACACACCAAAAACCCTGTGGACTTGATGGATAGTGAAGGTGAAATGCTATCAAGGTTACATAAACCACTGATTGATGAATCATAGGTAGTGTCATTTTTTCTGAGGAAAAGACTCCAGAGAGACTTTGAAGCTTTGAACTGCCAGTCAACCTGCAGTACATTAGTTCCTTTAACTTTTCTCGAAGTATGTTCCTGAGACAATTTGCCTCGTTAGTGGAAAGCTGACGACCTGATCATACAACAAATCCCTTTGTTCTTTAACTAGGAAGTACTGCCCAAAAGTATATAATTAGGTTTTCAACGTTCTGAAAAGCTGTTTTGACAACTGAAACATTTATGTTTTCTAACATTTAAAACCAGAAGTTTGTACAACAGAATGTCTTCCAGACTTGCAGCAAATTTTATGGAGAATAAAGAATTTTATGTTTTCATAAATTTCATAAATTCTAGCAAGGCTAGAAGGCATGAATATGCTTTGCCAAAACAAAAGCAAAGCCTCAAATCCACACAAGTACAGACCAATGTACTAAACTGCTTTCTTAAGGGAGAAACTGTTATGACAGTATCACTGGTTTAAATAACTAGTTATGAAACCAGACAGGAATAATGGTTTGCCCCTCTGCAGTCTTATCTCCAAGGTATGTGCCTGATTGCTTTCTAGAAAAGTCTCTTTATTGTTCTTGTGTTACGTGGCAAAAAATTGAGGCAACCATGAGTTGAAATGGACGAGGAGAGTCTACAGCAGAGTTGAGGACAGAAGACATCTGAATTTTTATTTAGCATGTAGTTGATATGAACTCTATTGAGGTGAAAAGACATTTTACTGGATGGTCAGAGTAAATCTGAATTCAGACTCAAAATGGGCAGAAAGTTTTGTGTCTGTCTGTGGTTCTGCACATACCGAGGTAAACATCACCATACTTTTTTTATTAAATGTAGATGGATGCTTTTCTACCTGGTCTACAATCAGACCTTGTGGCTCCTCTTGATTACCTTAGTTTAGTATAAACACTGCTTATATAAATGCATTTTTGATTAATGGAGAATCAGTTAAATTATCATGTCTTTCTTTATTTTACATCTTTCTTCTCTTTCTTTTGAGAAAGTAGGTTCCCAAAATATCTTGAGCAGGGTTTGGGTTGTTTGTTTTTTTTTTTTCATTTATGCTGGAACCCGTACAAGCAGGTGAAAGGAGTGAAAATGTTGTGAAAGAGTCTTTGTTGTAAGGTTCCTATGCTCTGTTGTGCTGGTCTGTTCAAAGGTTGAAGTTTGCAGTGAAGCTTTTGGAGCGTGTAGCCAGGTCAGGAGACAACCCTGAGAAGGAAATTCTGTGTTGTCCATGTAAGAAATTCTCCCTGTCAACCTCCATTCCACTGGGAGGTACATGGCTATTCAGCCATCACAGCTCTGCACTGCCAGAGAAGCAGATCGCAGCAGATTCTTCTGAGAAATAAAATGGTTTCAAACATTGCCCTGAATCCAGCTCTGAACTGATGGGGGAAACGAGGGAAAACCTACTCTGTGTCATGATATCCTAATCCGGTTTGCCATGCCATGTCCTATGGGCTGTGCAACCCATGGAGGATGCTGTAGCTCTGCGGAGGTATAGTTCACATTCCCAGCTTTTCATGGATTAGAAGTGGTTGCTTAGAACTCCAGGGCTGGGAAAGGCTTGGTCCTTAGTGGATTCAAAATACTGTGTTGTGTTTAGAATGTCTTTTGTTTTTGGTAGGTAAATCATCGAGACATATAACATTTAGACTAGGACCAATAATTGTACTCAGCATTTATCACTGAGAACTTTTACTGATTTCCATAAGAACAGTGTTTATCCATTGTTTATCCATTTCCTGTAAGTTTGCACAAGCAGCTGTAAGTGGGTGCTGACCTTAGGCTGGGAGATGCTGGCTGACAGGATTCTTGCTCCTTGGCCAAGATGATTAGATCCAGAATGACTTAGAGAGAGAACCAGGACAGGTGGCAGCTGACCTGATCTTTATCTGTCTAAAAATTAGTTATACAGACTAAACTAAGCTCTTGAGACTTCCAAATCAAAGGGAAGAAATAAGAACCTCCAGAGAGGTTCTCATTCCCAGTTATTTTAGATAGCTGTCTTAAAATGGGATAAATGACTCCCTGGAAATATCTGACTCTAATGCCTATTGTGAGACTCTGGATGAGTGAGGATCTTGATCACAACTGCTTGCTAAGAAAAGGTTATACCTGATTCTGTACAAATACTTGATGTTCTCAAGGTATATTCCTTATAATGAAGCATTTGAATGATTGGAGCTACCCCTCAAACAAAACCTCTCCAGACAGGAAAAAATACTTGTGGTCTCTCAGTTTCTCAAACAGGAGTATGATAATGCAAGAAATGGTGAACTTAGTGAGAATATGCCCTTTAGCAGAAATCCCGTGGAGAAGAAGGGAATTCTGTATGCTAAGATGTCAAAAACTCTCTATAATGCTTTATTACCCATGAATTAATTAATCACAACCAAGAACAATCCTGAATTCCCTATGAATTTTACCTAAATTTACTGAATATTAAACTGTGCATTTATGAACATATGATAACTTCACATATCTACTCCTCTCTTCTTGGAGAGGTATTTAATTTGTACCTGTTGATTATAAATCACTTAAACTGCCCCTTAAAATAACCCCTGGGTTGATTTTTCTGCCATGGAGATAAGTACTGAAAGGAAAGTTTCAAGTGCCTACTAGAAAATGGTGTTTATTTGACTGGAAATTTTGATTTTCATTTTTTGTAATTCCTTTATTGGGTCTAAATCTTCACCCTTACTTGCCCTGAGCTGAAATTATTGTTGAACAAAATAATGTTACAGAGACCGAAGAATGACACATTCCTGTATGTGATGTTACTATGATTTTTTTTTAATGTCAGTAAAGTTTATTTGACGATTAATTATTAGTGACTTATTAACCTGCAGAACAATGGCACTTATTTCCCCATTTTGCTTATTTCACTGGGCACTGTCCTCACAGCTTGGACCTTAGGTTTTTCTCTTAATTTCCTAAAGTGGTTGTGGCTAAGTGAGGAAAATATAAAATACAAGAAAACTGTTGGAATACCTTAGGGGAAAATAAGAACTGACCTCAGATTTTTGTTAGAGGATCAAAGGTGAAAGCATACTTTCTATTTCTTGTAAAGATGTATGAGTCAAATCCCAGTACAGGCAGACATCAGGTGTGATTTGGAGACCATGAGGAAGAGAGAACAGAAAGCAGTGCTATAGCTCTAACAAAATGTGTGTTTTCTGAGGAAGTATGAGGCTTTTCACATATTAGAACCATGTAAAGAGCTTTTTACTTGGGAATTTTCCCCATGTGTGAGAACTGAGAAGATATCGTATCAGAAACTCAGGCTTTCATGGATCCCAGTCCCACCCTCACCACATGTTTTACACGCGGCATTTAGGATTTTGGTGTGCATTAGTGGTTCTTCTGGGAGTGTCTACAAGAGACTTAAGGTTGCAAATGAAACCTGCCTCAGCACCAAGACCTGAAGGTGTATCTACTGAATGGGCTTGAAGTCAAATTATCTCTTCCTGTCACGCGAGCTAGAACTATTTATGCTTGGTCAAATTACTCTCTGATTTTGTAACGTCCAGTAATCAGTACCATAATCTCATTCCCCTCTTCCCTTCTGACCCTGTGTCACCCTTTCCTAGAACTGCACCCAGCCTGTCAATTTACACACCTACGTGCACTCCTAAAGTTCCTTTCTTGCTTGTTGGATGTCTTCAGTGGGCAGGAGTGTCAGCACTTCATGCTCAGAGATCTGACACAGGTGTAGCTCTTGGCCTTTCTTTGTTTGCAGGGAAGAGAAAGAGATGGGCCCAATTATCCATCTAGGAACTCAGTCCATGTCTGTCACATCTGAGCACTCTAAAATGCACAGCTGAAACAATTTGGCAAAAACACAAGTTTGGCCCCACAGTTGGTTAATTTTCAACAGTGTAGTTGTAAAGTCAAAGTTCAAGCGTGCCATATCAGTGATTTCTTGCAGAAACCTTATCGAAGCTGTAAGTACCTAATTGTTTTGCCATGAGACTACTTTCCGCTGTCTCAGTCTGACATCAGTGTAATCGCATTTGAGTAACAGTTTGAACTGTACCTAGTAAAACAAGATTTCAAAAAGCTTTTTGCAACCAGAAAAATAAATTAGTTAACGCTCCTGACACTATAATTGCTTCCTGAATCGTTATGTTTTGTGATTTTTAGCCTTGTAAACAAAATAAAGATGTGGCAGTTAATGTATATGACTAAGCTGAGCTAAATGGAAGATGAATTTTACATTGAAAATATCACATCCTCTTGGGACTTAGGCAAGGCAACTTGCAAAACATTGCATCATCAACTTTAAATCCAGATATTTGGGTGCTTTTTTTCCTTAGTTAGCTAGAGCGAAATGTGATTTAAAACTATAAAGTGTACTGCTGTGTTTGTGTGGGACAAATGGGTCCAAAGTGGTGTCTCAGTGCTTGCTGTTGTCAGCTGCACGACACGAGCCCGTTTTGGTCCACAGAGGAAGGATCTGCTTCGTTTTTAAGCCAGCCTTGCTCAGCCCAGGTTACATGGGATGCTGTGTGTCCTACAGCTGCTCTGAACTGCCCACGCTGGGAGGAATCTCTGTGCGCTCTGCAAAGTGGGTGTCTTCTGATCACTCCTCTGACTTTCTGGCCGCCTTGTGGAGGTTTAGTCAGGCAGTGGAGGTGACTGGAAGAGGCAGTTGTGGTGCCATTGCCAACTTCCTAGCCTGACATAAATCTGCCACCAGCTCAGTGCAGAAGTGGAGGGAGGAATTTTACTGCCCTCTCTCCTGAAATTTCAGCGAACACTGCAGGCTTATGAGCGGGATTCTGGTGCCGGTGTTTACATGGCAGCTGGTAGGCCAGTAAGAACCCGGGGGCAAGCTTCTGCATAACTATTTTAATATAACTGTACTTTAATATAGCTATATTTTGGCCTGTCTAATGAGCTAAAGATGTTTGCAGATGAGTCTGAAGAGCCCAAGTGTATAAACAAGGTACTCAAGAGGAATGTACAATGGAGAGCAGGTAGATGGGAGAAGGGAGTGGGAGCACACTTGGTTCATCTTTAAGCAAGAAATGGTAATTTAAATTCTAACCTGGACCTAAAGTGTGGTGTGAATGCACCTGAGCTGAGTTATGCACCTGTGTCTTTCTGATAGTTTAGGCTGTTAGTCTGTGTTGGCTTCAGTAACATTTGATGAAGTGTGACCAAAAAATATTATACAGCTGGGGAAAGTAATTTCAGAAACAGAGCTGGAAATAATAATTCTGTATACTTGGTTATTAAATTAATAATCTTAATAATCTTCCCAGTAAAAAAATTGATTGAAATGCTTTTTTATTTCTGGGTATAATTTATGCTCTGAGGGAAGGTATCAATAATTAAAGGCAAACAATGCTGTTTTGTCTCCTGTAATTGCATGAGGCGCAGAGTGATGTGACTGATTCCCCAGGTCAAATGGTAACAGGTTGCTGTCTGGTATCTTGTAGCAGCAGAAGAGAAAACCTGCAATTAGCCAGATGATGTTCCCTGCGTGTGAACTGTGAAGTGAAATGCAGGGACTGGTACAGTAAGGGAAAGAATCCCTTTGCCAACTCCTAGAAGAGGACAGATATAGGGCACTGCTGTTGTATTTTGGTATTGCTGGTGGGCTTCAGAGAAAAGCATTGTTTAGATAAAGCATGAACGATTCCCTGGGATATAAATTTTATTTCAAATGCAAATAAAAAGCTTTCTGGGCATAGTTTAGTCCTGTGGTTGAGCACAGTTGGTGGGAGTGTCTGTGAGCAAAGCAGAAATGAAACCTCTGTATCTATCATAGCTAATTGTCTGAGTACTGACCACCTACAGTTAATTGTAAAGTACTTCCAGGAATGCTGTTATAATGCATCATGCTTTCAAAAAACTGGAAGTGAGAAGGTAGCTATAGAAGGAGTTAATGCCTGTGAATTTGCTAGGAATCAAGTTAGTTAGGAAACACATTTGAGAGGATTAACATTGTTGTAGAAATTAATGTTTGAAGAGATTGACCAGGAGGGTGCTGAGTTGAAGAATTTGAAATGCAATTGAGTCCTGTCAAGCTTGCTTCCCAGCCCTGGATCTATGAAGTGGAAAACACAGAGCAGAGCAGGTGCTGCAGGAAAGTGTATCCAAGACAAAAAAAGAGGAAATTAACCTCTATCCACCCTGCCTGTCAGGTAGGGCTCTTACTTGCCCTGGTTTTCTTCAGCTTACTCCATCAGGCCTCAGGGAACTGTACTGCATAACTTTATTTAATGGAGTCTTTGGAGGAGTCCTTAGAGTGAGACCCTTTCAATTCATCACGCAAACCCTCAGATGTGTTGGGGCTTTTACAGGTGAGTATATCCAAGACCCTGGAATGTACTGCTCCTTCTTTGAAGACATTTTTGGAATATATGTAAAACGTTAAGAAAGCAGGCAGCTTAGCACATCTCAGCAAGCTGAGATGGAGATAAGTAATAGTAGGCAGACAAATAAAGAGGAATATTTTTGAAAATCTTGGGAGGGGAAGGAGAACGGAGTCTGTTTTGCGTCCTTTTAGAACTTAAGTTGGTCTGGTGGTTTTGGTTTTATTTTGTTTTCCTCTAATTTTAATTCCAAGAGATTAATATGTCTATTCTAATCAAGTTACTCCATTTAGAATAAAATCCATCAGCTTGTATAGGCTTTGTTGCAAACCAGTTTGCTGTTATTTAAGCAAAATGCTAAAAAATCAAATCTCTTAGATGGAATATAACATTTTTGCAAACATGGGACAAAAACTTTTGTTCTTTTCTCTCGTCTTTTCCAACACTGTAATGGGACGACTGACAGACTCAGAAGCAGACATCAGTATCAACTAAAAAAGGCAACATGAAGGAGCATGAGAAGCCACGTGCAGAGGACAAATTCTGCTGCATCTCAAAGCTGAAGGTACAGCAATATTTCAGCGTTTTTTGGAGGAACACACAACTGTAATTACTTGCACTTACAGTATTTTGGTAGAAGTTACAGGCTAGACTAAATGAATGGATAAGCTGTTCTTTTTAACCCTTAATGCCCTAACCAAGGTCGAAAAAGTTTGTAAACAACTGTGCTGGTTTTTGCTCTCCCTGAACTTTACACTCTGTTATGTGTTGGAGGTTCTGACTGATTGCTGCTTTGAAGCTCCACCACTGACTTTGTGTAATCCCCCCAGTCTAACATATTTACCCTTGCTTCTTAAGCTGTGAAATGAGCTTTACTGACTGAGCAGTGGCAGTAAAAAATGGCTGCTAAAAAAAATCTTGAATAGTAATTCATGTTTGTCATGAAATGCTAGAAAATCTTATAAAATAGCTTTTTAAAAATAGAAATTAAAAACCCAAATACATTTCTTTTTTTTAGCTTTTGCAGCAGATGTATTTAAAAATAATATTGATTTCATTTCATAACCACTGTCTATAAAGAAGTCTGAAGTTAAAAGGTTTTGAATACTGGTGCACTCATTAATTTTAATTAACTGTCAGTTGCTAGCAATGGTGTTGTAAAAAGAACATGTTATTTACTCCTTTTGGTTGAAATTACTGGTTCTGGCCTCATGACCACTGCTGAGATGGGAGAGCAGATCCTGGATGGAGTAATTCAGCCAAAGAAAACGATCTTAGTTCCTCAAGCAATTTGTCATTCAGATGAACAGAGGGTGGGAAGGTCCTGCAGGTGGCAACCTTGCAGCAGGCACACGGCTGCCCTGGCTGGGTAAATGGCACTTGGGGTTTCTGAAGAATGTCTTGGTCAATTGGAGAAGGTGAAGAACAAAGTTAGGGGTTTTTTTTAAATTTGTTTTGTTTTGGTTTTGGTTTTGTTTGTTTTGTTTTGTTTTGTTTTTGTGGGCTTTTTTGTTTGGTTTTGTTTTTGGTTTTGGATTTTTTTAGTGACACCATAACTCTAGAAAAGAGCAGATGATGGGATTTATACACACGTTAGTGGAACAGAACTGCTCACTTTTTTAACTGGAAGAACACCTTCACTGGGGGAAATAACCATGGAATATTCATAAATATGCAATTTTGAATCATTTATTCTTCTTAATTCTTCCCTTCCTAGGTATTTCTGCTGGCACTATCACTTGCATTCCTTGGGAAAACAATGTCTGGTGCTTACATGAACAGCATGTACACACAGATAGAGAAACAATTTAACATTCCAGCTTCTTTAGTGGGCATCATTAATGGAAGCTTCGAAATTGGTAATGTCTCCTTTTAATATTTCTGATTCTTTGAAAATGTAATATATGGTCTGAGCATGTATTAGTGACTCTCACTTGCTCTCAATTACTGTATGTGACAACAGTGGCCAACTCTGTCATTCTTTTGAGCTGATATGTAACCATTTCTTGTCTTGGAAATGAACAGGGCCACTTGAATGGGCAAATTTAGGTTTAAAAACAGGTTCAGCTAATTTCTGTACTTTCATAAGACACAACAGAGCAACCAATAAAATAGAGCTAGTTTATGAATTTAAGGTAATATTTAGCATTTTGCAGTTCCTTTAATTAAACTTGATTGGAGTGGACTGTGAATCCTTACCTAAAGTGAATAATATTTTAAGGTTTTGTACCTGTACAACTGTACTTGCAAAAAAAGTTTCCAGTCCTACTTTTAGTGCCCCTTACCTTGCCTGTCAGTAAGTTTTATTGTCCAGTGACAAATTTAAATGTTCATCTTTAAGTGTCATCCAAGCCACTGGTTCAATACGGCCCGTTTAGAAATTATACAGAAGAAAGCCATTATTTTCTTTCAGAGCACGGTGCTCATCATTCAGAGACATGATTTTGTTCTTCTGACAAAAAGATCACAAAATTAGTAGGTGTGCAATTACTAAATTGCTATTTTTATGGGGCCTGATTCATAACATGAGGCTTGATTCTTTTCTTAGATGCGTAGCAATAAATGGAGAAAATCAATGATTCTTTGTGAAAGAAAGGAGGAGAGGAAAATGAAGATTTTTAGTACATTTTTGTTTTTAAATGGTAATAGGTATAAAAACCTGTATTTTTTTATTCTTAACTACTGAAATTAATATAAAATTATTATTTATTTTTTTTGAATGATTGTCCTTTTTTGTTTATTATTTTCACTACAAAAAGACTTCTGTGTTTCCCTACGCATTACAAAATAAAGTATCCTAGGGGAATAACTTCCTAAAACAGCTATTATTCTGCAGTCACTGGGCCTGATCTTTCTTCTCTATAAAGGTGCACTCAAAGTTTCTCACTGTGATCTCTTTTCCATTCTTCCTTTTATTCTCGTGTTCTTTTCATGTGATGTAACTCTCCCAAAAAAAGATCATCCATGGCAGGGAATTACTGCACCACGTAGGCAGTTCCCTGTCTAGTGACACTTTTTACAAGACCAGAAAAGAAACAGAAGTTGAGCTTACGAGATGCACTCAGATTTGTGTTGCACTTTCAAAGACCATGGTTTGCCTTGGTTTGTGAATTGTGAACCAGGTTCTCTTTGCAGGTAATTTGCTGCTGATAGCATTTGTGAGTTACTTCGGAGCAAAGCTTCACAGACCCAGGATAATTGCTTTGGGCTGCACAATTCTGGCCTTTGGGTGTCTTTTGATATCACTTCCTCATTTTCTGTTTGGAAGGTGAGTGTTTTGCTTAACTCACAGCAGATTCTGTGATCCTTGCTTGCATTAAGCCATACATCCTTCCACTGAGTGTGTTGCTTATGGGGAGAGACGCTGCTGAGCATGGATTCAACAGGATCATTGCAGAGCAGTTTCTTTGGTTTTGCTCCTCAGATGGCTTCAGAAGCCAGTCGTCACCTCCAGAGGAGGGTCACCCCTCTGGTGGGCACCTTCCCTTGCCTTTGCCTTCATCCTTTTGCTCTCCCTTGCATGGGCTCTCCCAAGTAACAGCGGCCTGTGATACTGTCACACTGCTGTGTCACTTCACACTACCAGCTCTTATTTGCTCAGATTAACAACAGAAGGTGATTTTCAAAGATCTCTTGGTCTGGAACCTGGATGACAGATCATACCTGGTCACTGTGTTGGCACGGCCTGCACTGACCATAATGATTCTTCAACTACTTTGAAATGATCTTTTGCTTGGCTTAAAAAGTTAATAATGTAAGCTTGTGCAGGTTTTAATCAGCAAGGTACTTTTTGATCCTTCAGTCTTGTGTCTGGTGTGGAATGGCTCTGACAGCCTTGGCAGCACCCTCTGTTCAGTTAACTTTTTACATGGGTTCCCTTCTTCCTACAGCTACACACTCTTCTGACTGGCAGCTCAATTACTCTAGTACAGACAAATGAGATGGTTCTCATGAATGTCTTCTTGACCTGTACATGCTTTCTTTTGATTTCAACAGATATCATATTGAAAGCAGCATTTCACAACGGGAAAATTCTTCAGTGATGCCTCTATGCCTTGTTAATCAAAACTTGTCCTCTTTGCCTACAGGGGAACCATCAGCAGGTAGGACTTTTCATGTGTCTGTGAATATTTTTTTTTCCGTGTCTATAGTGTCTAAGTAAATAGGTTTTTATTTTTATTAGCAATCGCTTCAGGGTCCTGCTTTTGATCAGGACTTTTTGAAAGCCTAGAAACTAGAGGTCAGGAGATTTCCTGGCCTTTGTGTTTCTTCGGTCTGTGACTCCAGAGCTAAAACATTTCTTTCATGCAGTTTTCACATTATCCAGGCAGTTCAATTAACATCCCTGGCAGTCCACTTTGGGATAGCATAACACCAGGTTGTTCTCACAAATGGTCCTCTTTTTGACTTGAAATCTTATGATACCAGGAGGAGGTGGGAAGCATATTTCAGCAATGGGTAAGATGCATAAGGATTTTTTTTTTTAAATTGTACCATGTAGGAAATAAAAAGAGAAAGGAGAGGAAATAAAAAGAATGAGAAATAGAGCTAGAACCAAAATGTAGATCTCACTCCCCTTTAGAGAAAATAGTTTAAACTAGGCTAAAACTTATCTGTGAGACTGAAACATGTATGTGCACTAGCAATGTGCATGTAAAGGAGCTACTGGGAAGTGAAGGGGCTCAGAGGAAACCGTTTAATGAACACACACAAAATTCTCATGCTGAGGATGGGGTTAATCTCCTGGGTTTTTAGCTGCCTCGAAGGGAAGCATTCAGTCTGAACCACCCCTTTAGAATCCCTTGATAGCTGGGCAAAGGAGACCACAGAGCTCTTGCAGAGCCATGTCCCTTGCTGTGAGGGGCAAGAGAGCTGATGATGGGGATGCCAGCATCAGAAAGTCACCCCAGGACAGACATTCGTGCTCTGCACTGTAGGGTGGATCAGACTGCCTCTTGGGTGTGCCTTCTGACAGCTGGAAACCTGGGTGATTGGTGGATGGTAAATGTTAGGCGACCTCAGCCCCACAGTTTGTTGTTAAACTTTGTGATGGGGTGCGCTAAAGCTGAATCACTCTGCTGTAATACCTGAATGCAGTGGCACCAAACCATAGCATTGTGCTGTAGTTTTCTGTCTCCATTTAGTGATGGATGCAGCTTCCAAGCTTTCCAAGACTGAATGTCAGTTAAGATATTAATTTTTTGCATCTTCGCAAGAAGAAGTTGCGAAATGTGCACACCTAACAGCACTTGGAATTTAACTTTCACCTTTCACTAGAAGATTCCAGATACTGTATTTTCCCATTTTATAAATGCAAAAAATAAAGGCACAGAAAAGTGAGTAATTTTCATTGAAATGATGTACAGCCACTCCATATGCACATTAGAACCCACAGATCTTCAAGTCTATGAATATGTTTGGGTAAGGTGATTGTTTCCCTGTTAGTCTATGGACAAGCAAGACTGTGATATCCATATATATGAGACCATTTCCTGTGTGAAGGAAAAACTGGACTGTATTTGACCACATCTTTTCACCTGTGTTGGCTGACAGCAATCTGCCATAGAAACAGGAGATGCAGGTTTCATCTGTGGTCAGTAATGTTTTCACTGACAAAGGCAGCAGTTGTTGCTAACAAAGCTGTTTTTTATTTGTTAATTCGCACTGAGAAATCTCAGCATGACAAAGTGGGAGAGAGCAGTGGAATCTGAAGCAAACTATGGGATGAAGACATCCCAGTTCAAGGAGAGGAAGGAAGTAAAAAAAGTATTGTGACCAGTTAGTTATCTTTATTAAAAAAACAAACAAACAAACAAAAAAAAACCAAACCCAAAGCTTAAGCTGTTGGTCAATTCTTTGTCTCTAGACTTTCATGAATAGTCGGGACTAAACCTTCATTCTGACTTTTTGTTTTTTTCTTCCACAGAATGTGAAAAAGAGCCTGGGTCCTTGCTGTGGATATTTGTGATGGTTGGAAACATCGTGCGAGGAATGGGTGAAACTCCCATCATGCCTCTAGGCATTTCCTATTTGGAGGATTTTGCCAAAGCAGAGAATTCACCTTTCTACCTGGGTAAATCTATGCTGTTGTGATAAACCCCCTCCTCCAAACATGCACACACAAACGCAAGCAAAAGAAAGGATTGTTATGATGCCCTTCAGTTCAATCAAGGAAGACAGAAAACAGCAATTATTGCCTAATTGAAATAATAATATTGTAGAACTTGTAATTTAACTAGAGAGAAACTTGTTGGAATGAGGCCATTTTTAGTGCAAATGCTTTCCCAGTCAAGCTGTCCTAACCATATGTAGAAATTCAAAGAAGTTAATTATGTCTGGGGTCTAATTTATATTTTTTTTTTCTATTTTTTCTACTCTAGCATGTCTACATACAGCAACTGTAATCGGCCCCTTCCTTGGTTTATTGTTGGCTTCATTCTGTGCAGAGCTGTTTGTTGACATTGGATCAGTAGGTGCAGGTAACGGGTGAACATATAAAACCTTATTTTTAAGTTTGTAGCTGGTGTGTTTTTCAGAACTAAAAGATATTTCCTTGCTAATCCTGCCTGAGTTTGTTGGTGTTTCTTTTAGAATGGAAGATCTGCGTATAATATTCAAGTCAAATATACACAAATCAATCTGCTTATAAATTATTTGATGAAAAATTGTGTCATCCGGCTTAACAGAGGAAAGGATTAGAATTAATTTAATACCAGCCACTGAAATTTGCCAGAAAATTAACAATATTAGAAAAGAAGACTGGAAAATATTCTCCTTCATGAGCCTCATTTTAAGAATCATTAAAATGCTTTCATGTCAGAGATGACTTGGAAAGCACAAAATGACAGCAAATAATGTTTCTGAAGTGATCCAAGCTGTCTGTTTTTGTGTTTTGTTATAGATGACATAACTATAACAGCTACTGATGCCCGCTGGGTTGGAGCATGGTGGCTGGGCATTTTGATTTGTGCACTGCTGAATCTTCTTGTGGGAATACCATTCTGGTTTTTGCCCAAGTCACTTGTGAAGGAAGGTGAAACCAATGAACCTGAGGAGATAAGTGAAAAAAGTGTAGCACCATTGCAAGAAAATGATAAAAATGAAAGCAAACAGACCATGTATGAAATTGCTAAAGGCAAGTTGTATTGCATTTTGTTTCCTTCTGACTTTAGTCCCAAGGTGTGAACTTTGTGTACTTGTGTAATTAAAGATGGGTCCGAGATATACAATGCCTATTCAGTTTTGATGTCTCTGTAGTTCAAAGGATTTGTGCAGGAATTTAGGATGGCTCCTTGCAAAGGAAGAAAGCTGATTTCATAGATCTAGGCCTGGACTCCTTCCTATACCCCTCCTGCATTTCAGGTGTATGCAGATATTTTCTTCCCATGAGAGAGTTAAAGCACTGAAATCTGCTTAGGAATATTACAACTCAGTGAGCTGTGGATGAGTTGCAGATATTGGTTTCTTGTACCCCACGTTCGCTGTGCAGAAAAGCAGAAACTCAACACAAATCTTGTGCGTTTCTTGAGTCCAACTGAAAGCCCTAACAGGGAATTGACAGGTGCTTAACTGTCTCACAAACATTTAATTACTGTTGGACAAAGACGTATTTGACTCACATTTATTTGTGTTACCATTGGCAGCTTTCATATCTGTGATCTTTCAAATCTATGTATCTGTAGGAGGTTATTTTTTTCTGTCCTTATTTGAAGGAAACTTCCTTCCTACATTTCCTGGTTGGAAATGTAAGTGAATAAACTGTGTCAAAGGCTGTGATCTTCAGAGTAGTCTCCTGATCCTGTCCCGCTCAGGGCCCTCTGACAGGACCTTCATTTTCAGAATGTAAGTGCCATGTGGCAGCTCCCACTCTGTTCTGCTCCCAGTTGGGTCCTGCAAATTCACCATACCCGGAGTGAGTACTCAGGTCGTGGCTGATATTGCAACTTCATTTTGATAAACAGAGGGTCTCTTTCTGCTGTCACATAACATTAAATGAATCCATGAATCAAATACTGTTCTAGTGAGGAAAGGTTCCCAGCGCTTAGTGCTCCAAGGTCCCTTCAGAGCTTATGTTCTCATGGTCATTCCCTCCCTGTGCATTCAGGATATTCAGTGAATGCTCACTGCCCCTGAATATCCTGAATGTAGAACCTTTTCATTTCACAGGATAGCTGTGGTTGCAAGGGGCTTCTGGAGGTCACCTGTTCCAACTCCTGTTCAACCACTTGCAGCCTACTGAGTAGGAAATATTCAGTCAACTTTTTAGTCATCAGGGATTTCAAGTCAAAACTTGATCTTTTTTACAGATAAAAATAATATAAAATAAAATTAATTAAATAACAATAAAATTTCCTTAAGAAACTCTCATTAAAAATGTCACTGCATCTGTAATAATGCAGCTTACTTATGGTGTTTATATAGTTATTTATAGTCTAATATTTGACTAATTTCTGAAAGATTTGCATACAGATCTTCTAATAAGGTACTTGCTTACCTCTGAAAGATATACAGCCATCCTAAGTGGTGCCCACTTTCAGTGAGGCCCAGTCATTGTTTTGTAGATGCTTATATTTATCTGCAGAGTTTCTTGACAATAGCTCAGCACATTGATTAACAGAGAACACTGGACAAAGGGGAATTGTGGGTTGTTTTTTTTTTTATGGTTCAAATCCTGACTTAATGGGCATTACGCAGAGAAAAGACCAGTGTGAATTAGTTTCTCAGATGCTTAGTTGGCTGAAAACTTGGCTGATACAGATTTTGAGAGGATGGTGGGAATAACTGTGGTCACAGCTCTCTTCAGGCCTCTTCTGCCTCAGCAGCAAACCCTAAAATCAGCGTTCAAGTCTCTGGGGGCAGCTCATCATAGCTCTAGAGTGCATTTGCACCCCTTTGTATGCCAGGTGCAGGACTGAGGTTTTGATGAATGCTCTGGAGGCATGAGATGAGGGGAAAGGGAGGAAAGATGCCGCAGTAGCTGCTGCTGATGTGATATATTATTTTTTTATAAGCAACAGCAGCACTGGTGTACATGTCTGTGTGTGTGTAAGTGTCCTGGGGTAGAGGAGACATGTTAGACTACCCTGGGCTAAGCAAAGCACAAGATTTAGCCTGATTCAGTTCAGGACCATTTCTGTTCTCCTCTTTCCCCACAGCCATGCTGTTTTCATGGAACATCACACTAACTCATGGCATCATTTCATTCCAGATTTCATCCCCTTCCTCAAGGCTCTGTTTCACAACCCCGTGTACATGTTATTTATATGCATAACTGTGTTACAGTTCAGTGCCTTTGACGGCATGATATCCTTCATGCCCAAATATCTGGAACAGCAGTTTGGAAAATCTGCATCAGATGCCATCTTTTTAATTGGTATGTTTGCATTTTGCTTTGCTTTGCTCAGTTCTATCAATTAGATATTTTAGATACTCTATTCAAATTGTCTCTATTTTTACATATATACATATGTTTATGTGTATTTACGTATACATACTAAGGTTAAATGCTTCTACAGGTGAGGGATGTCACGTTACAAAACCATTTCTAAATGCCAATACATTTTCTGCTAAACATCTATTTTTTTTGTGCAGAATTTTATAATTTAATTCCCATCTTTTGAATCAGCTCAGAAAATTCAGCTGACATGAAACTAAGCCATGTAATGTTTGTGTAAAATCACTTTCAACATGTCTTTCAGTCAGAATTTGCTTCTTTTAAGTATCAATCAGCAAAGAAGTGTGAGAGCATATTCAGTAATCTCATCTCAAAACTGAAAGCCTTTTCCTCCTTTCTGTCATGCTCAGAGTGCATTAAGATGTGTCATAATTACGATGTGCACTGCTTATCTTTCTGTGGAGTTTCTCAGATGGAGAAGCTGGATTGAAACCATATAATTTTTTTTCCTTTTTTTTTGAGGTGGACCTAGAGAGCAACTCTAGGTTGTGGTTTTCCAATTAATAATTTTATTCCTACCCTGTAGCTCACTCCCCAGGCAGTTCTCACCTGCTGTTGACGTTGGCAGAGGTTTTGGGTGTGAAAGGAAATTAGCAGAGATCCATTTTTGATTGTAGTTAAATTATTCAGTCACAGGCACTCTTTGAATCTTTGCCAAACACAACCTTCCCTTCCAGCAACTGTAGTAGCTCCTTCTCTAGCTGCCTTTATAGTAGAGTAGCTTTGATGGTCTCCTTTTGTTTTAACATGGAAGTTTCACTTGTTTAAATAGGTGTTTACAACTTACCAGTTCTATGCGTTGGGTATTTTTCTGGCGGCTTATTCATGAAGAAATTCAAGATAAATGTCTATCAGGCTGCGAATATAGCATTTTGGGTATCTTTACTGGAATACCTTCTCTACTTTGCTGCCTATTGGACTGTCTGTGATACCTCACCAGTTGCTGGTCTAACAGTTTCCTATCAAGGGTACGTTCTTTGGCACTCAAGAGGACTTCAGTCTTAAGACACCAGGATGATTTCTGTTGTCAAGGATCAGCCAGGAGCTCAATTTCAGTTCCCTATTCTAAATTCTCAAGGCTTTTTGCTTGGATTAGGCAGTAGGTCTGTTACCCCTGTTCGAAACAGTGAAAGTGTATTAAAAAAGATATCCATGTCAAGACTCATGCAATTGTATGTCCATATTAATTCTTTTATTAATACAATCAGTAAAGTCATGTAACAGCAGGTGAAAACAAAAATTGTTGGTCAAATCAGGTATACATGAGTGCAATTTCAGAATACAAGAGGAAAAACTCTCCTTCTTGATCTTACTACACTGGTTTACTCAAATTTAATTACTATCAAGTTATCAGAGGATATTTTATCTGTAGTTTCTATATTAGAAGCCTTCCATTGATCATTAGGAATCATAGAATGGTTTGACTTGGAAGGGATCTTAAACATCCTTTATTTCCCCCTTCCACTAGACCAGGTTGTGTTGTGTGTCTGTAAATTGGACATGGAGGTGTAGATGTAACCCTTGTAGAACTGAGAACATACATGCCATGAGAAAAAAGCTCTAGGGTATGAATACCTAATTTATAATATTAATGTAATATAATACAATTTAGTGTCCTATAGAAAGATAGAAAGGCATGACTTCAGGGTAGGAGCATGTAGGACTGGGTCCTGACTCAGCACTTGAGCTAGAATAGAATCATAAGCATTGCTAAGGGTTACTGTGGGTATCTCATTATTGAAATTTTTTTGTCACCTTCTAAATGTGTTTCAGAATAGAGCACGTTTCATATGCAGAAAATACTCTGCTGGCTGGCTGCAACATGGATTGTGATTGCCCACTTAAAACATGGGACCCTGTTTGTGGGAGCAATGGAATCACTTACGTCTCACCTTGTCTTGCTGGGTGTAAATCCTCAAGAGGAACTGGAAGAAGTGTGGTAAAGCACAAATTTTATTGTTTGTAACTATGAAATGTAGTAGGTGACAAATACTTATACCAATATAGGGTGGGGAATATCCATGCATGTACATTTAATTGAATATATAAGGTGAAAGATTTGAACAAATTCATTGAGTAGCGCCAGAAATTTCAAACTGCATATGAAAATTATTTTAAGTTTAAATTAAAAAATAAAATGAAGAAGAATCCTTCCCTGCTAAGAATTAAAGGAGTCTTAAATGTTTAACGTGGAGTGAGAAATTATTCTGAAGGTGTTGCCAATTGGGAACCTGAGTGCCCAAGAACATTTCAGCCAAAATGAAAGTCTATAGCACTTAATACTCTCTTTTACTGTGTAGATTTAAACAAGTAACCAGGTATTATAGAACTTTTATCCCCAGATACTGGGGATGGCTGGACCTGCGCCTGGCAGACAGGGAGAGAGGCCACAGTGCAATGCTGCTCATGGGTAACAAACTGAAGCGCAGGAGACAGCGAGATATGTGCCAACAGTGTGGGCTTGCCAGTCAGTGTGTGAGTTTGGACAGTCTGTGCGATTAAAATACTCTTTTGACAGGTGTTTGAAAACTGCACCTGTGTTGCAGCCTCAGGGTTTCCATCTCAAAACATCTCTGCAACTCTGGGCCAGTGTGATGGACGTGAAAACTGCGACAAGATGCTCCATTATTTTTTAATATTGTCATTAGTCTGCAGCTTCATTTTTTCCTTAGCAGCCATGCCTGGATACATGGTCTTAATAAGGTACAGTAAAATTTCCTTGTCTTTAGAAATCTACTGGACTTTTTATTCTGAGGTTTTAATTCTCCAGGGAATTTAAAGTTGTTTAGTTTGCATATGGATGCAGAAGAGCAGAAAAATCTTATTTCTCTGCTTATTTCTGGCTATCAGCTTTATCATGAATGAATGCAGGGCCACTGAGTCAGGGCACTGGGATAATGAGTGGTGTGTGATGCCTGTGTGTTTATCAATCACAGGAACGTGATGTTGATTAAGATGCATTACCCTGCACCTTGCGCTGGCCTCAGTACAAGCAGATGATACCTTGACAGTTCCTTTTCCTTTTGTGTTTTGGCAGTCCTAGATAAGAAACTTTACAGCAAGCATCATCTAATGAGCATAATGAACTTTTTCAACCAATGCTCTTATTATAATGGTTTAGGCCTAATGTGATGAAGAACTTGATTTTAAATAGGGTTAAACATCTCTTATTAATGTCACCTCTACGAATAAGTGTACAATGCAATTATCATACAGGTCTCTAAAGCCTGAAGAGAAGTCATTTGGAGTGGGTATCCATGGGCTGGCTTCAAGAGTATTTGGTAAGAAAATATCTAACATGCTTCAGAAGAGCAGTTAGGGCTGACCTAGAGAAGGATCAGTAAGGGCTATGGGCATGGCACCGAAGTCCTTGCTTCTATGGACAGCCTTTGAACAGGAAGCATTTAGGATTTTTTTTACAGCTCTCAGCAGCATGGCAAAGTACAACTGCTTGCAGTTTGCAATTGTTTTGTACTGGGTAATAGGCTGATATCTTGGTTTAACCCCAGTCAGGATCTAAGTACTATGCACCCATGTATTCTCCTCCTACAGGGAACAGGGAGAAGAGTTGGGAAAAAGGTAGAACTTGCAGGTTAAGAATAGTTTAGTAATGGAAATAAAGTAAAATATAATAATAGGAAAAGTAGAGAGAGGAATAAAACAAAAGAAAGAAAAGTGACACAGAATAAAATTGTTTGTGATCTGTTGACCAATACTCATCCCATCCCTGAGCAGCAGTTGGTCCCTCCCTGCCACTTTCTCCACTCTGTGTGCTCAACATGACATTCCAGGTCACTGAATTTCCCTTTGGCCAGTTTGGGTCAGCTGTCCTGGCCATGCTTCCCCCCATTTTCCTGTGCAGCTCCTCACTAACAGAGCATGAGACACAGAAAACTCCTTGATGTCCTCACTCCTCAGCAGCGACTAAAACATGGGTGTGTTATCAACATTATTCTCACATTAAATCCAAAGCACAGCACTGGACCAGCTGCCAAGAAGAAAATTAACTGTATTCCAGCGGAAATCAGGACATGGGACCGACTACAACTGCTGCTCATTGGGAAGCCATTTAGCATTCCTTCACTACTGCTTATTGTTTATGTTTATTGAAGGCAGCATCGCCTCTCACTGATGAGAGAAAATGTTGAGTTCTGAATAGGAAACACAGCCCATGCTGTAGCATGTGGATATGGTTTAACAGGCAGCAGGGAAGAAAGTCTTTGGTTGAGGGTAGGTGGATAAGGAAGAAGAGGAAGCTCAGGATACACAGAGAAGGAGGCTCATGCTACAAGAGGACAGTACAGATAGCATAGGCTCTGTGGTGTATCGGATAACCAGAAGAAAATTGCTGATCACAAAAATGTTGCTAATATTCTTTTTAGCTGGAATTCCATCTCCCATTTATTTTGGAGCTTTGATAGATACCACTTGCTTGAAGTGGGGTACTATGACTTGTGGTGGAGAAGGAGCATGTAGGACGTATGATATTGTCACATACAGGTATATTTTCTACTTTATTTTAATTTTTCCTTCTTACTCTACTGTTGTATGCATAGAGATGTAATTTTATCCACTTGTCTTCCTAGTAGATAAACTACTCCTGTGTTAGAGATGTGACACAGTTTTCTTTGGCATTGGCTTTATTTGTCAAGTGCAACCTTCGGCATAGACATTGGAAAAACCTTTGAGCAGAAATGTTCTGGTGCCATAATATTCACTAATAACCTTCCATGAGAACAATCCTTAAAAACACTGAATTAAGACAAAAATACTGAATAGCAGTTAGCTTGTGTGGGAAAAAGGTTTAATGGGTGACTGCAATATCTTTGAACAAAAAATGGTTGGAACAGTAATTGATTTTAAAAAGAGGATTTTTATAGAGAAGATACGGTTACTCAAGTTAGGAACAGGCCCAGAATACTGCATGTCTTGTTTTTGTAGTCCTTCAAGGATTGTTGTGGGATTTTTAAAGAAAAATCTTGTTGAACTTGTGGCCTCATACTAATTCCTTGTAATACTGTGTTGAGGTTGATTTGGAAGAATATTCTTATGAATACTTAGAAACTTTAACCAGGTATTCTGAGCCCTTTCAGGACTCTCTCTTTTCCCGATGGATAAAGCCATAAGAGTACCAGGGGCCTGACTTCACTGGCTAAATCATTTGCCTGAAACTGGGAGATGTATAAGTCCATTTTGCTGACTGACATATTCTCTGTTCTCACATTCTCATCTCCTGTGAGATCCAAAAGCATCAGGGCACGAGTTTTAGACTGGCTGTCTAATCCTCACAAAACAATGTTTGCTGAATAGTTTTGCCCTTTTCCCACAAATGCATGTATGTAATGAAACTCATTATTTATTTCAGGTGGCTCTATCTTGGCCTGCCAGCAGTGTTACGTGGAGTGTCCTACATCCCAAGTACATTAGTTCTCCTCATTTTAAAGAAGAAAGTGAAATCTGAAAAGCCAATCTTAATAAATGCCCCAATAGAAATGCAGGATAAAGGACAAGAAGCAGTGAAATAGCATTTCACAGAAGGACATGTTGGGAAAAGACATCACAGTTTAAATATTGGATATATTCTTATGAAAAATTTTGTACTTTAACTAATGAACACTTGGACAGAGATGAATAGAATTACACATAGTTGTATCCTACTTGCATTATAAAAGTATCAGTTTGTAAACACAAGGCATGGGAAAAATATGTTTGGTGCAAAAGAAAAAGGACTGGAAATAAGAAAACTTATGAAATGCCAGGTTTGAGTTGTCTGAGCAAAGGGTTAAGAGGCGGAAACATATGTGTTCAGTCCTGTTTCACTGAAAATAGAGCAAATTTTGCATTTGACTCCAAGTGATGCCAGATCTCATCTTGGAATTCTCACACAATTTCTCTCTCTCTCTCATTGACTGTAGACAGCATTTGTGGCTTTTTTAGGCCCCAGTTTTTCATAAATTTATTTAAAGATATTATTAGTCTTTCAGGCAGGGATTGTTTGTTATTCTGCATAGTATAGGGGGTCAATGCATTGGAAACCTGGTTTATGACACGGTCGGGGTGTTGTGGTAATAACAATAAATTAAAAATTACATTTTTAAAAAATGCCGTGTTATGGTGATGTTTTAAGATTTACTTAGAGCATTGACAAGGAGAGGTCATCAGGATTTATTACTTCAGTTATCTGCTGCCCTGGGATGTCTTAAATATGTTAAAAAAAAAAAAAAAAAAAAAAAAACAACAAAAACACAAAACGTC
>WBMY01017859.1:839420-853709 GCA_013397315.1 Donacobius atricapilla | reverse complement strand
TTTTTTTTTTTTTTTTGTCCACACAGAATTGTTGTTAGTGTTTTCCTTTCTTAACAAGGCATGAAGTGTTCCCAGTTATGATGCTTGGGATTTTGAACTTTCTTTGTTTAGGACTTTCTCTGAGAATGTAGAAAATTACTTGGTAATTGCCCCTCTCTTGCTTTGTCCAGAGAATCAAGGGCATACATTTCTTAAATCGCAGCAGACTAAAATCAGAGGACAAAACACAGAGGATCCCTTTGGAAGGTGAAATCTTAGGTATTGCAATGTCTGACTTCCCTTCTAGAAGAGACCATTCTGTAGTTCCAGGCCAGAAGTGTGACATGTGCCCATTAATTCCCAGGAGAGGTGCTCAGAGCTTTTCTCATGTGTGTGACCATGGGTGGCAGCTTGCTGGATCTTACAGCCTGGGCAGAGCAAGAGGAAAACCCTTACCTGGAGGGCAGAAAGCCCCATTACAGGTGGGAAATGGTGGTTTAAAGTAAGTAGTTCATTTCAGAGGTTTTGCTCTTTTAAAGGCCTTGACCCCCTGTGTTGGTGAAGGCTGCCTGGCTTTGTGAGGTTATCACTTAAATGGTTCCAAAACCAGCTTTGAAAAAACAAACTTCTCATTTGAGGTTAATGAGACACAGAGTGGGCCAGTTCATGCTGTACCTTTGCTGTTACTATTGTTTCAAGGCAGCTGCATGCTGGCTGGTACACCATGGTTTTTCCTTCTTCTCAAGAAAACTTTCTGATGTAAAGGCACAGTCATATGCAAAACAAGCTTAGGTTTCTGCAAAAATGTTCAGAATTTAAAAAATTCCCAAGAGGGCACAAGAATCATGTGGGTTTTATTTTTTTTTTGTTATCATTTTTGTTTTGTTTGATTTTTGCTTTGTTTTGTTTTGCATTTGGTGGTGGGGGTGATGTCGTTTTTTTACCTCCCATTGTAACTCTGAATGTTCTTCCTGGTGAGTCTGTATAATAGGATAGTAGCATTTGCAATGTTGCTGCTGCTACCTTGTGAGTTCTAATTCCATGACCAGGATCTCGCAGGAATATTCCTTTCAGATATGCATATATATATATATATATATATATATACACGCAGACACAAACAGACAAGTTATTTCAGACATAAACAACTTTTTTATGCTCTCCATCAATTTTCCAGCATTTCAATTTAGCAGATGGAGTCTATTAAAGGACTTCCCTTATCATTTGGATTCCTTTTCTGTAGAAGCCTGGCATCTGAAATCCCCTCATAGGTGCTAGAGAAGTTATTTATAAGTTCAAATATAGGAAAGACAAACCTATTCATTGTTTCCAAGTTCCTCTGTTAATTTATCTTGTTACGTTTTCAGGCCAGAAAGGCCTGAGCAGCAGAGGCTGGATCCAGCTACGTGTTGTCCTCACAGAGACCTTAAGATCCAGTACAGGATTTAGTTGTGTTAATTAGACAAGTCTATGAAGAGAAGAGAAGAGCTGGTATTTCTCCAAATGCTATTTCTGTATGAACATCATGAACTTGGTATTATACACACTCAGACTCAGACAGTGGTATTGTAAAAAAAAAAGAGTTATGACTTCAGTAAACACCTGGAGACATGAAGAGTGGTAGGTGTGGGAGAGCTGTTTTCCTTAGTACTGCAGGCTGATAAATCCCAAAGAAATCCATCTCACACAGAAACCCTTCTGATTCTGAGGGTGAGCCATTGCAATCACTCAGTGTAGGTGGTGTAATTGGTACCTTCCCCCCCTCACTTTTCTGATTTGTGAATTTATCAGTGTATGTAATACCAAGTGGAGAGGAGCCAATACAGGGCTGCAGTTCAGTCTTTCAGGGCGCAGAGACCCCTGATAGGGAATTACTCTGTGAAATTCAAAGGTCTGAGTGCCCTAAATGACAGCTGAGCTGAGCTGTCAATGCTCACTTGCATGTTTTTTATCACAAGCTCACAATAATAGTTTTAAATAAAGAGACAGGGAGGGAGAATATCAAGAATGAGGTTAGTCTGAATATGCTCATAGTACAAAAGAAGTAAACAAGTAGAAGAGATAGCAAGAGGATCCATTAGCTTGTGTTTGCATGGAAAGGGATAACTCCCTGATGCACAGTGAAGAAAAACTGCTCCCCCAGAGTTTTGGGCTGGCAGGTATTTCTCTGGAATAAAAGGTGTTGCCTGTGGTCACTGGGAAGGGAGGGCAATAAACAGAGGGTGCTGTGGCTGGCATCCCTGGCACTGACACTACAGCAGGAGAAAAAACATCTGGTGCATCTGCCTCGGGTATAACAATTGCACTGCAAGCTGCAAATGGGAGCTCCAGGACTGTCAAAGGGGATTTAAACTCCTGTCTCTTTATAAAGTGCTTGTGCTGGAGAGTGCAGGCAGGGATGATAATGAACAGACGGGAAAAATTCAGTGTCCCAGGCCTCTAATTCAAGTCCTGACCAAGTTGATTTAACACTTTTGACTTTATAAATTGAGTACAGTAAATAAATTACAGTCCTTACCATCAGTAAAAGATTATTTCTTGGCACATATTCATTGATGTTTGCCAAGTCAAATTTAAAAATATAGGTGGCATGACTTCTATTACTTCTCTGGAGATTGTTTTATACTCTGTTAATTTTTCTCTCTTGGAACCTTTCCCAGTGTGTCACAGGCACCTTTTTGTGTTCAATTTTTAATTTTAGTACAGAGTTCCTCATCCAATTTAACGTTAATTTTTTTTCCTCTTTGATATTTTTTCATTTTTCAGGTATTTACTAGTGTCAATCTCCCTAAAGTAAGGCTGCACCTTCCCTGTGTGCACTAGGGACATTATGATTTGTCTCAAGAATGCATGAAATCTGTGTCATGCTCAACATCCTATTGCTCTGAAAACTGCTTCTTGGTGGCATTTTATTTTTCTTCCTTGAATAATGTCTTACTGTATATTGCTTTAACATGTTGATACTGTGTGGATTTTTTACCTTTAAGATTTTTCAATAATTTGGGACATAAACAAAACAAAAAGCAAAGAACTGTTTTTTGCAAGTTGGGTTGCCCATGGTCTTGTGTAGCTGAGTGTCAGAAACTTCTCTCAGGGCCCCCNGACCATGGGTGGCAGCTTGCTGGATCTTACAGCCTGGGCAGAGCAAGAGGAAAACCCTTACCTGGAGGGCAGAAAGCCCCATTACAGGTGGGAAATGGTGGTTTAAAGTAAGTAGTTCATTTCAGAGGTTTTGCTCTTTTAAAGGCCTTGACCCCCTGTGTTGGTGAAGGCTGCCTGGCTTTGTGAGGTTATCACTTAAATGGTTCCAAAACCAGCTTTGAAAAAACAAACTTCTCATTTGAGGTTAATGAGACACAGAGTGGGCCAGTTCATGCTGTACCTTTGCTGTTACTATTGTTTCAAGGCAGCTGCATGCTGGCTGGTACACCATGGTTTTTCCTTCTTCTCAAGAAAACTTTCTGATGTAAAGGCACAGTCATATGCAAAACAATCTTATGTTTCTGCAAAAATGTTCAGAATTTAA
This sequence comes from Donacobius atricapilla, assembly GCA_013397315.1. NCBI lineage: Eukaryota > Metazoa > Chordata > Aves > Passeriformes > Mimidae > Donacobius > Donacobius atricapilla. Next base: position 850,204 of record WBMY01017859.1, on the reverse strand, counting down.
AAAATTCCCAAGAGGGCACAAGAATCATGTGGGTTTTATTTTTTTTTTGTTATCATTTTTGTTTTGTTTGATTTTTGCTTTGTTTTGTTTTGCATTTGGTGGTGGGGGTGATGTCGTTTTTTTACCTCCCATTGTAACTCTGAATGTTCTTCCTGGTGAGTCTGTATAATAGGATAGTAGCATTTGCAATGTTGCTGCTGCTACCTTGTGAGTTCTAATTCCATGACCAGGATCTTGCAGGAATATTCCTTTCAGATATGCATATATATATATATATATATATATNTGGAGACATGAAGAGTGGTAGGTGTGGGAGAGCTGTTTTCCTTAGTACTGCAGGCTGATAAATCCCAAAGAAATCCATCTCACACAGAAACCCTTCTGATTCTGAGGGTGAGCCATTGCAATCACTCAGTGTAGGTGGTGTAATTGGTACCTTCCCCCCCTCACTTTTCTGATTTGTGAATTTATCAGTGTATGTAATACCAAGTGGAGAGGAGCCAATACAGGGCTGCAGTTCAGTCTTTCAGGGCGCAGAGACCCCTGATAGGGAATTACTCTGTGAAATTCAAAGGTCTGAGTGCCCTAAATGACAGCTGAGCTGAGCTGTCAATGCTCACTTGCATGTTTTTTATCACAAGCTCACAATAATAGTTTTAAATAAAGAGACAGGGAGGGAGAATATCAAGAATGAGGTTAGTCTGAATATGCTCATAGTACAAAAGAAGTAAACAAGTAGAAGAGATAGCAAGAGGATCCATTAGCTTGTGTTTGCATGGAAAGGGATAACTCCCTGATGCACAGTGAAGAAAAACTGCTCCCCCAGAGTTTTGGGCTGGCAGGTATTTCTCTGGAATAAAAGGTGTTGCCTGTGGTCACTGGGAAGGGAGGGCAATAAACAGAGGGTGCTGTGGCTGGCATCCCTGGCACTGACACTACAGCAGGAGAAAAAACATCTGGTGCATCTGCCTCGGGTATAACAATTGCACTGCAAGCTGCAAATGGGAGCTCCAGGACTGTCAAAGGGGATTTAAACTCCTGTCTCTTTATAAAGTGCTTGTGCTGGAGAGTGCAGGCAGGGATGATAATGAACAGACGGGAAAAATTCAGTGTCCCAGGCCTCTAATTCAAGTCCTGACCAAGTTGATTTAACACTTTTGACTTTATAAATTGAGTACAGTAAATAAATTACAGTCCTTACCATCAGTAAAAGATTATTTCTTGGCACATATTCATTGATGTTTGCCAAGTCAAATTTAAAAATATAGGTGGCATGACTTCTATTACTTCTCTGGAGATTGTTTTATACTCTGTTAATTTTTCTCTCTTGGAACCTTTCCCAGTGTGTCACAGGCACCTTTTTGTGTTCAATTTTTAATTTTAGTACAGAGTTCCTCATCCAATTTAACGTTAATTTTTTTTCCTCTTTGATATTTTTTCATTTTTCAGGTATTTACTAGTGTCAATCTCCCTAAAGTAAGGCTGCACCTTCCCTGTGTGCACTAGGGACATTATGATTTGTCTCAAGAATGCATGAAATCTGTGTCATGCTCAACATCCTATTGCTCTGAAAACTGCTTCTTGGTGGCATTTTATTTTTCTTCCTTGAATAATGTCTTACTGTATATTGCTTTAACATGTTGATACTGTGTGGATTTTTTACCTTTAAGATTTTTCAATAATTTGGGACATAAACAAAACAAAAAGCAAAGAACTGTTTTTTGCAAGTTGGGTTGCCCATGGTCTTGTGTAGCTGAGTGTCAGAAACTTGTCTCAGGGCCTCCTGCTTTTGCTTTACAGAACTTCTGTAACAAAGAAATGTGGGTGAAAAGAACCATGCTGCTTCCTGGAGTGGAACACCAAAACAGTGATTAGAGCTGTATCAATGATACCTCTGACTTTTCTTCCAGATCATAGAGGGTGATATGTTTACATTCCTCAGTAGAAGAAAGAAATTCTCACGGGATGTTTGCCTAAGTTTATGCTGCACAACCATGTTAATGATAGTTCACAATATGTTTGCTTCAAATAGTTCTCATGTAGAAACCCAGCTTGCTCAAAACCAATTACTGAAACTAATGCTTAAAAAATTCTTAATGCATAGTTTTATCAAAAAACAAAACTCTAGGTAATTTTTTTTTTTTCAAAAAGCAGCCTTCTTAGGAACTGCAAAGGGAAGTACTGATCTGAAGATAATTTAGGAAATATTTCCCTTGAAGCTTCCCACATCTATCTCTTTTTAAGTCGAAGCACAAAGTTTTAAGTTTTCTTTAATGACTTTTGAAACACCATTTAGTAGAAAAACAGCTCTAGGTTGCATGATTAATAATAATCTTGCATATAAAAGTACTTTGAGATGTCTTCATATTTAAAAAAAATGTGAAGGCAAGTTTATAGTATCCAAATATACAAATTGGTATTGAGATGTTCCTTCTACATTTCCCACCAAGGACATAATGAAAACTTTTTGAGAATTATTAAATAAGTTGTTATTATTGTACTTTTGAATAGAAGAGCAGGCTAGCAATTAAACATCTACCACTTTGATAAGCCACAGCTGTTTAGGCCCATCATAATGCTCACAAGAATTCTTCCTATGAATTTGGTCACATTTACTGGAACGCAGGGGCTTTTCATTCTTTTTGCAGCAGGGAATTTGTCCTGTGCTTTCAGGTCACCATCCACAGGGAGCTAAGACTGAAAGTGCCCTCCTTGCACAGATGTGCTACTGGAAGTGCCCAGAGTTGGCTGTTTGCAAGGGGAGGGTTTCTCTCCACTGCTGCTCAGCTCGTGAAGGCACTACCACACTTGGTGACCCAGCTCCCAGCTCCTTTTACCCTGGTTCAGGTGCATTTTGCATTTCTACAGGGAATTCCACTGACAGCCAGGGCAGGTCCCACTCTGAGCTGTATCTTAGAGAGGCCATCAGAGATCTTGGCCTGAGAAAACCATCAAGTAAAAATGTATTTGAAGATGATTTCCTTTGGGTTGTATTCCACCATAGTCTTGCTTGTTTACTTTCTTTTGATACGAGCCTTCTGTGGCAAAAAAGGGCTGTGATTTTTAGAAGCTAAATTTCTCCAACAGTTCATTAGGTTTGTGCTTTATTCAGCCTGCACTTACAAAAGGTGATTTCCAATGGCGTGCATTGAAGTGGGCATCCCTTTTCCAAAGGTTGTCAGGGGCAGTTAAACTCCTCCTTTTCATCTTTGGAAGCATCCCCACTTTGGGCTGTTCAAATCTTGTGACGTTTTGTTTGTGAGACTAGGGTGCATCTGAACAGTAACTCCTTTATTCAGGTTAAAGCATTGTTCCAGATTCAGACAGGAGGTCTTGCAATAATTCTGACAAAAAATTGATTTTTTTCAGATACCCTTTTCTTTTTCAGAAGCGTAATCAATTCAAGCACAAATTATATCTAAATGCAAAGGCACAGTAGAGTAAGAAGTATTATGAGCTGGAATAAATTTTAATTTCTATTTTTCCAGGGTTAAATACCATTGTTTCCATATAAGCATACATATAATACCTGTCTTACAGTTTGAAGAGATCATAACACTTCTCATCTACTATTATTTTATTGTCTGAGGTTTTTACACAGGAGTACTCAGTAGGATCCCATCCTTGGAGAGGAAATTCCCTTACTACAGTTAAATGACTTCAGTTTTGCATGATGCTTGTGAAGAGTTGCCAAATTAAGTTTATTAGGAGAAAATTCTCACAGAAGAGCACTTTGAAATTATTTTTGCCACTTGTATCTTTGTCTTTTGTGAGTTTCCTTTGGGACCTTAAAGAGGCTGGAATTAACTAAGTAAGATCAAATGATTGCATGGCTTAGCAGCCCCAAATCCTCTGTGCACTTTTCCAGAGGTGAAAAAATTGGCGTCAAGAAAAAGACTGAACAACTTATGTACAAATCACACCTCTAAGAACTCTTTTCATATTGAAGCAGAGGATTAACTGGTTTTTATCCCCTCCTTTTGCACGTGCTGTCCCTTCAATGTTTCAGCAGGAGCAGGGTACAATCTGTCAGAATTCATGTTCCTCCTCCCCCTGCGACTGAGGAAACTCATGATGTGACTTGCGGGCCTTGCAGCCCCATCAGCCCACGCTGTCTCCCAGCTGCCAGCCTGGCTCCTGGGATCCTGCTGCTCCAGGCTGGGGCTGTGTTTGGCAGCAAAGCTCAGCCAGTGCAACTGGGCATAACTAAAGCGGTGACAAGCGGGTCCCCCTCTCCAGAGCTTTCTCCGCCGATGAGCAAGAGTGGGAGCTGCCATCTGCTTCACCTCAGCGTGGCAGGAGGCCAGGGATAAAAATCCTGCCGTTTCTTAAGCGACTGCCACGCGAGATAACCTCTTGGAGGAAGGAGAAGGCTGAGCACTCTCTCTCTCTCTGGGTGTCCTCAGGCGTCCCCGGCCGCAGAGCATCCTGCAGCCTTTTGCGGCGGTTCATCGCACACGGGTGCAGCCAGCCAGGCACATCCCATCGGGCACACCACGTCCTGATTTGGGGACGTGGAAGGTGGTGCTGCACAGCCAGGCTGGGAGGAGGCAGCTCCTCCCTCTGGAGCTGCTCCTGGGGCCGTTTGCAGGGGGCTCTTGCACCCACCTGGGCACACATCACTCGCTGCCAGCCCTGGTCACACTGGGAGCAAAAACAAACACTTCCTCACCGGTAACCTGCTCTCCTGTTTTTGAGTTTCTGTGCTACCATGGGCCTTGCAGAACAGGTTCCTAGTACAGCCGGTTGTCGGGCTGGTGGCTGACACAACAGCCCACGGTGTGGCCTGTGGAGAGGCTCCGGAGTGCGCTGCTGGTGCCAGTGGGCTGGGCAGGATCTGCCAGGTGTGACTTTCCTCTCCAGGACTGCCCTTCCATGGCAAGGGCCCTTTCCTCACCTGCCAGCAGCTGCTGTGCCGCAGCTGAATTGGACAAGGCGTGATGGCAAACACTGTGACAGGCACTGGAGCTCAGGTTGGGAAAGCTGCAGAAGGCTGTTTTTATGGGAGCGTTGGAGTCTTTTATGGTGGGATTCATCTCTCCTGACTTTTTGTTGTCAAAAGCTGATCTTGGCTGTCTAGCCTTTCATAGCCACAGCTGGAGTTCATTCCATCTCCTACCTACAGTAAGTATCTAGAACAGATCAAAGAACCCATGCCTTTGGAAATACTTCTTTTTCCTTCTCTGACTGTAAGGAAAATCTGATTGAGTGGCTCATCTGGACACGTCTGCCCTGAATCCATGAGGTGCTGCGTTGTTAAGTGGGTATTCCCATCCGTATTCAAGGTTCACAAGAAGGGTCATGTCCTCTATAGATAAACTTCTGTGTATTCACCTTTAAAATACATTTCTTGTGGGTGTCTCATCTTGGGAATAGTGTTTAAGAGCCTGCTCTCCTGACAGACAATGCTGGGGCCTTTCCAACAGACTTAACTTTTTCCACCTGGCTGCAGACTGTCAGCAAGAATAAATAGGGAACCCATTGCTTATGTTCATATATTTATTTCCTGCTAACTTTGCAATATTGTAATAGTTAAAAGCAGCCCAAATACAAGTTGCACTATTTGTAAATTTGGCATTGTCAGATGATGCAAAATCTGCTTCATTATAATGATATTCTGGTAAATTAATCTAAGCTTTTTAAAGATCTAAAAATTTAAAATAATTGAGGCATTAAGAAGCAGGCAAAGCTAACTGTTCTTCACCTGAGTAAGAGTATGCAAATGAGAATCAGTTTATCTTTAGAATAGGTTTGATGTATTTCCCATATTCTGAATCCTTTTAAGAGAAAGTGAGTTTCAACATGTACATTGTTACCTTGTTTTAAAACTAAATTAATTGAACAAGAAGTCAGCCTTTAAGTAACAATGCAGGAACACTGCATTAAAATGATCATAGAAAATAACACTTTGTTCTGTTGCAAATATTCTTGTGAAATGATAGAAATAACCTATGTTTTTATTTGCTCACTGAGAGCAAATATAGAGCTGCTGGCAAAACAGAAAAATTGAAGCTTTAAATTAAGGCCCATAACAAATCAATAAATACATAATGATCACAGTAAAATGTGCAAAAGTCTATCAAGAAAAATCCAATAACAAGTGCAAATATGGCAGATAAAATGATTGTCTGCAGTTAACCAGCAAGCTTCAAGGGACAATGATAGTTTGCATATTTATGTACTTAGCAAGTTTATAATTTCTTTCAGCTTTCAAAAAATTTTCAGTTTTTGTTTTTTAGTTCTAACTAAATGTTATAATTCCATATATTTAATTGAGTTAATTTAGTCTTTAGCAGATCCCTTAATGCATTTTTTTTATACAAAAGAAGATAATCAAGGCTTTCCGTGCAAACCTCTGCAATGGGGTTGTGACACAGAGGGCTCACACCCAAAACTGGCCGGTCTCCATGAGCCAGTCATGCCCTGTCAGGAGCTCTGCCATCCCTGGGTATCTCTGCTGACCCTCCTCCTAGGCACCAAGAGGTGAAAGCTGGGAGGCTGTAGGTGCTTGGAAAAGCTGTGCCTGCGCTCTCAGGGCTCTTGTGCCTGGGCTGATCCCACTCCGTGGTTGTTGGGTGGATGGTAGGGAGCTCCCTTTGAGGGGTGCTCAGTGCAGCTCCAATGTTTAGGCATTGGGGGGAGGGGGGGGGGAAGAAAGGGGAAAAAAAAAAAAAGAAAGAGTGAAGGAAACAAGTTGTTCCACCCCGGAGAGGCTGGCACCACTGGCAGGTAGGCTGCCAAAGCAGTGACAGCACCCGAGACCTGCCTTCTTCTGCGCAGCTTTTGTATCGGTGGTTGTGGGAAAGTTTTGCAACCACCATAAGAAGGAAATCCAAGGTTTAAAAACCATGTGGTGAAGCGCTCCGCTTCTTGGAGCAGGCAGCGCTTCGGCTGTGACGTTGTGCTGGCTCCAAGCCTGGAGGCCCTTGGGCACGGGAAAGAAACAGCCTGACACCGCTCTGACACGAAGTAAGTGCTCTCTCTGCCTCGCTGTCTCTCCACACCCTCCCTCCCTGCTTCTTTCCATTTGTTAGCTAGTCGGTTTGTTTGGTTGTTTGTTTACTTGTGAGCTGCCAGTGCAGCCTCTCTGCACATCTCGTTTTCACTAAACTTGAAAGACTTCACTTAAAGTGCAAAGGTACAATTGTACAATTCTAAATTTTTTTAATTTTTTTTTTTTTTTTTAAGGGTAAGCACTGTTGGGAGCAGGGTATTTTATCCCTCTGTAGAAAAACTATCCCTTACCCCTAATTCATAAATTAAACCTTTTATTATTTTTCTTGCTTCATTTAATTTTCAGTACCGCTGGTGTCAATGATTCACTGGTTTGCCCAAATTCAGATTCTCATAAAATGATTATGGAAAATGTAATTTCTTGATTAGGTGTAAGAGAAATGTTTCTGCAGTTCAACATTTTCTGTGAGGTAGATTATTATGTCTGAAATCATAAATAAAATTTTATATTTAAAATTAAATATATTGAAAAGAAAACCATGTCACTGATTTAGATACTGTTTATTTAACAGAGTGAGATGTCTCACAAAGTTAATCATCAGCAAGATACAAATCAGTAAAGAATGTATTTACCTTAGAGAACCTGTCTTCCAGTTCCTATCCTGTAAAGATTGGGGTAAGTCTGACTTACCATACTTTAATTACCTATAGCTTACTTTTAATTTTTTTTTTTTTTAAGAGCTGTTGAAGATGGTCTAAAGAAGGTTAGGTCCCTTTGCAAATTTTGTAGGTGCCTTAGTCTGAAATATTCAAGTTGGCTTTTTCATAGTCCCCTCCTATTGGAGTAGGATTTGGAACTAAAATCTACAAAAGTCAAGTTAGGGTGCTTATGAGGCTTTATATCTCTTTATAAAAAGAGACATTAGAGCCTATTTTCAGTCATTAGGAGTAACCTTTAAGAGATCATTGGGTTTCTAAGCTTGCTGTCCTTTCTGGCACAGGCAGGCATTTCTCAGGGAATCCAGGTAACCCTGGGCATCCTGCCTGGGAGAGCTGAACTCTTCAGAGGAGCTGGGTGATGTTTGTGGGTTATCCTGGGACCCTGCCACATCCCCACAACCCCAGTGTCAAAAGTCTCCCACAACTCTTAGGTGGGCTCCACTCATGGAGCCTCAGGGGCCTGCAGGAGGGAACCTTGGAAGTTCCCATGTGACTGAAACAGCGTGGCACGTTTAAGATTCCAGAGTCTTGGGGGGGAAATGTTACAGGCAAATTTCTTGACATATATTCCTCTATACTCCTTTAATATATGTGCAAATGTATGTTGGAGCTAACTAGTTGATTTTGGTGGTATTGCACCAGTTTTCCAACAGGCAAACTTGGCAAGAGTTATTTTTAATTATTATCTTGGTATTAGCTGCTTTCCCCTGATCAGCCTAATCTACACCAGCCAACATATTTAGGATGACTCCTTAAATCAGTGCCAACTTTTAAACTAAAAAGTTTATCAGTCTTATTAAAATATCTACATTAATCATCTGTCCTGCAGGAAGCTTTTGAAGGCTTGGGAACTTAGAGACAGTCATTATTTTTTTCTTATAATCACTGCTCTTTTTTCTCTTAATACATCTCTACCTACCATATTGCTTATCCTTTTTTCTCCTCTGTCATAATTTGTGGTATGATCCAATAAATAATGTTACTCATTCAGATGCTGACAGAATAGTAATATTTACTAAGAAAATGCTCAGAAATATAATAGCAGAAGCCTACTGGATCACACCAAATGTCCATTCAGTCTGGAACAGTGATCAAAAATGGATATCTCAGAAAGAATTGGTTCAAGTGTGGTGAAGATGTTTTTCTGACAAACTGTCCTAACCTACAGCTGCCTAGGGGCTTTCCTTGTCCACAGGGATTTCTAAAAATCTTCAGCAAGTTACCATCTATCTTTTCCATCTATCCAAGAAAGTCCTTTTAGAAATCAAGATGTCACAAATCAGGTGCACTAGTCCTTAATTACTTACAGGAGTTACTTTGAATGCTCTTTAGTGTCCTTCCTGAGAAAAGATGTCAATGTGCAGTGTCTTGCCACGGAGTATGTCTGAAAAACATTGCAACATGCAATTCTTATGCCAATAATAGTTAAAGATAGCAATATTTTTCAAACAGGAAGACCTACATATCAGACCTGGGGAAGAAAAATCATGGACAGACCAATCACTGCTGGCCAGCTTAAAGAAAAATCACTGTTCCAGGACAGTGATGGCAGTGCAGTTCCTGCCAAGACAGTGTGCCACAATTGTTCAAAGCTAAAGGTATGGAAGGGCCCTCACCACATATTTTCTCTGGAACACTGAATTGCCATTTGAAGTCCTGTCAAAATTCAGTTTATTATGTATGGCACTGTTTGATACTGCATGCATTGGGAAAAATGATCTGGGCTGCATCCAGAGGCGGATGGAAGGGATTTGGGAGCAGAGGAGGGAAGGGATTCTGCCTTTCTGCCCTGCTGTGCTGAAACTCCACCTGCAGTGCTCCCGCCAGCTCTGGGGTACCAGGACAGAAAGGACATGGAGCTGCTGCAGCCAGTCCAGAGGAGGGGCATCAAGGTGTTCAGAGGGATGGAGCAGCTCTGCTGTGAGGAAAGGCTGGGAGAATTGGGACTGGAGAAGAGAAGGCTCAGGGGTGACCTCATTGTGGCCTTCAAGTACCTGAAGGAGCCAACAAGAAAGATGAAGAGAGAATATTGACAATGGCCTGGAGTGACAGGACAAGAGGGGAATGACTTCAAACTGACAGGGAATGGGTTTAGGTTGGATATTAGGAAGAAATTCTTTGTTATGAGGGTGGTGATGGCCTGGCACAGGGTGCCCAGAGAAGCTGTGGCTGCCCCATCCCTGGAAGTGTCCAAAACCAGGTTGGATGGGGCTCTGAACAGCCTGGTCTAGTGGAGGTGTCTCTGCCCATGGCAGGGGTGGGACAAGATGGTCTTTAAGGTCCCTTCCAGCCCAAACCATTCTGATTCTATGGTTGTGAGTCCAAGCACACAGAAGTCAATAAATGTGCTCAGAAGTTAAAAAATAGGGTCATATTTTACTAACTATTCCTTTGGAGGTGTGCTATAGTCACAGTGGTAGTTGCAGACATATCTTTTTATTCATGGTTTTTAGAACAGGAGGAGAGGTAACAAGATATACTGTGATATAAGTACCAGGAATTAATAACATAATGGTTCAAGTTTTTCCTAAAGAAGAAAACAGCTGAACCAATATGTACTAGAAAGTCAGAAGGTGCATACCATCAATGTCAGTTTTCTTTTCCTTTGAAGTAGCAGGGATTTTGGAGGCCACCCTCAAAAAGAAAATAAAATCTTTTTAAAATATAACAATAGGAAGATTCTCCTCACAGAGAATTAGAGTATGATTTTTGTGCTTCTTGAGTGGGTTGCTTGGGCATCCAGCCGTAAAGCAAAAATTGTTACTTTGCAAACTCAATTATTTTCTCTTTTCAGATATTTCTTGGAGCTCTAGCTTTTTCCTTTTTTGCCAAAGGATTCTCTGGAAGCTACATGAAGAGCATGTCAAGTCAAATCGAAAGGAGATTTGAAATCTCATCATCGATTGTTGGCATTATTGATGGCAGCTTTGAGATAGGTATATGGGATTTCTTTGAAAGTGGATAAGTGCTTCTTAGTATGCTTTCACCCCCAAAAGAAATCTATTTTTTTATTTTTTTGTGCTGGCTCTCTCCTGTTGATGCAGGTAACTTAATGGTGATGGTGTTGGTGAGCTACCTTGGACCAAGAGTTCATCGGCCAAAAATAATTG
>WBMY01017859.1:791444-836352 GCA_013397315.1 Donacobius atricapilla | reverse complement strand
AAAAAAAAAAAAAAAAAAGAAAAACAAACAAACAAAAAAACCAAACCCAAAATGCAAAAGAGGTATCATATTTATTTTCTAGGGATAATTCCAGGATTGTCTTTTTGCTTCTGTGCTGAGGAGAAGCACAATCAAATACTCGTTTCCCCAAAATGCAAAGTCATATCTGTCTTATCTGGCTCATCATCTTCAGTACCACATCTTCAGAGAACCAAACTCTTACTAATCACCATTTTACAGATAAGGGAACGATCCTTAGCATGAGGATCTGTAATGTAGTCACGACTAATTATGATAATGTGAATTTTTTTCAGGAGGTCTTACGTGACTTTTTGAATTTCACATGCAGCACACTTCCACTTGAAACCTTTTTATAGTCTCTGTTTGCTGAAGGAAAAGCAACACCTTGCCCGGGTGGTGTAAGAAAATCCTTTCTAATTGGGGTTTTGATCTTGTTTTGATGGCACATAACCTATTGCCCAAGACAGAGAGACTTACACCCAAGCTAATTAGTTGGTTGGCAAACTGATTAAATAGCATGGGGTGTTTGTGTGGCTGAGGGAGTTCAGGAACTGTGACCCAAAGTCAATTTGGTGAACGTGAACTGGTCAGAAAGACAGGAAGACACAGTTTCAGGAAGAGCTCAGTATGTAATACTACAGGGTAAGGCCATAGCCAGTGTCTTTATTTGGGAATGAGGAAATCTGCAGGTTGAAGAAAACGGAAATGTTCTGGAGTTAGCTGTCAAAAACAAGCATTCCACTCAGCAGTTATCCAAAATATTTGTAATCGCCTCTGAGCTTCTCATTAAAGGTATTTTAAAAAGTTAAGCTGAATTTTTTCCTTGTCAGAATCTAATCTGGGAGAGATTGAGACAGGTTGGGGACTACTGGACAGGTGAGATTAAAAAATATAAAGTAAACATGGAGAATAGCATGGAATCAGCCAAAATGGAAATTGGTTTATGCAAGAGAAATGAAGTATTTAGTTTACAGTTTATTAAAATATTTAATTTTTACATGCAGAATAGCAGTTTTCAGTCACTTATTCCATTTTGGTGGACTGAACCACTTCGCAAAAAAAGTGAAAGTTGAAACAGTGTTTTCCATAGAACAGAAATTTCTTTTCTTGGCTAACTTTATTTTTTGCTGTATTTTATTTTTTATCATCTGGCTGAATCAACCTATAATCAGTGTTTTTGTAAACCAAAAACATAAAAACCAAATTGTCCTATAATAAAAAAAGTCAGTCAAGCCTTACTGATCAATTTTGAGCACGAATCTCATTATTTGACTGTGAACAAGAATTCTCAGCTTTGTTTCTCCCTTTTCCTTTGTCCTTTGATGTTTTCTTGAGGAAGAACATAAGTTATTTTGAGGCATTTTCTTAATAGAATGAACTAAAACAATTTTGGTAGAGTTATGGTGACAGCAATAATACTAGAGCTGCCGTGGGAAGGAAGAGAAAATTTAGCATATTTGTTAAGATGTAACGATTTATTACAGAATCGTTCTGGGTGATGAGCTGAGCAATCACTATGGTCAGAAGAGAGTTTGCAAAACAAACATTCTCTCAGGAGGAAAACCTCTGCAGTAGAGCACAATAGGATTTACAGAACGTAGTGCTGGATGTGGGCAAGAGCTTACAGTCGTTTGGTAAAGAATTCCTTCTTTTCTAATAGAATGAAGCCTTCTACAGCTTCAAGGTGTCAGTTCCGTGCTAGAATTCAGAAATCCAAATTACTGAGCTGTATTTTGGTCCTGTTACCCCCTCACAACTGAACTTCAGCAGAACAACACAAGTGGCTAGGGAACATGAGAACCTATGCTTGATATTCTTTGTGGGCCTGATATTTCTGAGTCTGAGAGATTTTAGCCTGCTGGCAGCTGCTAACTTTTCCCAAGGGAAAAATATCTCAAGAAAGCCTCTTCTCAAAACAATCTTGGCAAGCAACTATCCTTTCTCAAAACAATTTTCTCTAGGTGATGTTTTACCTTTCTAGTTATGTTTCTCTAGTTTAACCAATGGGATTAGAGCGGTCTTGTTCCTATTCACCAATCATGTTAAGTCTGTATCGAAACACCTTAAAAAAGGTAGTAAGAATTAGACAATAAAGCCTTCTCTATGCTCTTTGCCTTCTGAAATATTTGGAGTCTCATCCTTTTTTTTGCGTCCTACAATGACTTTTCATTTTATTTTATGTTGATTGCCAGTAGTGGTCACCAAAATCAAATCATATTTACACATCCAGTCAGCAAAATGCAACATAGCTTCCTGGGTTTCTGGCAGCCCTCACAGCTTATTCATTTGCTCCTAGGGGCATCCCACCTTCTGACCTACACCACAGCTATGGCTACGGCACCTTGCACCTTCTTCTGTATCCTACTCTTACATTATATTGTCCTTATATTCAGGACATTCCACAATGGCCCGCGTCCCTCTCCTGCCTGCTCCTCCCTCCCTCATTTCCTTGCCCTCAGAGAGGAAGGCGGCTCTCCTTGTCCATGCAGCGTTTTTGTGCTCAGTCTCCCTTCTCTTCCAGGCCTGGTGAGATCCTCGGGCATGTTTGGGCCCACGCTGGGCTTCCTGCTGGGCTCCTTCTGTGCCAGTCTCTGGGTTGACATCGGCGTCGTGGACATCGGTGAGGAACCCTGGGGTGGCACCAGAAGCCAGAAGGTGTCTGGATGTAGGAACCCCCACGCCAAGAAGCACCTTCCCAGTTCACTGCCCTAAAACCAGGGCTCTCTAGAGGGCTTTCCCTGCTCAAAAGCCGCTCAAAAATTGACATTTTTATGTGTCGTAGTGTGGTTGGAAGAGACCTTGAAAAGGGCCCCTATGCCCCTGTGTCGTTCGACACACAAACACACACACACTCACTTTGGTGAGAAGGCATGAACTGTTTAGTATCAAATCTGACTCCATTTTATAGCATTTCTACAAAGGCCAGGGGTTGGGGGAGAAGGTTGGTACCTCTCCCCATCCCATTGGTCAAGACAACTGTCCATCAGCTGTCCATATCTCTAAAACAAAGAATGTAAACTACCTTGAATTAAGGAAAACATTGCTTCTATTTATCACACCCGTGCATGAGAAACAACCTAAGAACTATGAACTGTGAGACACAAACAGAAGGCTGAAAAATCAGGGTGACACCCCTGCATTTTTTTTTTTTATGCTTGCACATACACTTGTTACACCCTTGCTGTGCAGCTAAGAACAAGTGATTGAATAAAAGACCATCCCTATTCTGAGGGAACAGTGAAAGGTTCATGGACACTTTCACATTTGGCAAAAAGTGTGTTCTCTTAAGAAGCATGCATCTAAGATTGCATCAAAACTCATTTTATTGTTCAAATCACTTGAAAATCTCTAATCCCAAGGAAAAATTGAGGAAGTTTGGGGAAAAACTGTAGAGTTTGGGGATGGAGAAGGAGGGGAGTCTGGGAACTGAGAAAGGGAAGGGTTTATTTTTTGTCGTAAAGGACCCTTTTTCCTCATTCCTCCAGGGGCTATTGGAGGATTGTGGCAAGGAAATGCCACCATGGGCCTGAATGGACACATTTATTTTTGACTGCATGGGACTGATTCCCTTCCAGGAGTGGGTCATTCACAACTTACCCAGAGAAGCTGTGGCTGCCCCATCCCTGGAATTGTCCAAAGTTAGGCTGGATGGGGCTCTGAGCAACCTGGGATGGTGGCACCATCCCACTCCAACTCCGTAGCTGTGGGATGATCTTTAAGGTTCCTTCCAACATAAAATATTCTTTGATTCTATGATTTGAAACAAGCTGCATTTCAGTTCTTCATATGGGACATAGATCACTTCTGGTTTTTTAATTATATATATGAGGATATGCAGAAATGTATAGTAATCCATAATAATTGCTCTGTATAATATTTAACCTATTTTCCTGTATTTCTGTATTTTATAGATGCCATCAGCATAAATCCTAAGGATACCCGTTGGGTTGGTGCCTGGTGGCTTGGACTGCTTATCTGTGGAGCAGTCAACTTCATTTCTTCATTGCCTTTCTGGTTTTTGCCCTATTCCTTACCAAAAGAAGGAGACAATGAAAGCTTGAAGATTAGTCACTTGCCTGTTCAAGGAGATCACTCTAAAATAGACCCCCCAGCTCAGCCACAGTTAAAGTTCTCAGAGGCAGTAAAAGGTGAAAGATTATTGCCCAAATGTTTGCATATGAGTTCTGTCTCATGGATTCATTGTGACCTGAGCAGGGCCTCACACAAACTTCAGCAAAATGCACGTTTCTGCAGCGCACATTATTGGCAAAAATGTCTTTAATTTTTGCTATTATAATTACATGCTGAGGGCGAGTTTCTGTCCTCTCCTGATGTCAGACAGCTGGAAAAAAACTTAAGCTGTTCCTCTGAGCACCAGAGATCCTCAGTTCATAGTTGTGAGATGATGTTTTACAGCTACAATCCTATGATTATGAGGAAAGAATGGGGAAAACATCCCATCCCTCATTAATGTCCAATCCATAGAGGGCAGGCTACTGTTCCACTGGGGTAGATGTTTGGGAAGGAAACATGGAGCTCATTATGACTACATCGGGTGCTGGAGGGACTTGACTGGATTTGTAGCTCCTGTGTATGAGCTCAGGGATGCTGAATTAATCTCATATAGGCAATACCAGATCCAACCAGTCATTGCTGTTATCTTAATGTTTTTATTATTAGACCCAATGTTTTGTTTGTATATGTGTGCGCACCTGCAGCAGGTGTGTTTGGAGCTCTCACCTTTTAGGCAGCTGTGCCAAGAGCCAGAACACAGTCTAAATGCAGGTGTTTATGTTCACTTGATTTTAATGGATTATACTATTCTATTCAAGGGTCCCAGAAATGATTTCAGCCTTTTTTGGGGCCAGGTGCTTCTGTTCTCTAAACATCACCCTCATGAAGGGTTCTTGTGTGGTTGGTGAAGGCTTTCAGAACCAAATTTTACCCTTGGTAGGGGGTCTTGACACTCTGTACAGGCAATGAGAAGGTGTGTTGTGAGCCTGAGCACCCCTGGAGAGGAGCCCTGTGCTGCACACGAGAAAACCCAGGATCCCTGATTCCCAGCTCAGCGCCCACTGTGCTGTTTGGCCCTGCTCCTCCTGGAAGGCACGTGTGGGCAATGAGGAGAACTCTCACTTGAGCAAGCGTGTGTTGTGATAGGCACGGAATTATAGCCTGCAACGCAGCCAGTAATTAAATCAAAGCTAATTTTATTATCCAAAGGATGCCAAAACAACTCTTCTCTGTGTTCAGCAGGGGGTACAGCATATACCTCTCCATTGCAGATTTCTTGCCAGCACTCAGGAAGCTGTTTGGAAATCCAATTTTTGTGGTGTTCATCTTCCTCACTATTCTGCAGTACAATTCCCTTGTTGGGATAATAACCTATGAGACAAAGTTTATGGAGCAGCAATTTAATGTGTCAGTGGCAAAAGCCATCTTTCTAATTGGTAGGTACCTGACTTCTTTTCAAATTCCAGTCTCAAAAAGGAAGCTTTTATTTTTTATTTTGCCTTCTGTTTTAGAAGGAGCTTGTGCGAACTTTTTTTTGGTTAAAAAGAAAGCACGTAGTGGTTTCCTAATTTTCTTACTGTGGATCTTAAATGAATGTTAATTTTAGTGCTAATTTTCCAAGTGCCCCTAATTCAGTGAGCTAGAGGATTATTAAAACTGGGTGGAAGTTTTTTTCATAGTGAGATTTGGGTTATGTGTCTGTTTTTGTGAGTAAAAACCACACATCAGACATCAGCTTCAACTAAGTAAAATCGAATAGAAAAAAAAAATTAAAGTGTTTCATGAAATGTGTGGCTTTTTCTTTTCAGAGTAACATATTGGTATAAATATTCTTTCATTTTGTTTACAAATCCAAATTTTATAAGCAGTAAGAAACGGAAATATAAAAGTTTGAGTCACTTCATTAGTTTCAAAGCTCTTTTTCTGTCTACCAGTTCCTTCAAAACTAAGTACTTTGTAGTGTTCTACAAAAAAAGAATGCTGAAATTACATTAATCTTACGGTGATTGATATGGTCTCATAATCTGGAAGGAAAACCAGGCTGTGAGAGGTCATTGCAGAACTGAGATTGCATTTCTTTAATCTGAAGACACATGCCTTAATCAGCTACAAATGTGGCAAGAACTTTCTTTTTCTTACCTTTTTTTTCCTGGATGATGAGAAAATTTTACAGAAATTACCAAGAAAAGCAACCAAGAGTAAAACCAGAGAAAGTGAAACCCCTCCCAATAACACCTTGTAAAACCTCTCTGTTCGGCAAGATATGTAAGGGCTGGTGTTTGTGAAATACTGAACAGATTAAATCTAAATGCAAATCATCTCATTATTCACTCTCAGATCAAAATGGAATCCAGTGCAGAACTAGATGCAACTTCCTTTTATATTCCATTTTGGAGACATTTTTGTAGCTTTCATAAAGTTTTATTTTATATGAAGTGTATATGAGCTAAGACATCATTTACTCCAGTTTCTAACAGGCACCTGTATAGAATTTATTGTATCTACATACAAACAACAATACAGTAAAAATGCAGTGAATATTGAGGAATTGAGCTTTCTAAAGTCATAATATGATTTGAAAAAGAAAATAGGGACCTGAAAATACTGGAAGGTAGTATAATTCGTAGAACCTGAAAGAATCAGCCCAAAAAAACAGGTATCTGATATTTTGAAAACACTAGAACCAGATATTTGTTTTAAAAGAGTCAATGCAAGTGAGAGCAGTTAACGTTTTTTCTTATCCTCTATTTGCAGGTGTGGTACTTCTACCCATCACAATACTGGGGATGTTTCTAGGAGGCTTCCTTATCAAGAAATTCAAGCTTCACATCACTGAAATGGCCAAGTTTGCATGCATCACCTTTGTAGTGGCATATTTGCTAAACCTCTTGTATTTCACATGCAGCTGTGAGGTGCTCCAGGTGGCCGGCCTGACAGCGCCCTACTCTGGGTTTGTATCCCCTCAGGTTTGGGGTGGTTGAATCATTTGACACAGCTGCTTCTTTAGGGATGATGCATGGAAGAAAATCCTAGGTTTTGAGACAGAATTCTCAGTCAGAAGTCGTACCTAAAGCTGGGGATGAGAAAAAATTTACCAGTTTTATTTTGCGAATTTTCTTTGAACTAAACATTTCTCTTTTCTAAATTCTCTATTTCTTTTTCCTAAATTCTCTTTTACTGACAATACACCCATATATTCCGGCAAATTGCTAAAAAAAGATGACATTTATTACAGGCAAATTAAATTTCTGTATTCTCTTTCAAAGCCTTAATTTAAAGCTAACCTTTTCCTGTTGTGCGGGGAGTAGGATGCATAGCAAGTGTTGGAAATGTCCTCCTCGTGGGCATGGCCTCCAGAAGGGACCATCACTAGATCTGTGGTTATGAGCCCGCATGGGGGATTGCCAGCCCCTTGTGTACCTGGAGCTGCCTCTGACCCATTTCTCATCTGGGAGGTGGAAAGTGATCCTGGACTGGGTGCTGCAAACAGAGGTTCCCCCTGCCTTACCAGGACCATGGGCCATCCTTCCTTGAGAACCTTTTCCAGGCTCTAGCAGCCTGCCATGATTGCCTACTGTATAAATTTAGCTCGGTCTGGTCCAAATTTCAAAGGGATTTTAAAGGATTAAACTGAATCCAGCAGGACTTGCTGCATTTTTGCTTCAGAGAGAAACTCAGCCCTGTGTTTTTTGAAACTGAGCCTATGCTCAGGGAAATATTTAAGTTATCTTGGCAAACCTGATGTCCAGTTAAACTTTGAGCTTAGTTTTTGCCATGAAAATATTTCAGGGGTTTGTGCAGTGGAGATAACCCTGGTTGAGTGCAACATCTGATACCTCAGAGTGAATTAAAAATAAGCATAAATAGCAAGAGAACATCTATTGAAAGAGCATTTACAGTTTCTCCAGGAGAACTGAGTCTAGAGAATTTAGCACATGTTAGGGTTGCTACTGGTCAAGTGACTCATTTAGTGTTTTACCTATTTAACAATTTATATTTTGAAGACAAGTAACAGCCTAATGAGGGCTAAATCCCTCAGTTATCTTCCCTTCTAACAGACTTAGAGGCAATGTAACCCACTTTTGGCTGAGGGAAGGAAGAGGGCAGAGGAAAAGGCAAATTTTGAGCATTTTTACCTTTGTGATTGACTTCAAAGCAGGGATGATTTATAGATGGTGGGGTCCTAACACGTTCTGGAAAATGAGCACTGCTAATGTGCTGGGAGTGTCCTGATAAAGTGACCTGGATCCAGTGAAAAAAATGCCAAGTACTTCTTGCTGCTTTAGTTTTATGTAGTTTTACATCCCTACCTCTATCACCTGGATATGGTATGGTATCCTACTGCTGAGGAGAAGTATGGTATTTTCTTGGGCCATGTGATAAGAGATTTTAGGTATGATTTTCTTTTTCTTGGGGTGAGTTTTCAAATGCAAGAGTAATACCAGATATTCCTGCCCAGCCTTTTCATTTCCATGCCCTTTCAGTGACTACCCATAGAAATGTTAATGCTTGATGAAAAATCCCAAGAGAACTTTGCTTTAGCTGAAACCACCTTAGTGTCCACAGGACAGCTTCACAGTGCATTGGGTGGTAGCAGATATCTTGTCCATTTTGATTACTTCATTCTCTCCATGTTTTTCCTGCCTACTCCCTATTTTTTTTTTTAAACGATAAAACTCCACTAAACAATTCCTTAATTTCTTTCTGTTGTCCTCCAGAACGAAGCACCTTTCCTCCAGCAAGCACATCTACGTGGCCAGCTGCAATGCTGAGTGCAGCTGCAAGGTGGACCAGTGGGACCCTGTCTGTGGGGAAAATGGGATCACATACATGACAGCCTGCTTTGCAGGGTGTAAATCATCATCTGGGACAGGAAGGAATATGGTAAATATCCAGGCAGATAGGTGACTGTGCAATAAGACAAGGAGCAATGGTTTTAAGTTAAAAGAGGGTAGCTTTAGACTAGATTTAGGGAGTATCTATATAGGGATATTTTTATCAGCAGCAAAGCCATTTCCAGGACTTAAAATAATCCTACCTGAGAAAGACTATTAAAAACACTATGTTTGTAAAAGAGTGTGCAAATGCCTATATTTTCTGGCAGAAGCAGAATAGTCTTCATTGACAACACTGAAAAAGACAAGGGGCATTTTCAGGCTTGTATTTATAGCATCCCATCACTATTGTCTGGCTTCACTTCAGGAAAATTGGCCTTCAAACCCATGTGTCCTGCTAACTTCAAAGCCAACTATCAATCCAGCACCACATGCTGTTTAAGCATATAATGACATATATGCATGATTGCATATTTGGTCCACAGCTCTATCTTTTCTTCTTGTTGTTGTTACTCATTTTCTTCATGGGCTACCTGAGCAGAATGACTGGATGGCAGTTCACATCCGATTTTGTTAGCTTTGACCCATTTTAAGCACACACAGAGCACTTTCTGTTCTAGCAGTGGCGTGGCTGAAACTAGAATTCCAGCTGCTTTGTGTCTCTGGAGCAGCTGAGAGAGGCTGGAGCATATCAATGACCTGGCCATCAGTCTGCAGAGATGATTGCACAGGTTTTTTCAGCATGAACAACAGCCTGGCTGGTGTGGGGAGTGAAAAATCTAGCTGCTGAAATGGCTGTTTATTGCTGCTGAATTCCGAATAAATAAGTTCTTCCTCTCATCTTCTCCTTTCAGGTGTTTCACAATTGCAGCTGTGTGGAAGGACAAGGGCTCGTGTTTGGCAATTCCTCTGCAGTTTTGGGACAATGCCAAAGAGAAAGCTGTACCAAAGCCTTTCCCTATTTTTTAGCGTTACAGACTGCATGTGCATTTATTTTAGCCTTAGGAGGCACTCCTACATACATGATTATGTTTAGGTGAAATACTTTACCTTACCTTGACCGTAAAGCTTGGGGAAAGAGAAACAGAAAATGATATCTACTATTTCATTTCTGCTGTGAGGAATGGCATGTGGATCAAATTGTGCCCCTGCCTGTACTCTGATATCCAGCTCTTTTCAGGGACAGAGCAAAATATCTGTCCAGAAATTTAAGTCTAATTTGATGTTGAGTAGATAATTTGGCGATGAAAGGGGGGGCATTATGCTGATCCTGAATGCTGGGTTTCAATTCTAGTGATAGGGGTGTTTTTACCAGAGCACTGGACTTGAAATAAGATGCAATACTAAGCCATAGCCAAAGCTGTTCATATTATTCAGAGAAAAATAGGTATCTTTGTTAAGCCTTATGGCCTCACAATGTCTTCTGTGTTGGGAGAAGTCTGATACTCCCATATTTTTGGTCAGCTGAGAGGAGCAGAATTATAGCAGGAATATTTCTTTAAAATTTTCATTCCTTCAGTTTGAAAGCAGCACCGCTATTTTAGGTTCAGAAGAAAAGACAATGTTCTGTGCCTGCCATGTGGAAGTGTCCTTATCCTCCTGCTCACAAGCGAATCACAATCACAGTGGTCAGTGCACGTGACTAAATAACTTGGCCAAGCTGCGGATTTCCTGCAATATTTCCAAGCATAGTGCACGCCTGGGTTATGGACAAGGCTCACCTTGCTGGCCAGTTTTTAGAACCCTAATATGTATAATGAGAAGCCTTTGATGTTGATGCTGAAGAGACAACATACAGGTGTATAATCTCCAGTGCAGGGAGCAGGCTGGGCACAGCAGGGCTCCCTCCTGCCCCTGTGCCACCTCAATACTCCCCTCTGGTTTTTGTCAGTTCTTCCAGCTCATCTGATGGACACGGGCTGCTTTCCACTGGTAGGAATGAGGTGCCTTTATAGCCAGGTCCCTCGCATTCACTGCCTCTCTGTAAAAGGCAAAAAGCTGGGGTGGGTTCAATCCAACAAGGACTTCACACCCTTGTTCCCCCTGGTCATCACTGCATGCAGCCCCTCATAAATCCAGGTATCTGCTTGGAGCTTAACTTATGGGCATGAACCCTCTTGTTTTGGTCGGTTCACTTTAATGTCCCTGTGCGTTGTCTCCCAAAAGTATTTACAGCCTGTTTTCCTTTGGCTCAAGATGAGTTTCTGTAGATTCTTCCACTTATTTCAATGAGTTTTCTTCTGTGGAAGGAGACTCCACATCTGAACTTCAACACTGGTGGATGTTTTCAGTCAGGGTTTGAGTGGGCTATGCTGGGGGAGCCACAGCACTCTTGCAGTGGGGCATGTGCAGATGTTCACAGCATCACTGTAGCTTCATTAATCTGTCCCTCAACAGTTTTTGTTTCCTTTCCAGATCTGTTTCTCCAGACCTGAAATCCTTTGCTGTTGGGATAGAAACTTTGGGTGGTAGAGTACTAGGTAAGACTTAATCTCTTTGTGGTTTTCAAGTGGGTAGCCAAAGAAGCCAAGGAGGTAGGTCAAAGTTAGCCATTGCAATGCCCTTGCTCCAGAGAAATTTTCCAAAAAGGAAAGAAATTTTCCAAAATTTTTCTTTGTAAGGAGACTATACATTTCAAAATGTTTGGAGGAGCTTGCTACCTATTTCCTGGTATGTACTTACATTATTAAGATTATCTCTTAATACTTTTCCTCTGCACTGAAAATAAATTAGGCAAAGGAAGAAAATTCCATATGTTTTTGAGTTTCTTCAATTTTTTTAATTGTGGACACAACCACCTGAGCTTGATCAGTCCTTAACACCCATCCTCCCTTTTTCTGACCATTATTCACTTAAAGCTGCCATGTACTTTACCTATTATTTTGTTTCTTGAGTTTATCTGCAATAAACAATCATTTGAGGATTCAGACACATAGTCTGCCCTGCCTCAAGCAGACCTTGCCTCATCTTCCCTTGTTTGCTGATTTTGAAATCTCTTCCTTGCAGACAAGCCCCAGTAGTCATTTGGATTTGTTTTCCAATCTGCATATGTTAGCTGAACACTGCAGAGAATCAATCTTCTACTTCGATAAGACAGCTAACTTTATAAAATTGCACACTCTCCCTCAAACAGCTTACTGATGATATTAAAACATTATTGTCTGTCTAAAAGAAATTCTTTCAATACTACATAAATAGTATGTTTATTACCCAGTTTCTGTAGAGGAAGTGCTTAATTTCATCCCTTTGATCTAATCACTAATCACCTTTTAATGGCAAACTGTTGTGTAAGACCTGGATAGTTGCATCAATATACATAAATATGAATATGTCATGGCATGTAATTCCACACCAGGATTGCAAAAGAAATGATGGTTATATTTTTTCTTTAAACAACAGAAGTTAAACTTCTAATAAAAATACCATTAAAGGGAATTGCTAACATTTCCCTTACTGGGTATTATTAAGCTATTATTGTCCATTATTTCAACTCCCTTTAAGTACTTGCATAAATATTTTCACAAATCTTCTTCTCTCAAAGCTGGAACTGGATGGTTAGTCCCATTCCATGTAGGCATAACTAAAAAACCTGGAAATTCACTTCCTCATTTCTTTACATGACATTAAATTATGAGATCTCCATGTCTGAGATCATGAAATGAGAATTTTCTTTGCAGGAGGACTCCCAGCCCCTATTTATTTTGGTGCCTTGATAGACGAGACCTGCTTGAAATGGGGGACAAAAAGCTGTGGGGGATCTGGATCCTGCCGAGTGTACGACACAAAAGAATTCAGGTAATCTTCATTAGGGTTTGAAAATTGGGGCAGTAAGGACCAAGGTGGACTTTCCTCATGTCAACAGCCTACAAACTGACTGGGGTCTAACAGCACCACAGCTCCTTACTTTGACTAGACATTAACAGATAAATAAGTCAAATAATTTTTATTCCATCTGACATCTAAAATTGCAGGGCACTGCCTTAAGTCACGGGAATTAGTTCCTTTGTTGTAGCCTGCAGTGAATACTTGAATGAGTGCACTGAGTAGCTCTGTGACACTTCAGCTTTGTGGGATGCTGAAGAACTGCAGAGTACCTGTAGCTCTGCAGATTCTCTCCCTCATCCCTCATTTATTTTCTTTCTGTTGCATAAGACATCTCACAAAATCCACGTGGACACAAATGACTGGAGAACTGTGGCCAGGAGCGCTGAGGGTGCCAGTGAGGAGCTGGGGAGGGACAGGTACAATAGGCAAAAAGCCCCAGCTGGTGCAGCTCCTCTTTTGTCAGCCCTGAGATAGAGTCTGCTGAATGGCAGCACTCTCCAGACATTTCTGCTGTAAGTCTAAGGCCTGATTAGAGCCTGTCTGGGGCTAAATATCATGCGGTCATGGATATCATTTGCTTTCTGCCTTTTTATTTCTTGTTTTAAAATGTGAAGGAATACATGGCTGAGAATAGTTGGTTTTGTCAATCTGCTCTTTATATCTTACTTGCTTTCATACAGAATTGGAAAGTTTTATGAATATAAATGTATTTTGTCCCCTTTTTCCCTAGGAATGTCTATCTTGGCCTCATTGCAGGACTACGGGCAGGATGCTGTCTCTTGTACATTGTGCTCTCTCTTTTAATTATGAAACGCTTCAAACCAGACGGGAAAGAGATGACAGATGTTAAAAATGCAGAAAGATCAACCAGCAAAGAACCAGATACAGTCAACAAAAGAGAAATTCTTCCTGGTTCAAGAACCTCAGAGGAGAGTGAGGAAACTTATATGTAAAAAAGAAACAAGGTCTTTTGTAACTTTGCCTATGCTTCAGTTTTTCTGAGCACAAAAGGAGTCTAATTACTGACTTCAACAACTAGTTTACATTTTGGGAGTTCAAAAAAGTATCTTTGAACGTTGGCTTTTTATTTTCTTCACCTTATGTTCTTCCTTTTCTCATCTAAAGCAACAATAAGGGGAAAAGGTGTTCAAAATTTTGGGGACCTCTCCCATCCTCCTGCTCTCAGCCCCTTTCTAGACCAACAGTAGGACAAGCCAAAACTCTGCAACTGTCATGAAGTTGTTTATGATTGAAGAATCAAGAAGAAGAAATCCACATTAAGCTGCTTTGACATTTTTCGCTGAGTTTATTTCAAGTCCTCTTGTTCTGTATTTAGTCCTGCAGCTCCCCAGGGCCAATCGAGTCTCACTTGAGCTTCTCTGATGGCCTTTGCTGTGGGGTTCCTGACCTGAGCTCGTTGTTCCAGACTTGGTGCCACGTGCCCTGGCCAAGTGAGGCCCCCGGGGCTGTCAGTGAGCGCCCTCAGAACTCAAACTGCCCCACAGCTCTGGGGTTTGGCTTGGAAGTGTTAAACAGCCAAAGGGGAAAGCAAACGAAGAAAGCAGTGTATTAATTTTAATTTTTGCAGCACATCTCAGTAATGGGTTTGAGAAATATTACTCTGAACTGATGAAATAAAGTGATAGGTGTTTAAGCCTCTTTGATTTTTTTTTTTTTTTTTTTTTTGGTGTTTGTGCGGCGTTTTTATCCTAAGGACCACTGTATTTGTACCACAGATATATATAAATTTCCTTCCTTGTTTAAGCAAACAAATTTTTTCCTTCAGTAAACCTTGAAATATAGTACTGAATACTTGAAAATTCACAGCTTTTTCACAGGCAACCTTGTCCAGAGAAAAGCTTTATTAAAGGAAGCTTGCACCAGTTATTAAAAGGGGAAAGAAATCTCCAAAAATATTATTAGTGTGATTTTTTTTGTTGACAGCTCTCAGGATGTACCTTTGCAGTGGGAAAAATCTTACTTAGTAAGATCACTGTAGAGTTTGTCTCCATCACCACAGGCATTTTGCTCTATTTTCTGCTTTATTTTCTCTTCTCCCTGTAGTGCTGTGCAAAAACCTAAAACTAGGAAACAAAATTTCTTTCCTAATTTTAAATTTCCTTAGGATATTATTCCCTTGGGAATAGTGATAATATACATAAAGAAAATCTATCACTCTTTATCTGAGAAAGTAGCAGATCAGAGGGCTAAAGAGAGGGATTCTCCATATTAAATGATTTTCTGACCTTTCTTCTACCATCTGCCCTATGTAAGTGCAAGAACAGGGATGGGAATTGATGTGATCACTGAAAGGAAGGTCCTCATATCCTGGCCTTTGGGTTTGGAGTTATTTGCATTTTATTGCTTAAAGACAATGACCAGCACATTTAGACATTGTTTTTTACATTCACAGCTCTGATTATAAACTTCCAGTAGTTATGGGCAAGGTGTGTCTATTATAAGAAGCGAAATGAAGGGCACTCTAGTAGAAGATATCAATTGTGCATCTAGGTCTGGAAATTATTAAAGAAAAATCCAAGTTCCAGAAACATCAGGAACTGTACACAGAGAAAATCATGGTGTGTCATCCTCCTTCTGTAAGCAGTATTTTAACATTGAATAAATGTCTTGGCAGTTCTAGAAACGCTCCTGATCTGCGCCAGATGTAGAGTCAGTCCGGTGACTCATACTAACGTCACTTCCCTTTTACTTCTGTTGTTTGGGTATTTATTTCTGTACTGTATTTATTTCTGGTTTGGGTTTGTTTGTTTAGTTTTTTTATATTATAGGGTTTTTTTGATGGGAGCATTTGATTTTCCCAGGAGGTAACGTTTTATCAAATGTGCGTTGATAATTGATGTCAGACTGGAAATGAGATTCTGGTCAGACCTGATGATTGATTCATGCCCAGATATTTACCCCAGATGAAACTTAGTAAAGCGAGGTTTTTCAAACAAATAAGAATTAACACCATTCCTCATAACAGTCCTCAATCGATAGCAGCACAAGCCCTGCCACAGGTAGTGTTAAATGAGCCCCTCACTCAGTATTCTGACAACTCCGTCTCACTTCCTTGTGTTTCCAACATGTACTGGTTTCTGAGTGCAAATCTAGCGCTCTCCTGTGAAACAGAAGGTAGAAGTTTCCTCGAGGGAACAGCTCGTACTTCAACAGCCAACTAGTATGTTTCGCCCTGATTTTTTCACTTTCTCTTCTGTTTCATAGTTTCATAGTTTGGGTTTGTTCTCATGCTTGAGTGTGTAAACACTGGCAATGTTTCTCATAATTTCAAAGTAATTTTCATTCCTGTTCTTAGAAATATAGACAGCTAATAGACAGTTGTCTTAACCAATAGGATGGGGAGAGGTATCAACCTTCTCCCCCAATCCCTAGACTTTGTAAAATTACTATAAAATAGAGTCAAGTCTTTTAAAATAAATAGTTCATACCTTCTCATCAAAGTATGTGTAAGTATGTGTATATGTGTGTATCTATAAAACAAACCCCATCAAGTACGGAACATGCAAAAAATTAAATAGGTGATCAATCAAGTGGCATTTTCCAAAAGCTTTTTTATCCCCTTGCTTCTCGCAACAGAGAAGAGGTAAAGACATTCTCTCCTCTAATTCCTCCTGCTCCAAAGGCAAGGCTTCGCCAGCCTGAGAGGCAGGGGGGCTCTGGGGCTCTAATTGCAAAATCATGTTACTGACTCCAGGATCAAAACTGGTCTCTTTGTCCTGGGTGAGAGCTGTGATGTCTCTGAGCTCCACCACTGGGAAAATCCTCCAGGAAAGAAGAAAAACCTGTTGTCTTCCAAGTTCATAAGAGAAATTGTTAACCAAGGAAGTAATTTTGGAGGCAAATTTGCAACTCTACCAAGCCAGGCATGCTGTCAAGTACAGACTACAAACCATGTAGTTTAGGGGTCATTATAGCGAGCTTGATGGGCCATAAATCATGCTAAGTCCACTAAAATCAATGGACAAATAAAAAAGGCAGTGAATTTTCATCAGACTGTGGGGGATTTAAGGGCATGAGCCTTGTGTTTACCCAGATCTTCTTTGAGGATATCAAAAAGTTCTTCAGTGGCATTTTCAAAGTCCTTCTGTCAGAGTAACTGCACAAGACAGAAGACAGCTCAGTTTTCTGGCATTTCTTTGGTTTTAGATATACAATCAAACAGACATAATGACCTATGACTACCTGTTTTTATGATGTTTTCTAGTTGTTTATCAAAGAAATATAAAAAAAACCCCCCAGCATCCCTAAACCCACAGTTTTCTGTATGCATTAGGATCATGTCCCCTACAAAAACCAAGCCTTCCTATGGCTTTTGTGTCCCCATTATCAACAACTCCTGTCTATCCTGGCACAAAAATAAGTTGGGAATAAAGTACTAGTTGTTGCAGAATAAAGAGAAAATACCTCAGGCTGTCAACTTAAATTTAAAGCATTCAAAATATTTTTATAACATAGGAGACAGGTAACGATAGATTTATTCTACCAGTTTTCACTGTGGAGTATATTGTCATTTTGCCTTCCTCAAGTTTGAAATATGGTCAAAGTTTTTTCCAGCTGAAACTGTTAATATAGATCTGAATCATGTTTGTTTGTTTGTTTGTTTTCTCCAGTGTTACTTTCTATTGAATTCAAATATTTATTCTGAACTACATAAACATAACTAAATCACAGCTCAAGTTGGAGATTGTTTTCCAATGGGACTAAGTGCTGTTTTTTTTAGTTAGGTGTTCCAAACATGCTGTAATGTGATTACCACTTTTAGTGAAAAATGAAGTAATTCTTAAATGATTAAGAATATCAGAAAGCACTAGGTCATCAGATTTATGTAGTTCGGTTTAATGAACTTAAATGAGGGGCAATAAAGTAATTGTTATAAGAGAAATACAGGTTGTGACAAAATTTTCTGATGGAATCCTTGAGATTTGGTAAAAAAAACCAAAAAATCATTTTGCAGGGTTAAAACCCTGGGAAGAATTACTAAAATTCTTGTAACAGATCTGCATCTTAAACCAGACACATTCTGAGTCAGTGACTGTCAAACCTAAATAATTCATCTCCTCAGTTGGGTTGCACTATAAGGCATTTATATAAAATGCAGTATTTTCCTCTCTAAAGTCACCAGGTAGGAAATCATCAGAAGAGTTTCATGTTTCTCAGTAGGAGATATTGCTGCATAAATGAATGAGTGCTCCTGTTATCTACAAAAACCATAAATGACTTAATCTCCTATGAATGCATGTTTATTTTAATAACATCTTGTCAATGGAACACTGATGTTACACGTTATTACCTCTAAAATTACTATTACACTAGGTGACATAATCACAGATTTTGTGCTGAGTCCTGGCTTAAGTGACAAGATCAATGAAACCTGAAATATGACTCTTGTACTAGTTACAGGTTATAGTAATAATAACAGCTGAAATATCTGAGAGGTCCTGCCAGGTTTTCTGTATTTATGGCTTCAACTTTTTTTTTTTTAAGGTGCAGGTGCATGGGTCAGAAAACCATCTAAACATAACAGAGAGATAGATTTCTATATAGAATTTTTTTCTTCACCGCCAGTAGAAGGTATGAATCACACCAGATTATAATGGCCAAATATCATATTATATCAGTTGGAGGATGGCTCATCAGGATACCTGGTTTTCAGAGTGGAACACGTCAGCACATGAATAAAATTGCGAATGAAGAGAACGACTTGCTTTAGGAGACTGTGAAAAAGTTTCCCATCAATGCTTATAAGTATGGATCTGCATCTTAAAAAGATGATAATGAGTTTAGAGGAAGAATTTCATTTTTGGGTGTCCTATTTTAGGTAATTTGGGTAATAATTTTGAGTTTGAAATCATTAGTACTCAGAAGTCTGAAAAAATCTAGTACCAGGCTCACTGAATAAAACATCTCTTTCCAAAAAAAACCCCCCAAAACCCAAAACCAAAACCAAACCCCAAAACAAACAAACAAACACACACATACAAAATCAGGACACCTCAAAAACATTTAAACTTTTATTTTTCAGAGTTTTAAATTTAAAAGTGTCATTTCAGAGCAACCACACAAACAGGTTCAACCCTTCTGAAGATAATGAATGTTTGCCAATCCCCGACTATTCCAATCCTGTATTTGCTTAAGCCGGCAAATACCTGACCTTATTTTGATTGGAAAAATGGCTACATCATAAAGTTATTAATCAATATACAAAACAAGAGGAAGTTTACATTGCAGTCAAAGGTATGATCACAGCTGAGTGAGCTGAAACTACTGAATCTAGCTGGCACCTGTTCAAGTGATGAAAACGGCACCTGCTACAGATTCTGGGAGGGTGTTTGGATAGAAAACCAAAACCCTGTGCTGGAAACTGAAAGACAAAGACATATTCATAACTCCTGTCATTTGAAGCTAAATTAATCAAAGCTAAACTTCCAGTGGCAGAACTGTTTTCTCCGGGAAAAATTACTCTTTGGTCAAGCAATGAAAGGCTGGGAACTTCAGATCAAATAATGTTTCCAAAATCCTTATAAGCTGTATATAATACAATTTTTCAGATGTGCAAAGCTCACCCAGAATGACGGAACAACTCAGTAACTGTTAATAAATGATATAACATCCTGATTTTTGAAGCACTTTCTCTTTAGAGTAGGAAATATATGCTAAAGCACTTCCTTTCTTGTATGTTTACTGTCAGCTAACTCATACAAATGGAAACTTTCAAAGCCTTTACATGGTCCTGTTTCATTACTGAACATGAGTTAAACTTTTTGGAACCTGCATCCATTGGGATGCCATTAAAAAGTAAACCTGGAAGACAAATTTTGACTTAGGGGTTTGACTTATAAATCTGGTTTTTAAATGCTTTAGAAAATGTTGTTTTACCAAGCTTGCATTTCTTGACTGAAGAAACAAGACTGTAACAAATTAAGGAAGTGAGTGCAAACATCCCAAATGCCAAGGTAATCTGTTCAACTTCAGTGTGTCAAAAAACATCTACCTTGAGGGTAACAGATCCTCCAAGCAAAGTTTTGGAAGATAAAGAACACTTTTTCTCCTGTCAGATCATTCAAATGTTTATGTGTAATATATAATTGTTATTTCCAGCTCAGTTTTTTTCTCTCTTCTCTGACTACAGGTTGATGGAGACTGACCTAAGAGCTGAAGATACAAATGGAAAGTTTGGTGGGAATACCATGACTTCCACTTTTTCCCGTAGATCCCAGAAGACATCTTCTGACAGAAAAACTGAGGAGCAGAAAGGAACAAATATAGTTCATTCTGATATCCTTCAGCTGTCACTGCAGAGGGTAAGTTGCAGCAACTTAGAAAGAAGTGATTACAAGTAGGGCAGTAATTCCTTAACAGGATTTTCTCTTTCAAGCTGCACAGCAGCAACACAAACAATCCTAACCCTGCGTGAAGTCCTTACCCAGAGGTCCCCCTCTTCTGAATCAGCTGGGCTGGGTTATTTGCAGATTTTCATTGTTAATACCAAATGTTGGACCCATTTAGTCTCGTTACTGTAATCAATTCTGTTCCTTTGTATTTCTTTTTTCTTTGCTCCCTTAATTCAGCTTTCAAAATAACACCTAAGGGCTGATGTATTGCAGAGACTGCCCATGTGTGCTCTCTGCACTGTGTTTTGATAACTATTCTCACCATTTCACCTGTTTTCAGAGGTAGGATAATTTAGGTAATACATCCATTTGACACATTTTTATTTGGATTTTGGCCCATCCACACTTCCTTAAGTACATGCTGCCACGTCAGTTTTGTTCTGCAGTTCTACATTTGTTGAAATGTTCTGTCCTTCAGAACCTTTTAAGGATCAACAGGAGCATATTTGTTCAATAAATTGCCTGCTGCTTCTTTCCATGCCAATATTGACATTTTTTTGCAAGTTCAAATTGACTGCAAAGTGCATTTCTTCTCCATTAGTGTCATCAATATAGAGATAATGACAACTGACCCAAAGACAGGTCTTCCAGACCTACTAATGATTGGATGACCTTAAGAAGTAGCTGTTGAATTTCCTATATCCCTGGAGGATTTGTCAAACAGGGCTGGAATAAGGGCATTTGTGAGACCTGCATGGCAAAAGCCTTTCTTACTCTCCATAATGCTGCTTTTTAACCAACTCAATGCATTCCTGAAGTCAAGGAAAACAACAAACAACTTTAAATCCTCTGTCTTAAAATGAGGATTAAAAAAAGACTAGTGGGCTGAAATTAATGATGATTCAGAAATGAGTCAGCTATTGAATTCTCCTTCAAAATCTGTTTTCAAGAAGGGGGGAAAAAAAAGAATAGTATGAATAATTGGAAACTAAGGAGCTTTTGCAAGTAAATACTTGCAGCTACTTAGTGTAAGTAAGGAATTCCAGAAAACATGCGCAAGAAGGAGCACCAAGAAAAACTAATTAGCACTATTACTGTAGGTGTCTTTTAAAAATAATTGATAACTGCTAGGATTTCAGGTGAATGCAGCGAACAATTTGACATTTTGAAAAAATTGAGAGATCTGACTGCATATAAGGCTTGGAACGAATTGAACACAACATCTATCCCTGGTCAAGGGGTGACCCTAATCCCACAGGGCACTCAGGGTGGGCTTGGCAGAACTCTAGGCTGTCCCTTGTGTTTTCATATTTCACGCTGATGCATTAAATGTATGTATGTTATCTTTTAAATTCCAAGAGTTTTATTTGAAAGGAAAATGCATATGTTTGTTTGAAATCAAAGTCAGTTCTGCTGTTTGCTGCACTGGATATAATGCTTGGCAGATGGGCATTTCGCAAAAAAAAATCCACTTGATAAATTCTGAAATTTTAAAAAAAGAATATTGATAACATTTAACACTGCTTTAGATGACAGCCAATTAGTTCACCTCTCAGTTTGGAAAAAGTCAAATTATTCACACCTCATGGATTTGTATCAGTAGAGGCCTTGTCACCAAAACAAAACTGACAGATTTTTTTTGTCTTTGTGTCATATGCCTGTGATGTATTTTATTGCCTGTAGATTCTACTCCAGAATAAACCTATGGCAACATCCATGGGGTGGTATGAACCACATTAAAAAAAAAAAAAGAAATAGCCTTTCTCGTGTTTTGCATTGCTTCAGACATAAAGCTCATGGCACTGCACACGAACTTGGAAAAGCACTTGTTTTTTTTTTTTTTAAATGTGTTCCAGCTTTGTCTTGAAGAGGAGATAGAAAAAGGGAAGCACCTTAAGCAAAGCATGCTTAGCTAGAAAGTATTTCTGTATTGATTTTGGACATGGGGTACTTCTTAAAAAGTGGGAAAGATTCCGCACAGTTATTTTCTTGAGCAATAATAAAAAAGACAAAAATAATTCCCTCGCCTGCTTTAGGCACAAAAAGCAGCAAGAGAGGAAAATAGTCTTCTGCTTTTTCTATGTTTTTCTCCTGCCCATTGTGCAAGCACTGAACAATGTAAATTTATTTTGCAGTTTACAGCGTGTCACCTTTGGCGTGTTTCTTCTAGGGGTGGTGACTCCACCACTTCTCTGGGCAGTCTGTTCCAAGCATTTCTGTCAAGAAAATATTCCTGATGTCCAAGCTGAGCCTCCCCTGGCACAGCTTGAGGCCATTTCCCCTTGTCCTCTTGCTGGTTAGCTGGGAGAAGAGCCCGACTCCCCCAGCTACACCCTCCTGTCAGGGAGTTGCAGAGAGCCACAGGCTTCCCCTGAGCCTCATTTTCCCCAGGCTAAAGAAGAATAAAGAACTTCTCTAATTTTGATGGATGGAGAATCTCTACCTTCACCCAATATCAGTTCATTTGGAAAAATAGTCCCATTTTTCTCCCTTCAGCTGCTGCAATCACTGCTAAGTGACTGCCATGACAGACAACATGCTTCAGAACAATTCAGCATTTTGCTCAACATATATTGTTTTGGTTGGTCGGGGGGGTTTTTTTGTGTTTTTTTTTTTTGTTTTTGTTTTTTTGTTTGTTTGTTTTTTGGTGTTTGTTTTTGTTGTTGTTGTTGTTGGGTTTTTTTTTAATCTACTATATCTGTTAACCATATCCCAACTGAGCCTTGAGCATCTATTTTAAAGTATCAACAGCCCTGTTGTGAAATGGTACTCAGGTGCTCATCTTTTTTCTATTTAAAGTAATAATAAGTTGTCAGGCTCCAAGTGAAGTGAGTATAGCAAAAGCAAACCAACAAATACACAGAGGCAACTTTGAGGGTTCTAGCTAAAGTGTACGAGACGAGGGAATTCCAAGGTGTGTGGAAACACGGATGGGTGTTTTTCCTGCCTGATGATGAATTTCTCCCGGGATAACCAAAGTCTGAGTGCCCTCTGCTGGACTTCGCGTGGCGTCTCAACACAGCCACGAGTATTTCTTGCGTTTCAGAATCTCTTAAATAAAATAAAATAAAAATCTTAAAAAAGGACCTTTAAATCAAAATCCACGACTTGAAGACTTTAAAAAAAAACCAACCCAAAACCATTATGAAAAAATGTGGGCAGCTTTAAGCAGGCATAACTTTTTTCAGCTGAGGCAGGACAAAAATGCTTCCTGGAAAGTACTGCTTTTGCCAATTTTGAGATGAAAAACAGATGAAATGATGCAATTCGGTGAGGTGTTTGGTTTAAATGCTTTGTATTACTGTGAATTTTGAATTTGATGGAATCAGAAAGCTCATCCTAGCCTTGAGCTTGTCCCTCCTATGCCAGCCCCCTGAAGGGATCTGCATACAGGTTCACTGTGTGCACTTTTTGTGGGTCTTTGGCACGTGGATGTTCTGGCAGCATCTTTGATCCCACTGAAGAAAAGCAGACTGGCTCTGTCAGAACTGCCAAGGAGGTTTTTCTGTGTCTGTTGAGAATTTGGTTCCATTTGTGTAACTCGCTCTGTTACAGGTGATCAGGTACACATGAGGCACTTTCATACTTATTTATTAGTGTTTATTGTTGTTGTCTGCTGTTTTGCTATTAGTTATGCTCTCTGTACAGCGTTGTTATTTATTATTTAATTACTCACAGCATTTTGAATGGTGTTTCTAAAAGAAGCTGACCTGATTCACATGCCACTGGTCTAAATTGCTTTCTAAATAGAGGATTCATTCTCCGCGTCAGAAGAACCTGGCAAACGTTCTTTGATCTTGCAGTTTTCTTCTTTATTCACAGCAGCATCTTCTTGTCCATTCTCTAGAGGCCTGGAGTTCTTATTTTGAAAGTGTTTCTTTATCAATATATAAAAAATTATTCCAACCAAGTAGGAAGGACCTCTTAAAATTGCTCCTAAACCCAGGAAGACATACCTGTGGGAAAGAGCATAGAAGACTGGGCCAGGCATTGAATTTTACAAAACACTGAAGAAAATCACTNTATATATAGGGGAAGATGTTAAAACTCGTGAATGATACAAAAACCTGGACATTTTTATGTGCAAAAAACTCCTCCTAAAGAGCTGATAATGTTCTTCTTGCTTATGAAGATAAATGCCAAGTGAAATTTCCATCATCTTCCCTTTTTTTTTTTTTTAGGATTTTTGGGTCACTTTAAGGCTTTAGATTCTTTAGGGCTAGAAGTATATTGAGGTCACCACAGTGGTTTAATGTACGTAAAAATAAAGAACACAACAGACGTGGCCAAGGCTTGAGTGAAACTGAGAAAAATCAATGGAGCATTCCCCCAAGAGACTGATAATGTTTGGGCTTCACCAACACCTACAGCTAATCACTGCAATATTCTTTCATGGACTTTTCTCTCAAAAGTGGCCAATGCACAGAGTTAACATGCTTGCCAGTGTGAAAAAAATACCTGCAAATAAAGTAAATTTGGGTAACTTTCCTCTTTATGGTATATCCTAAAATCTGAGGTATTTTAATTGGCTCTAAGTATATTGAAAATACACAACTCATTCCAGAAATCTCTGTCATGGGTATTAGATTTCTTTTGTACAACATCAAAACTGAATAAAAATCGAGAGCTTAACATTTGATCTTGAGATTTTTCAATTTCAGGAGCTCTGGACCGACTTAAAGCTGAGCCCAGAGTTAGCACCTGACCGTGATTTTGGATCTCACACTACAGTGTAGAGGACCAAGCATGTCTTTCCACAGAGAGAGGTTTTTTTGTGCCCTAATTTGCTCTACCTGTTTGCATTGGAGTCATAGAGCCTGCAAGCCCCTCGCTTCCCGCAGCCAGTGCTCCCCCATTTCAAGCACGTCTTGTCTATGGCTGCCCCAAAATAAACTGGTGCTGGGATCCCACCTGCAATGAGACAAACAAAAAAAGATGGGAAAAGGTTTCACAGATAAAGGGCTTCTTCTTGGAAATCAGCTTTATATTTCCTCAGTGGTGATTACAGGCTTCCACTGGGTGGGTTGGACTCTGCAGTGATTTCTCTTACCCAGCATCCTCATAGTGAGTGTGAACAGACCAACCGCGAGAGCTTTGAGCTCTGGCTGAACACATCTGAAAAGAAGAGGGATAAGTTAGAAGAGTTGGACTACTTAGTGCTTGGACATGCCTATTAAATAACCTGAATTTATTACTGTTGCTGACGGAAAGCCAAAATACGGAAGAAGAGTGCTTCCTTCATCTGCTGAAGTGTGTTAAGTGGTATGAAAAAGGTGAACTAATTTACTGATTTCCATCAAGTAGCTTCTGGCATGTCCATTCCCTGTGCATAATTAAGGAATTGAAGTTTTAAAGTCATAATCAGAGTCTATCCTGACCTTATGGAAATGGGCTCTCCAACTGCCTTCACTCTTGGGCATACATTTCCCACACTTGATGGAATATTTAATGGGAAATATCCTATTGCCCTAAGACAAAAGAGGTGCAGGCAGCATTTTTCTGTGCTTGAACAGAATTCCTCTGTACAAGGATACATCTTGGACAGCACAAAGCCTCCTGGCTATATGCTCATCTGCTTTGTGGGGAACTGCACTCCTGGCATTCTGATGGGCACTGATATTGAACTCACTATATCTCCAGCCTCTGCCATCTCCTTGCACATCCAGAAATCCTGGCAAATGCATTACAGTTTCAAAATCCAAGCAGAAAAAAAGGACATGCTCTGAAAAAGTTGATTACAGAACCATAGAATCACAAAATGGTTTGGTTTGGAGGGGACATTAAAGATTATCTTGTTCCAAAACCATGCCACGAGCAGGGATGCCTTCCACTATCCCAGGTGTCTCAGAGCCCCATCCAACCTGGCACTGGACACTTCCAGGGATGGGGTAAAGCGCAGCCTCTCTGGGTAGCCTGTGCCAGGGCCTCACCACCCTCACAGGGAGGAATTTCTTCTAACCCAAACTTCCCCTCTTTCAGTTTGAACCCAATACTCCTTGTCCTATCACTGCAGCTCCTGATGAGCAAGAAAGTCCTTTTTTTTTTCCTAAGGTAAAGAAACAAACATGACTCTGAAAGCCTCCTTAGAAAGCCTTTGGTAAACAGCCAGCTGTACTCACCTAAACATAATCATGTAGGAAGGAGTGGCTCCCAGGGCGTAGCAAAAGCCACCTATGACTTGTATTACTGTGTAATAAATGAAATTCCTCGAACAATCATCACTTTTTGGACATTGCCCCAAGGTGGCAGAATTGTTTCCTGTCCATGAACTGTTGATTTCAAGACATCTGCAGTTATGGAAGACCTGGAAGACACAAAATAGGTGTGGTAGGACTCTGGTCATGAAATGGGGATTCTGTTGGAGAGAAAACAGAGTAAAAAGATGGCTCCAGACCATTTATGTTCTGGAGTGATCACCTGGCAACAGGAGAAATGCAAATGGCACAGCCCAATAAAGGTTTACATCCATGGACTGGAGCTGTGTCTCTGGGACTCTGGGAATTATCTCCAGCACTCCATGCCAAGCAAAAATCAGTCACCCAGAAATACAAGCAGTTTCCTGACATCCCAAAGTCTCACATGGAGAAAACAAGCTGCCTTTCCTTAACCCATTTTTCATACTTAAACATTAATGATCAATAGCAGGGAAGATACTACTCTATATTAGTGTACTTCAACTGTTAGGTAAAGCCTCAGGGCAGCCAAAATGATATTTATGAAAGGCAAAGTCTATGGAAAACCTTCAGGCAACATGAAACCAATTTGATTTGCATCTTTCCCCCTCTTAAATTCAACCTACAGAAGTTGAAAATTAATATCTAGAACAAGGAGCTAGGGCTTTTTGCTTAATGTGCAATAACTCAGAGAATCTATCTCCCTTTTCTGTTCTGTTTGTGGCCAGACATCAAAAATACCTGACTGACTAGTCCCCAGTAACTTTGGTTCTCCTGAAATGCATTATCCTACTAAATTTTCCATGTTACATGGAAAATCATCTGGTAGGAAACCTCGGACACCAAAGTAGGGTCTTACTGTGTTCTTTCCATGTCCCACGGAAGCCTTGCACCCAGCCAGACATGCCGAAACGTAGGTGATCCCATTGGCTCCACACACAGGATCCCACACATTGGAGGCACATTTGCAGCGGGAGTTGCATTCCGAAAATAAGGAATTGTTGTGATACGGAATGGGGTTGCTTAGAAGTTAAGTTCAGACAAGTGTCAGAAATTTTTAATTCAGTGCTGAAGTCAGTGAAGTCCCTTCTGTGTGACAGTGTCGCTGTTCTGAAACCCACCTCATATGCCCAGGACTTGTTTTCACAACTGAGTTTCTACATCTCTATTGGTCTGTTTGAGATTCCATCCTACTTGTACTGATATTAAAGCAATTACAAGATTATAGAGAATTTTAAAACAATGAAAACATTGCTACTGATTTTACAGATGCAGACAGAAAAGAGAAAGGAGGGAGAGGTCATTTGAACTCCCCCCTAACTGAATTTAGAGCTAGCAAGAGTTACTTCAGTCTTATCAAGTATATCTTTATTGGTTGGTAAAAATGCTCGAGTGACAGAAACCAGATCTCCTGGTCTCTGTAGTTAAAAAATACTCTAAAGTAAAGCCTAGCCTAGCTTTTCATCAAGGATATGAAGAATGCAGTATTATCTTTTGCTTTCAGACATCCTTCATGTATTGAGTAAAGAGAGATGTTTTCACTCATCTTCTCCTTTCTAGGTAAATGAAACTTATGTGCTTGCCATTTTTTCATCCCAGCGCTTCCTAAGCATATTCCCTGGTCCACTATTTACGTTCCAAGTGAAAACCTTGCACAGCAATACTCCCACCCTCCCCCAGAAAAACAACCTACATTGCTAATGATGCAATTCCTAATTAATCTTTAACCAGTGTCGGGCTTTGTCAGGCTGACAATCTGCTGACCAACAAAAACTACCCCAATGACGTGTGGGAGTGTTCACTTTCTCTCCAGCATTGCAAAAGCATGTTTCTTTTTTAGCCTTGATGTCACAGTACATTTTTTGAGAAGTATGGAGAAAAACACAATCTTTTCTGTTTAATACTCACCCATCGTAGGACACTGTCATTCCTGCCACCATATTGTTATTACAGCCAACAAAAAAGTGTAACAAACTGATGCAATAGGACAAAAATGACATGGTGAATGAAAACTTTGTCGCTCCAACGATGCTCATTTTATACTTTTTCATTATAAGTCCTCCTAGGAAAATTCCAAGACCTACAGGAGGTAAGGATGTCATTCCTGAAAGAGATTATAGAAGAGGAATGTTAGAATTAAAGAATCCTTATAGTCTTAAGAGCCAAAGTCTGTCCTTAGTTTTTTGTTCCTGGCAGCTTTATGGTCTGTTATGACTTCAGGAAGGTTTTTTGTTCTGTCCAACCCCTGGGTTGCACATGCTGTTTGTGAAGAGCCTAACCCTCCAAACCCACTTCCATTGCAGGAACTTGCCAGATGCTTTAGCAACTAAAACTTCCCCACCGCACACATTGCGTATTTGGGGTGCCCTTGCTATAAATATAATATAAATGCAATGTAATGTAATGTAACTTAAAAATTTCTTATGACCCCATAGGCACAAACCCTGTATTTTTTATAATCCAGGTTCAGGACAGACCACCATTTTCCTCAACCTGCTCTGTATGGAATTCAGCCGCAGCTAAAGCACACTAGAACTTATCCCCATGCAGTGCTTCCAGCACAAGCAGTCCTTGCACGGTGGAACTCACCTATTAGAAAGTTGGATTTGGATGTAGATTGTCCATACTGCTGTTCCATGTACTTTGGTTTGTAAGTCACGAAACCAATAAAACCACTGAACTGTAACAGTGAGCAACACAAAAATGTAAAGTACATTCGATTACCCAATACTTTTTTCAGGGAGTTACAGAAATCTGAAAGAAAGGGACATATGAGTTGGCATTGAAAGATGCATGGCATAATTACTGGTGAGTAACCTGCAAAACTTAGGGCAAGGTCCTGCTCTCAGCTGTCCAAGGCAAGTTGTACTGATCTCCATTTGCATGAGGGTATCTGAAAGCAAGATCAGGTTCTTGAGAAACACCAGAGGTTGAGATACAGGAAGAGAACCCTAAAAGAAGACAGAAGTATGGGTTAAGGCCTGGCTGCTCTGTTGAGATATGCACATGAAGACTAAGGGGCTCCACACAGCAGACTTTGTTCAGCTTGCATGAATATTATTACAGGCTCAAGGCTGGGTGAGAGCTGCCTTGGGGGAGATGTCTAGTGGCTTCCACTGGGATCTGAACAAAAAAATTGACAAATGAAGCAAAGCCACTTCTTCCCATCACCTTTCTGCCACTTTTTTTGGCCCAAGGACTGCACAACCAGATCTATTCAAGCCTGACGTATTTCCATCAGGCCCCAGTGTACTTCAGAATCTCCATGAACTCTCTCAAAATGAATAATTTGTCTTTCCATATTTCGAAAGGAGCCCTTGAATATTTTCTTTAGGTTCAGATACAGGAGCACTTTTCCACTGTTCAGATTTCTTCCAGCACAAAATTTTAGAGGTAGGTGCCACTCAGGTGATGATTTATTTCAGATGATGCATGCAGAAGCTCAGAGTCCTGAACAATCTCTTTCATTTCTAACAATTTTGGGTGGACCTTTCCTGGGGAATAGCTGCCTGGTTTAGATGGAAGTGCAGGGGAGGCAAAATATTTTGCAGAACTGTTACATTTCCTATGTTTGTTGTGCATATTGCTTTTCACATTTATACAACTAGAGAAACACTTGCCTTTCAGCATTACTGACCACTTCCTTGACTTAGTTTTTTCAGGAGAAAGTTTATTCCTCACGGCACCCGTGTTTTCCAAGAGACCATGTGAAGTTTTGTCCTTATTGCTTCCCTCTGGCTTTTTCAGACTCTTTGGCAGGAAGCAAAATGGAATAGCAGATAGGAAATTTGTTGCTCCACCTATTAAAAAGCCAAGCCACCAGGCACCCACCCAGCGGGAATCCTGTGGGGTGATAGTGATGCTCCCTAGAAGTGAGGGAAACAGGCACAAGTTACCCCAGTGAAGAAGCTGAGCTGAGCCTTCCTGACCTTTTTCTGCCATGACAGCTACATTTTACAGTGTCTGACTTCCAAGAAACAACATCTAATGAGGGACCATCCATGCAGTGAAGGCATCAGGAGTCGTACCCTGAACGGTGTTTTAGAATCATCAATTGGTTTGGATTGGAAGGTGTCCCACAGGCAGGGATGACTTCCAGTTGTCACGGATGGTCTGAGATCCATCCAACCTGGCCTTGAACACTCCCAGGGATGGGGCATCCACAGCTTCTCTGGACAACTGGTTCCTGTGCCCTACCATCCTCACAGGGAAGAATTTATTCCTAACATCTAATCTTAACTTACTCTCTTTTGGTTTGAAACCATTCCTGTTTGTCCAGCGTTATTTTATCTGCCACTCTACACCTTTCACTGACTGATGTTTTGTGGCAGATATAGCAACATCAAGGTCCTTACCCAACGCATGGGGAACCAAAAGGGGTGGTGGTCAGGCCTCAAGCATTGTGCTCTTTATGGATTCTGGAACCATCCTCTGCTTTCCTGAATTGTGTAGGTTGCTATTAACAACTGGAAATTCTCTGTAGTGTCAGTGAAATTACTCATGGCTTTAAATGTATTACAAGGAAGATGAGAGTAGCTGGTTGTATTATGATTTTAATTCAGGCATGTTTGGTGGGGGACCAAAATTATATTATATTTTCACTGCATGACTGGAATTGGCTCACTCTCTTTACTCTTAAATAAAATCAAACACTGGCTTAACAAAGGGCAAAGACAAAATAGTTCACCTGTCTACCTACAGGATTCTGAAGATCTGAAAACTTCTTGGTCTTGCTAGAAAAACAAGATCACTGAAAAGGAACAGGATGAAGGACCACAGCCACCACTTACAGGGATTGCTGTGTCCCTCTGGCGTTGTGCAGATGTGAATACACACACATTTTTAATTTCATCTGAATCAGCAAGGACTGAGAAAAAGTGTATATTGTGCTGCAAAAACTATGTGAAATGTTAATAATATAAAATACTCAGTGGAAAGGGTGGGTAATTTTCCCAAGCTGTAAAGCTGCTGTACTAGCAGAACCTTTTTGTTAAAATTCCAGTTTCGAAAGAAGTCTTGGTTCTGTGAGAGCTCTTGATTCTAATTCTTAGAGTTAAGTGTGTATTATAATCCTTCAGTCTTAAAGAACAGCTCTAAAATGTGCTCCCAGTCTAATGCTGCCTTTATTCTAAAAGCTTTCTGTAATTTAGTAAAATTGTAATAAATTATGCAATAAAAATAATAAATAAATAGAAATAAAAAATAAAATATATCAATATAATTATTATAATGAAAACATATGCAAGTGTTTATAGGAAATTCTTATGAACAAGTATTAGCTTGCTTTCACTTTTCCTCTCTTTTGCTTACCTGGATCCACAAATCCAACATCCACGTACAGTTTTGCGCACAGAGATCCCAACAGGAAACCAAACATGGGGCCCATCATGGCTATTGTGTGCAAACAGGCTGAAAGTACAATGAAGAAGATGCTAGTACCCTCTAATGGCTGAATGCTGTCTTCTGCAGAGGGTGATCTGATGCCTCAAGTTTGAGCTTTCATGGTTTGCACATTCTGTGCTGCCCAGGGGTGCAGCTCTGAGCTCACACTCAGTGTCACTCAGCTCTGCACAGAGTAGGGAGACAGAACAAATCCTTTTCCTGCTGCAGACCAAGGACAACTTTCAGGCCCAAAAGCACAAACAAGGGTGGGCTGGAGGGAGGAACAAGAAGGATGGGACCTCACAGCCTGAAGCTGTAATTGGACAATTAAACCCCAGTATGCAAATGGACCAAAACTTATGAAAATGTAAGACTTTGTGACAGGTCGTCCATTTTGTGACCATTTCAGGTCCACCTTGGGTGCAGCCCTGGTCAGACCCTGTCCTGCCCAAGGTGTACCCTAAAGACCTTTCAATAAATATCTACTTTATTCTCCATCTCTGTGCTGTCTCTGTTTCAGGTCAGCCTTCCCAAGGCATCAGATCGACCTCTTATACTACAAATCTCTCAGTTTACTTCATGTTGAGATTACCTACATACACAGGAACATTCTCTTCTTTAGCAAAGTCATCAAGATAAGAGATGCCCAGTGGTGTTATTGGTGTCTCACCAATCCCACGTAACATGTTTCCCAGTAAGATATATATCCACATATATGATGATGGTTCCTTCTCACAGCCTGCAGATGAGAGTTTACACCTTTGCAATGAAATATTTGAATGGGAAACAGGGAAAAATCACAGGAAATGTAGAGCATGTAATGATTACAGATTAGAAATCAAGAAATTAAGAATATTTCCTTATAGAAGATAAATGAAAGGCTGTCAACCCCATAATAACCTTTCATGATCTTTTAATAACACATTCCTCCACCTCCACTGCATCTGATTTCTAAAAGCGCAGGTAAATATCGCCCGTCAGGAAAAAATGCTCCTTAAAAAATAACATATTGATACTTTCATAAATACATTACCTGGCATATATTATATATCTTTAATGTGAGAAGTTTGAGATGGTTTCTGATGCAGAGCTTGGCTCATTCTCTGAAGCAACACATAAAACAGCTGTATTCCATATTGCAAGGAGGATAATAGGAATCTCCACTTATTTCTGTTAAACTCTAAGCTGTTTCATGTCCTGTCACACCAGTTCTTCCACTCCCCGGCTCCAGGCCCCGGGTAACTGAATCCTTGCAAGCAAGGATAAACCAAGCTCCCGTATCTGTACTTTCATTTACAGTTCCATACCTGATTTTGAGACCTCCAGGACAGTGCCATTCACATCTTGATGTAGGGAACAGGGATTTATGCTGGAAGTTAAGTTGGCTGAAGCAACTGTATGTGATGCTGTCTCATACTTATAGCTGCAAACACACAACAGAAGGTTTAGAAGCAGTGCTCACTAGGGAAACACCAGTGTGGAAGGGCTGGAAACACTTGGCTGCTGTTTCCTTCAAGAGAAAGGTATCTTTGATTAAATATCAATTCAAAGGGCTACTGAAGGAGCAAATAAGATTATTTTAAGAACATTTTAGAAAACCAAAATACTAAAATTAAGAAAAAATAAGACTTAGAGTTCTCTGTCTGGAAGGCATAGTATTTTAAGCTGGAAAATTCAAAAGAGGTTGTGAAAGTATTTCAGGTAGGATTGAATTTTTGATGTCTAAATTTAGGGTCAGGTCTGAGTGAGCTCCCTGTGTTGACCCCACAGCCAAGGAGAAAAAGAAGAAAGTCCTGAGTTTGAGAAAAGGTCCCCTTTCCATCTTTGATATGTGTTTGGTCTGTTCAGCTGCTTTAACATGATCCCTTCCCCAGAAACGAGTGCTGTGGAGGGGCAAAGTACAATTAGCTTTAGCTGAACAACATGGTAAAGCACACATTCTGCTTCAAGGAATTGCTCTGGCTCTGTTAGACCAGGCAGGTTTATTTTCCAGGTTGAAACAGAGAGGAGTCATCAGCAGACACAGCGCAGAGCAGTTCTCCTACAAGTGTTCAGGCTCAGGTTCATGAGTTGCCCAGTGTAGACAAGTATGATACGTGGTCTGTCTTAAAGAGTAAAAAACTGATGAAAAGTCTGGTTCCAGTGCCAGATCCACTAACACAGAAGAAAGTGTTCCTCAGTTTTCTTTTTACAGTAGTATACCTAAAATTATTCTAATATATTTAAGAAATCAACAGAAATATGTCTTACTCCCTTTGTCATCCCTGTGCCCAAGCTATGGCTAGAAACATTATCACATTTAAGCAAAATGGAGCAATTTCCTGAGCCTGGTGAAGGTGAATAAAAATTAAACAGATATGGAAAATCAGTTTAACCAGGCATGTGCATTTGTA
Organism: Donacobius atricapilla; assembly: GCA_013397315.1. Taxonomy (NCBI): domain Eukaryota; kingdom Metazoa; phylum Chordata; class Aves; order Passeriformes; family Mimidae; genus Donacobius; species Donacobius atricapilla. Next base: position 802,357 of record WBMY01017859.1, on the reverse strand, counting down.
ACAGGAAAAACCTGGTATGAGTTCTACCTGCTCTCATCCATCTGCAGGCTCTAGCATCATTTCATTCTTTGCCTCCTTTCTGAACAAGCTTGAGTGGAAACAAAAGCATTGTGATTTTCTCATTTTTTTTTCAGGAGTTGAACTTTCACTTCAGAAGAGCTGTATTTTTTAAATGAACATTCACCATCACAACGGTGATGTGTGCAGCACATGGGGTTCATTGCACTTGGAACTGAGGTTCTACAGGCCTTTCAAAATCTAAGGCTAAATATATAACAGGTTTCATTTAAAAACCAGAACGCACAATTCAATACTTAGGTTGCCCAGATTAACCGTGATTAGTACTTACTATCCCATGAAGAAATGAGGCATGGCTGATAAAAAGCTTCCCAGAGCCATAGTGAAGCATCCTACGGCTATTACTTTGGGCCTATGAAGCTTAGCTCCAAAATAGCTTACAAATGCAATCACCAGCAAGTTGCCTGCAAGGTAATGAGCCAGGATTAGTGCCAGATGCTGTCTCATGTTCCTCTGAGCAGTTTGCTGCGTGTTAGGGGGTATCCATTACCCATCTCAAAGCTGCCGTCGATGAGACCTGCGGTAGATGATGTCAGGTCAAACCTCCTCTCAATCTGAGTGATGGAGCTTTTCATTATTGTACCGGACAAGGCTTTGCTGAAGTAGCTGAAGGACAGAGCAGCCAGAAATACCTGGGGAAAGATTCAGACAGGAAATGGGAAGGAGAAGCAGGAAAACTGGTCACAGAGGGATCAAATATATTTAAAACAGTGTCGAACAATCACCATTGTGACATATATTTGTTACTCAAATTGGAGTGGCAAAGTTAATCTTAACCCAAATTGCCTTTTGCTTGGGTCACATGTCCCTTATTTTAGGCCAATTCATAACTGATTCTTTCTTTCAATCAATGTGGCATCAAAATAAAGGCCTTATGCAAGTTTTTATGACACATAAGTATGAGGAATGTGGTAGTGACTGATTGAGTTCATCTCTGTGTCATATATTTTGAAATATGTCTTTTGCCTGTATACCATATATCTCATGAGGAAAAGCTAATACTCTTAGTAGTTTGACTGTTGCTTACACCAACATACATTGTGGCTTTTGCAAAGAAAGATTTGTTTGGTAAAATGTTTAAGTTTGTTTAAATATTATCCAGCTCTTTCCACATAGTCTAAAAACCAAATAGACTTATTGCTCACCGGGCAAGAGTTCCAATACAACAGAAACTTGGGTAAATAAACAAAGTAAATATAGGTTTGGACATTGCAATACTATCTACTGTAAGAAATGAAGCCAATCTGGGAAGTAAGACCTTGAAAATTTGTATATTTACTCTCTTTTTGTCAGGAATGAAGAGAAAACTCTCCCAAATGTAGGGTTTGTCATGATATGTTCTATATTTCCTGAGCTTGACTGGCAAAAATTCTGAGAATCACCCTTTGCGTCTTATGCCAGCAGTGCTCTCAGATGGTTTGGCTGAAATCACAAACTGATGCTGATGAGCATGAAAACACAAACAAAAATTGCTGGGGTCACTTGGGTTTTAAAACACAGTCCTCAGGTCAGCCACAAAACATTTGATGAAATCTGGTTCACCTCACCTTATTCTGACCCTACAAGACTGGTGGTGAGAGCAACCTCCAGACAAGTGTGTTGTTGGCACCTAATTGAGGTTGGTTCAGGTCTTCCACTTGAAACTGACGCCTCTCTCTACTGACCAAGAAGGGGATCCACATACAAGTAACTTGTGAGTAAATACGGTAGGTCATGTATTTTTATTTTCTTTAGAAAAAAGATGTGATCTGACTACCCCCTGGACCTCTGTGTGTATCCAGTTCCACAAAAGATAGGGGGAACAGGAACGAAGGAATTTGGCATGTCACATCTTGGACAACACTTCCTGACAGGTAACAATGGTAATTCGTGGTGATATTGCTAAGGCTCCAAACCTTCAATCCAGTGCAACAGGAAGTCTCTTTGGCTGGTGGATTTTTGTTTCCTTCATCATCCAAAAGCTGGTCGGGTTCTGCCTCCTGATTTGAGTCATTGATGTTGCTGGGTTTGGTTTCCACCGTCATGACTGATTTCCTTACTGAGTGATCTGAACTCAAGAGAAAACAGTAATAACTACACAAGCACTTATGCCAAAACAGAGTTGCTTAAGGACCTCTCTGATGAATCTGGTGGAACTAATTACAGGAAAATGCTGAGATGTTGAGACTGAACCTTTCTGCTTAAAACTATTTGGCTCAATGACTTGCATGTTTCAAAGTGTGAGTTTATTTAAATTATGAAGTATCTAGTTTTGACATCATTTTTTTTAAAGAGGCCTGAGCACCCCCCTTTCTACCTTGCCCAGTCTTTTAATGCTAAAAAGGCAATTTTGACAGAGGAGTAAGAGACAAAGTCTCTGCCCAAAAATAAACTACAAGGGTCAACAAAGCAGTACTGCTGAAGGGAGTCCTAGGAAGCCCTAAATTTGCAGGCCATGTGGCTTAGAACTCAGTCACTGGTTTGGTAGAATCTGTAACAGCACTGTGTCATCCAATTTATTCCTGTACACTGGCTTGTTGGAAACAATTCTTAGTGACAAAAGAATTAATTATTTCACCTAACTGACCTCCTGTAAGGACGTTACATGTTTTTTTCTTCTTGCGATAATATGCAGGGTATCCCTGGTCTCTTTCTGTTTGCAGAGCGCTGCCTATACGCCCAGATGCTTGAAATGATCTGCAACTCAACAGTTCAGCAGAACTGCTCCAGTTCCCTCAGGAACTCCCTGTAGCCACAGACAATGAAACATCTTTTGACATATCACAATGTTTTAGTGTTGAAAGCCTTGTTTTATTATTAAGTTGTATTTTGGTTTATTGCAATGAATAGTTCGAGACTTCATCTTTTTTTTTTTTTTTCTCCTCAGCTTTTAAAAGCTCTGTATCTCAGAGATGGATAACAACTAAAAGGGACACTTCAGAGAAAAGCTGTAAAGGAAGTCTACATATCTGTTTGCAAAGTTTATTTAAAGAATGAAAACACTTGCCTGTTGGTGCAACTCCCACTACAATCAGAACAGATTTCTCAAGGACGATCCAGAAGCCACTGCAGAGCCCCTCAGAAAAAATGGGTCACTTGGAACAAGCCATCTTCAGATCTGCAGATAGGAGTATTGCATATTCTATTAGAGTATTGAAATTAATGCCCTCAAGTCAGAACTCAGCAATCACAGCTCACATGATCTGATTTGTTTCACCTTCCACAATACTCTCCTCATTTGAGAAAAGGGCGAAAAAGAGAGAGAGGGAACAAATCACACAAAGAGAGGTTTTACATGCTTGAATGCAGCTGAAAAAAGTTGGATGAACTTTTCCAATGCTGGAAAAGGTCCATCTGCTTTCCCACTGCTAATATCTACTTCCCAAACTCTTTTGTGGCTGTGCTGTCAGTCTGGGTCAGCACACATATCAGGACAAAAAATATTAGCTTCTCCTTCCCTTTGGCTACTCAGACAGCTAGGAACAGGAAGCAGAGAAAGGATTTCTCCAAGACTGCACAGCTATGAACAAAAAAATGTTATGAAATAAAATTCCTGGTGCTCAGGAAAAGTTAGTACACAAATACTTTTGAGCATCTGGTCCTCTGAAATTCACCTTTGTGCAACCTGAAGATATAAACTTCTCCTTGTAATTATGATACACTGATGACCACAACAATATGCTGGGGGAACATATCATTGCAGGTCACAGGATTGGAGAAGCGGCTTTTTTTTGGAGAGTTTAAAGGTACCACATGAATTAAAATCTTCTGGCAGTATCTCCTGCCACCCTCAGATGACCCTGACCTACACAGATATCATCTGGAGATGGAGGAGATGACGGCTGGGGAAATACCAGGCCCCGAAAGTGTTAGAAAAATAGATAAAAAGTCAATTCACAATTGATGACAACATAGTAGCTGCTCAGTAGCTGCTGAGCCTGGTAATTTTAAGTATTGATAAAATTTTTATTTTAGATTTTTTCATTAGTATTTTTTCCCATGTTTCATAAATCAAGGGTCTGGTTAAAAATATGAAATATGAAAACAAAAGTATGAAGCTTTCTGCACCAAATGTGCCCTTTCACTAACATGAGTTCTCTAAAACTACCATTCTTTGCCTGCACAAGCTGCTCTTCTGTAATAGTTGTCTGAGAAAGATTAGGCAAGGCATTGGCATTGTTTAGGTAGTCAGTCTACCTAAACAAAAATTAACCCATCTTTCCTCCTAGGGGATAAAAAGCCAAACCTCTTCTCAAAAAAAAAAAAAAAAACCAAGCAAAAAGAAAAAGAAATCCACTAAAAAATTCTAAGCAGTATGGACAGATGAAATTTAACTCTCAGTTCACTTTTTGGAACATTTGGCAAAATCACTTGATTTTATGCTCAGTACAATCTCTTCTGAAAAATACTTTGGGTGGGGGAAAATCTCTTAGCTAATAATTAGTGTGCATGGTTTGCTCTGCTGGGAGCTGACAGCCTCCTCAACATCATGGAAAATCCTGCAGCAACTTTCAGTTCAATTGCAGAATGAATGCAGCCAGCCTTGCAAAGGACAGATTTCTTCAGTGCTTCAGGGGACATGATACTATAGGGGTCATGGCCTAACTCAGTAGATCTATTCCTTATTGGATATTAAAAAAAAAAAAAAAAATCAGCTTTGTTTTATACCCCTGAATTATATGCAAATTATAATGAATAAGAACATCAGCTAAAAAACTTCCAGATGAATAACAGGTAGTAAGTTTACAAAGGTCATGACGACAGTTTGCTGCAGGCTTTGTAGAGTCTCATAAAAGAAAAATACAGTGATGTTTGAGGACTCTTAAGAATCCAGCAAAGACACTCTTAAGTCTTTGAGCTGATTGTTGCCACAGTTGCACTCTCAGGGACTGTGACATCACCTAGCAGAAGAGCAAATCACAAATCAAGAGCCGCATTTCCTCCAGTAATTTATGGAACTGCAATGATTTACACCAACTGCAGTGCTGCTAATCTGATCATCGTACTGCTTTTTAAAGACAATGATAGCAAGACCTTTTCAGCTCGCCTCATATGAAAAATGAGTGTCACAGAGCTGTGCAGACCTCAATGCTGCTTGCATTGCCCAGGACACAGAGTGCTGACAGAGACACACACACAGTGCACGATGCCATCACTACAGCATTGACACTTTCACCAGGACTGTTGTTACTGGTGATTATAGCAAATTATAGCCAATGCACCTGGAAGCTACACAGGTCATGTTTGACAGCTGCAAACGCCAGTGGCAACATTTAAAAGTTAAGACAAACAGAAAGAAGACTAAAGGGGTTCTTACCTGGGTTCTGCATGCACAACAACAGGTAGTTATACTACCATACAAATGCTCAAAAGTCAGAGAATTCTCTCCTTAAGCAAAGCTCTGCTGATACATGGTGGAAGAATCATTAACTTCCAACTCAAACCAATGTTTTAATCTTGTCTCCTCCCAGTTCGGCCCTCTGTTAAAGGTCCCAAAATCCATGTTTATCCACAGCGGTCAAAAGTTAATTAGGAAGAAGACAAGCAAGTGTATTCCTTTTGTACATTCTGTGAAGCTTTTTTTTTTTATTCCTGAGATTGTCTAGATTATAATGGTTCACACCTTCCCGGTGTTTAAAAATGTGGTGTCCTAACTTTAGAAATATTCCTGTTTCCAATGCATTTTGTTATGAAGTTTTATTTTCATAGTCTGTGGCTAAGGTCCATTCACCTCAGTCCTGCTAGAGCCAGCCAAGAACTTGCAGGAAGAGAAAACACAGTGCCTTGGCTATATGGACAAAGAGGGTGTTCAAGAATCACTAATACTTAGAAGACTGTTCAGATTTATAGTTTATTGCTATTAATAGCAAAGGCAGGTGAAATATGAAAGTATATTAGGGCTATGTGTACTTTGGAGCAGCCCTTTATCACTTACAGCCCTAGTTCAAGGAAACCGGAACAGGTTCATTTGATTGTGCCCCTGCTGTGCATTCTGCCTGATTCCTGAGAGTAATTGTACTTAAAAGATAACTTATTCTTGAGGCAGCTGAGATATGACTACTGTCTGCCTAGATGTTACACCAAAATATTCCACTCCTGGTAGTTCCTGCCCCCTTCCCTGCCACCACTTTCACCACATCACCAGCCATTTCCTCAGAGAAGTCAATCAGCTTAGTCAGACCTTGATGTACCCATAATAAATCCATGCTGGCTGTTCCAAGTCACCAGTCTACTGTGTCCAGTCATGGCTTCAAGGTTAACTTGCTCTATAATCTTCCATAAACCTCTGCCGTTAATTTATTGATTCATTCCGGTTGTAACTTTTTGAGCAGAACAATTTTTATTTCTCCATGACTAAGTGATAAATAACGTGAGCAAGGGGGACTTCATTCATCACTGCAGAGAAAATCCATGGTGTTAGATTATGATTGCATCCATTATACTTAAGTCTGAATGAAAAAAACCCAAAACAATCAACATTGCCATTGCCATCACTGCAATTTTTCTAAAAGAGTTGTCCTCACAGTCAGAGCATTACTTAGCATTATGCAAGAGAGGGAAATTCATGGTCCTGTAACAGACGTGGGCCTCTTTTTTTCAGAGTTAGCAATCCTTCATGTCCTGTTGTGGCATAAAACATCAACTATCCACTTCCAGCAGGTTTCTTATAACATGATGGACATTTTCTAGTCACAAGACAAGCATCTTGGCCCCTGTTTATTGCTCTTTATTGCAGGCCACCATTCCATACTGCTACTCTGTGTTCCACCAAGGGCATAGACACACAAACACCTGTATCCTCATCACTCTTCAAAGGTGTGTCACAAGCTCCACTCTTAAGCTCTGACTGTGTCAAGAGAAGTATTCCCTGTTGTTTTGCAAAGTTTTATGGTGGAGCTTTGCATTCCCAAGCTTTCACTTTCAGGTTGTCTTCAGATGTATTAGCAGACCTACCCAAGTGGGGTTTTGACCTTTTAATCCTAAACACCTGAAAATGGATGGAGCTAAAATTACTGTTACTTAGGAGTAGTAGAACCTGTAGAAAGAGGTGCTACTTTCTTTTTCGCATAAGGGAAACAGTATTTCTTTGTTTTCGTCATTCTGACAAGTGAATAAAAATCAGCTCCTCCCTATTTTTTCCTAGTCTTGTATATATTTCCTAGTCCTGTATTAATTTATAACTTTCCAGGATTAAAATATCTTTCATACTTTGCTTTCAGTATGGCTGAGAAGAATTTTTCTGTCTTCAGGCTGCTGCTTTCCAAACTCTCTGTGGAGGCATTCACAATCAAAGTTGACTTCTTGAATCAAGAACTGTTGATTAAAACTAGCAGAATGGGACACTACTGGAGTCAAATTGAAGACTATGTTCTCACACCTCAAAAAAAAGAGACACATCTCTTTTTCCACCCAAGACCTCCCTCCATATTACTCACACTTGCAGGGGAAANNATTATGATAGAAAACATCCCCTTAACAAGAACATCGAGCTATCAGTAATTTCTATTCCTGCTGAGGTTAAAAGCCACAGTAAGTCACCTTTAGCACAGGTTGCAGACTCCTCCGGGCAGAGGGTGGCAGCAGATCCCACCAGAAGAAGAGGCTGCCAAGGCACAGTTTTCAGGGAGGGGCAGCACTAGCAGGGAGCTGCTGGCCAGGCAGAGGCCAACTGGAGTCGGCAGCTTTGATTAGAGCCCTTCTTATTCTCAGGACACTAATCCCTAGATACAGAAAATCAATGTATTTTAAAATTTAACTCTTCGTTAGCAAATTAAATAAAAGGCGTCGTGTACAGCAAGCATTAGCAAATACTCCTGTAGTTAAGGTACTACAGGAAGCCTGAGAGGGTGAAAATAGCCTTTTCCACAAAAGAGGATTCTTTGGTGCTCCTGTCCCAGAGTGTCTGGTTTCTGTTTGGTGCTGTAGAGCTGACAAGAGAGAAAAGCATGTTGAGGGGCTGATCTGTCGTCTCCATCTTAGCCAGTGGCTGGGAATTTATCCTTCCACTGCCCAGTGAAGCATTTGCCTTTCGAAAGAACTTGATAATTCTGTCACTGATTTGCATCATGCATCTATCTGGGGAAAAGTAGACCATGATGTGCTGTTTTAATGATTTTTTTTCCTTTTTTTTTTCCGCTTAAAATACAAAGGGCAGATATCAATGCTGGTTATACAGCTTCTCTTTGTGCTCAGTCTTAATCAGCAACTTGGACTGGAGTTGTTACTACAGACACAACACTGAAGTGTAGGTCAGTGGCAGGTGAGAGTGCTTAGGCCTTTTTAGTAGCCAATCCAATTGTGTGCTGCATCACAGAACAGCAGAAATAAAAACCATGCTGACTGCAGATGAAATCCCAGGGCAAGCCCCCCGTCAGCTTCACATGGTCTGAGGTATTAACAGAGGGACTGAAAAAATTAATATGGCTCACATAATTCCATACATGGTATTATATGCAAAACCACTTCAATAAACTGTTCATCTGTCTTGTCATACTAGAGCAGGTCTTTTACAAGAGTGGGTGAGTCTTGATTTTTTCTGGACAGAAAAATCTATCAGATGTCAAAAGGATCCCAAAGACTGTTGTTCTAGTGGAAAAAAAAAATCTATTATAGTTTTATCCTGCTTGATTTCCAGACACTGGAAAACAGTCTGTCTGCACAGTTAAATAAACATATTTTTGCTAACTGTACAATGTCATCACAGGTTGTTTTTTACTTAAACAAGTTTGTGTTTTCCCACATCTTATTTTAGCAGTGCCAACATCACAGGATCAACAAGAGGGCTCTGGTTGTGTACAACAACCTTTCAAACTTACCAAGCTCCACAGCCATGGGGGAGAGCTTCCTGGCCTGGTCACCATTCAGCTGTGAGAATGTGCTCCACGTGCTCTCCACTAAATCCTTTCCTTATTTACTCTCTTCAAAATTCAATGAACTGTATTAATCTGGGATGAGCTGTTGGTTAACTAACCTCCTGATTTTAGCCACACGCTGCTTAAGTAAGGTCCTTATAATGAGCACTTTTAATCACCATTTAAATTTAAATGGCCCCATGTTTAAATTGCCCTCATCATTTTTTACAGCAGTTATGGACTTTTTGTCTTCTAGAGGTTGATTAGCACTGGGTGAAGAAGTGCCTCATGGCTAAGTGATGCTCCAGGGCACAAAAAAAGACAACCAGGCTGGGTTAGATCTATGATCCCTCTAGGCAACAGCCTGCAGGCTAGATTATTAATAATTATCAATAATATTTATCTCTGTGCAAATGCTTTTAAAATACCTCTGGAACCTAACTACTTGTAAGTCTATGCACTATATCTTCTAAAAGTGAGTTTTAGTAACTTTTTTTTAATGTTATGCAGAATTAAGACGTATACTGTGTCGTCATCGGTCAAACCAGCCAAAGTGGTGCTGTCAGTGTTTTCTCCCAGATTATACCAATTGTGCTGTTATTTCAATATATTGCAATAGTGGTTCCATACCTCAGTCTTACTCATTATTTTGAGCATTCCAAGGAGGCAATATATAATTATTCAGCCCGTTTATTCTTTTTGAGATATCCAGACCCCTTGCTCTCTGCTCTTTGGTAATTCCCTCAGATGCTGGGATGGCATGAGCTCCATAGCTATATATATTTTATATACATATACAAAATGCATTGTCCCCTCAGTCTTCTGATCTCACCATTTTGCCTCCTTTATCTGTTAGTAGTTCTTGAAAATTCCCTCCTGACTTGATTGATAATAGTGTGCTTATAACTAAGACCTACGAATCCATTTGAGAATTGCATTTTTTGCTGGGAGGTAGGAGGGGAAATGTGCCTTTGGCTCATGTGCCCTAGGCCTGGCTGCACATCCCATTATTTACCCCAGCCTGGTCCTGCATGTGACAGCTGGGGCCCTTGCTCTGATATCCCACCTGTTCCATGGCACACAGCCCTGGGTGCTTCTTAACAAGGGTGTGAGTTCAACTCTGGCCTCTGAGGGTGATAGCAAAGGTTGGGAAATCACCTCAGCTAATTTTTTTAACAATCTCACCTTTGAAAGTGAAAGGCATTTGCTTCTTTGCAGTCTCTTGGTTGTGGTTTAGTATCTCTAACTCTAAAAAGAAAAGAAAAGATCCAGACTTGTTGACCTTTGTGAGACAGCGCCTGTGGCAGATATAGTTTAAGATGAAGAATTCTGGTAGGAAGATGCTGACAGATCCAAATGCCCTGGTGCTGAGTTAATTTTTTCAAGTATTTTAACGAGTCCAGAATATGTATCTGTAGTCAGACACTCATCCATGCATCCATGTTACTACTTAAAGTACTAAAATAAAGTAGCAGACTCGAAAATAGTTCAAAGTGGGAATGGTTTATGTCTGCTTGCTAACTTACAAGATTATTATTGCTGAAGGATGGGAGGAGAAAAATGGACGTTTGCAAAATGTAATGCAAATAAGAGTTACTGAAACAAATTCTTTTCTCATATTCCTATGTGTAAAGAAAATGGGTTTTGGAAGGAAAGCCCATATTTTAAAGAATTATTTTCTAAGTACAGACTTAATATATAAACATAGGAGATAACACATGAAGCTGATTTTTTCTGTCCTTGTTTCTTTCTGAACTGGAGTAGGATATGTTTANAGAAAGAGAGAAAAAAAACCCCAAGAATGACAACTTTTTGATGCAAGATATGGTTGCTGACTGATAGCCAGTGTTTTTTTTAACGATCACTGGTTCCTCCTGGCCAATTTCCTCCAGTTTATATACTGGAAATGGCATTCCAGGGTAGGGAATATCTCTTTGGCTAGTTTAGGCCAGCTGTCTTGGCCATGCTTCCTCCCAGCTTCTTGTGCAACTTCTCACTGCACAG
>WBMY01017859.1:755976-791212 GCA_013397315.1 Donacobius atricapilla | reverse complement strand
ATAGTTCAAAGTGGGAATGGTTTATGTCTGCTTGCTAACTTACAAGATTATTATTGCTGAAGGATGGGAGGAGAAAAATGGACGTTTGCAAAATGTAATGCAAATAAGAGTTACTGAAACAAATTCTTTTCTCATATTCCTATGTGTAAAGAAAATGGGTTTTGGAAGGAAAGCCCATATTTTAAAGAATTATTTTCTAAGTACAGACTTAATATATAAACATAGGAGATAACACATGAAGCTGATTTTTTCTGTCCTTGTTTCTTTCTGAACTGGAGTAGGATATGTTTATTTCTCTTAATATCTTTATTTGTCTGTTGTGACTTAATTAAGCCAACAATTAAATATCATGCAGCTGCTTGCTCAACCTGCCCCCACAGAGGGATGGGGAGGAGAACTGAAAAAAAAGAAAGGTAAATCCCATAGGTTAGAATATTTTAATAATTAGAATAAAATAGAATAATAATAGAAAAATAATAATAATTGCAATGAAAAGGAAGAAAAAAAGAAAGAGAGAAAAAAAACCCCAAGAATGACAACTTTTTGATGCAAGATATGGTTGCTGACTGATAGCCAGTGTTTTTTTTAACGATCACTGGTTCCTCCTGGCCAATTTCCTCCAGTTTATATACTGGAAATGGCATTCCAGGGTAGGGAATATCCCTTTGGCTAGTTTAGGCCAGCTGTCTTGGCCATGCTTCCTCCCAGCTTCTTGTGCAACTTCTCACTGGCAGAGCAAGGGAAGCTGGAAAATCCTTGACTTGGTGTAAACACAATTCAGCAACAACTCAAACATCAGTGCGCTATGGACATCATTCTCCCACTGAATCCATAATACAGAGCTCTTCCAGATGCTGAGAAGAAAATTTTCTCTCTCCCAGGTGAAACCAGTGAATTTTCCTGGTCTTTTTGCTGCCAGGCATGTGCAGAACTGCCACTGTGACGGCTTCATAACTGGTGAGTAGCAGCGTCCTTGCCAGGACTGAGTCACAAAGTGGGAATCATCCCCATTGCATTGACACACGTATAACATCAAGCACTGAGTGAAATGCAGATCTCTCTCCTTTTTTATCCCAGTGTGCACTTAAATTGGGCTCCTCCTTTCCCTTGTGGGATCTGACAGCTCATTTCTATGGGAAGTGCCCTCCCCAGGAGGCTGTGGAAGGCTCCAAGCATTGTTCTCACTCCTGGATGCTGGTGCAGTTTGACATTTTTTGCTATTTTTATGATGATGTAATATGAATGAGACCTGAGACAGGAATGCCAATCTTTGTGATTCGCCCCAACCACCATCCTTGACTCAGTCCCACAGTCATAAACCTTCAGATTATTTCAATTATGTTTGTTTAGTTCCAAATCCATTTCACAAGGCCCTGTGAAGAGCCTCAGCTGTCCAGGATGTCACTGCCCATAGCCTCTGACTCTCAACTGGGAGGACAAAGATCTGGGACAGGAGATTGGGTCCCCCACCTTCCAGGCCACTGTCTAAACACTCACCCAAGTGGCAAACCTGGGTGACATTGGTTCTTCCCCTGACAAACGCATTTTCCCCAGCAATGGGTTTAAAGCCTTACCTTCTGCAGATATTCTGTGCTTAAGCACCATCCCTCTTGGTGTTGCTATTGAGTGGATTGGTTAGGTCCCTAATGGCACATTTGATCATGGATTATTGATCACCGATCATTGATAAAGCCCAGTGAATCCCACTCTAATGCATGTGCCCCTCCTCAAGCACCCCACAGGAGAGGCAGCAGGGTCAGTCACTGCTGGGACACAAATGATGTGATACGGGTTTGTTTTGCCAATGTTGTGGTGAAGGATGAAGCCTACCTCTCATCATGTGCTCAAAAATTCTAGTTGCTTTAAAGGATATCCCTGTGGTGCTGCCATTATCTTTTCCAGTGCAAGCTTTCTTGAGATTTTTTTTGTATTAAACAGCTGTCCTTTGCATCCCCTCCCCAAATATAATTAATTTCAAATATTGACAAAGCCCCAAAATGTCTTAGTTGCAGCTAGAAAATGCAATAAATTAAAAGGAAAAGCCCCAAGTCACCTGGTCTTTTAATTAATTTTAATTAATTTTATTTTTCCCAAGCTGTGTGGTCATAGCTTTTTAAGATATAAATCATATGTATCTTGTATAATTTTGTTATTACATCATAAAGTGCATGGAATTATTTAGTACACTGAGTACTAGCAAGTAGCAAGAAGCTGCTGGACATCTAAAAAAGCTCTATTTTCATTCCATTTTCCTTTGGATGGTACTCTTGTGGTCTCTTTGATGCAACGACAACTTCTATTGCTGATTGCTGTGCCGTAACAAAGCTACTGGAAAACGGATTCCTAACCACAACACTTGATGTCCTTAGTGTTATGGATTGAATTCATGCAGTGCCCAGAGCCTGTGGCTGATTTTTCCTTTCAGCAAACCTCCTTCCTCCTGCCCCGGGCCTCGCTGTTGGCAAGGATGGGCCATGTACCGGAGGTCCCTCCACCTTGCAGGCTGCCAAGTCAGGTTTTGTGCCCTGGCTCTTCTTGGCTGGTCCCGTGGCAGAAGGAGTGATGCCTCAAGTTTGAGCTTTCATGTTTTTCACATTCTGTGCTGCCCAGTGGTGCAGTTCTGAGCCTCACATTAAGTGCTAGTCAGCTCTTCACAGCGTAGGTAGATAAAATAAATTCTTTTCCTGCTGCGCACCAAGGACAACTTTCAGGCCCAAAAGCACAAACAGTGGTGGGCTGGAGGGAGGAAGAAGAAGGATGGGACCTCACAACCTGCAGCTGTAATTGGAGAATTAAACCCCTAATATGCAAATGGTCCAAAACTTATAAAACTATGAGACTTCATGACCGGTCATCCATTTTTATGACCATTTTTAGTCCACCTTGGGTGTAGCCCTTTGTCCTGCCCAAGGTGTACCCTAGAGGCCTTTCAATAAATACCTACTTTATTTACTAGCTCTGTCCATTCCCTGTTTCTGACAGCCTTCCCAAGGCATCAGTGGCTGCATGGCAGCCTCCCCACTACCCCTCACACCCAGGAGGAAACCGAGGGGCAGCAGTGGCTCTTGCAGCTTCGTGAGGAGGGAGGGAGCTGAGGGGCAGCCACAAAAACTTTGTCTCAGTGAAGGCACAACTGCAACTCCCCACCACAGGAAATCCCCTCACTCAGCAGAAAAAAAATGGTGAGCAGTGGTTTTTTTTAGAGCTGTTCACATGCTAAAAATTGGGGGTCTTTGCTTTTGGGGTTTACAGTGAGAATTGCAAGAAGGTGAACATTTTCAGGGTGGCTACTAAGACACTGCTTCCCTGATGATGGATTTTTGCCTGGAACACCACTCACTGGGTAAAATCACGGTGGAGATCTCAGTTTTCCTAAAGTCTGGTCTCCTTTTCTGGCCAGTAAGTTGACTGAATTAACCGGTCACTATTGACAAAATTATCTTTTCTGCTCTTTGTCCCACAGGCGCCTCTCTCCCCGTTGGCTGAGAGGGTCTCATCTTGTGGAGAAGACCTTTTTCGGAGAACCCAAAGGACAGCAACACTGAAGAAAATGGACACCGTGCCCAAGACCAAAGTCAGCCCCAGGTACACATACCTGAGAGAGAAATGATTAATCAGAGCCTGCGTCAAAGGCAACAAAGACTACAAGGCATCAAGGACACATTTCTATTTTCATCAGGTAAGGCTGGGTAAGGACACTTCAATCAAGGGGATGACCCTGGAGAGGGGAGATTGTCAGCTCGCCCAGGTCAGGTATAGAATGGTCTGTGGCCAAGAAAGCATCTCAGGCATTGACTGACCTCCACCCCAGTGTGCTTCGGTAAGAATAGTACTAATTTTTTTTTAGGATAGTTGCTCTATTTTTCGGTCGTCTCATAAGCAGTACCAGTGACATCAAGACAATTTGATGGCATTTTTGCTTTGCAGGCATAATGACAGCAACAACAGCAGCAACAATAACATCATAATGTTTTATTTGCAAAAAGATTCCCCGCTGAGATTTTGCTCTTTCCTTCAAGTTTTCCAAACAAGATTCACCCTCCTCTCATGTTTGTTTTCCTTGTGGTAGGAGAAGGGACAACCTGTTCTCCCATTTTCCTCTTACCACTGTTACTCCATTCTTCATTTCTGGTGGAGCCTTCCACAAATGCAATTCAGACAATTACTGTCCTCTATCAATAAACTGATAAAAAAACCTCTGCACTTAAGCTTCTAGATAAGCAAAGCATGTTTTGTGGCACCTTTGCCTTCCATTTTTTGATGCAGTTCCAACATGGAGAGAAATGAGGTTTAATACCTTATTTACACACACACACACACACACACACACTATGACAGCAGAGATATTGAAAGGTAAGGGAAGATTTCGCATACAATTGAGGTCTCAACCTTTTTTGTGAATTATTAATTGACAATTATTTCCAGCTGATACTGAAACAAGATGATCCATCCTTCCTCCCCCCCCTCAAAAAAAGATTGAATCAAAAGAGAATGGTGAAATGTGAACATCATTGTTAATACTGTTAGTCAGAGTCTTTCATTCAGTTTCAAATCTTTCACTCAAATTTTCCAACAGAAATTCTTCTACCAGGGCCAGGTGCAGATGCACTTTAAGAACAAAAGTTAAAGAAGGAATGGAGAAGAGCTGTTACCTGAGTGCACTGGAGTCGTAGAGTCTGCAGGCTCCTCGTCCCCCGCATCTTTTGCTTCCCCATTTCAGGCAAGTGGTATCTATGGCTACTCCGAAATACACTGGGGCTGGAATCCCCGCTGGGCGGATTTAACAAATAAATAGAAGTAAAAAATTTACTTTCCAGGGGGATCAGTTCTGATCTAGAGGCACTTTCACACAGAACATGAAATAATATATTCTAATAGCAATGACACTTCCACACTGGAAGTTTGCTGGTTGGAGAAGACGTGCCTTGTGCTGCCCAGGCACACACCGCCCTTTCCTCCCTGCGGGAAGCCAGGAAAACATGACAAAACATCAAAAAAGCCCGTGGAAGTCCGTGGAAGGAGTGCTGGCCACTCCTCCTGGCTTGGTTTCCTCACCCTGCAGGACATCTCTGGGGAAAAAAAATTTAGGCGATATTTATCCTTTCTTAAGAGCAATGGAGTCTGTTCAGCTTGGGTGTAGGGACGTCCTGCGTTTTTGGGGGTGGATAAGAAGGGACAGAGACAGTGGGGCTGGGAGCCTGCAGTGGGGCTGCAGGAATCCTCCAAGTATCTTGAGATCCTACTGTGGCGAGGCAAGCCTGCTGCAGCTCTTGGGGGTGATGGAAAGGAAAGACCTTTTTTCATGTGCTGATGGGGACATCCTGGACTCAGTGTCACCTGGGGAGCCACCCATGGTTGCTGGAGGAGGAAGTAAGCCTGGAGAGAAAATTCTGGCCTTCAAAGGCGTAAGAAAGAAGCCAACAGCTTGTTTTGATGTCATTTCATCCAAGTTACCCATCTCTGCTCATGTAAACAGGTGATTCGCTTCTTGCTAACTTTTTTTTTTCATGAAGACCTAGAGGATTTTAGAATTTCCAGTTCATTGGCATTCTCATGTTACCCTTGATTTCAGGTGGCTCTATCACAAGTCTACAGTGAACCTCGCCCCCGGGCACACCTGTAGTCAGATTAATTCCCTTAGAAACTGGTGAATCTATGCCTAAAAAGCAATCACATATTCTCTGCCATAGCTGCTCTATTATGCTTCTTGCTGAGTAAGGGGACAAGATGTAATTTTGATGTTAACTTCATCGTCTATAGGATCACACCTCCATAAATATTGGCCATGTGTATTTTAATTATACCTAAGGCATAATTATGTGACTTATGAAGTACAAAGCAATTTCCTTTTTCCAACTTTTTTTTAAAATCATATGATATTTATTTGCAGATAGACATTGTTCTTTCCAACAATCAAAGCTTAATTCTAAGATAAATGATTAGTGAGGAGTGTATTAAAACTGACTCAGGAGTACAAACAGACTTACCAAGTACTCTTATTGCCAGGGTATAGATACCAAGTGCAAATGATTTCAAGTGGGGTTTAATGCATCTAAAAATAATAATAATAATAAAATAAATGTTAACTAGAAATAAAGCATCAGGTGTATATAATTAGAAGACAAATATAAAGGAAGAGAAAGGAAAGTATGACCTTTTCCTCCTTAATGTCATGGACTTTGACCAAATAGCAGAAATATGTAAAAACATTGATAAAAACAGAATGGCATCTAGGAATTCTGAACGTCTATACTCAACATCACATTTTAAGATGGATTTTCAGATGATATCAGCACTTAGGTGTCACTAACACAGGACAAGAAAATTGATAGTGAAATCATGCATCCATTGGATGGTTTTATTCAGTCAGACACTCCCTGAAATTCAGGATCAAGTCCCAGGCTAGTACAAGGTATTTAGGAACTCACTTTTCATTGCACTCTATCTAGGATAAGGATCACACCTCCTGTGAAGGTAAATCCTCCAAACCATTCTCTGAGAGAGCAGACCATTTGCATTTGGACTCTTCAAAGATTGCAGGGTGAGTCCAACACACACACCCAGTTCTGGCTCCAGATGAGCCCTGCTCCAGCCTTGGATCATCATCCTGGCTCCCTGAGGGAGGGAGAGGTGGTAGGAGGAGAAACAGCTGCCTTCCCCAGCCCTGCTATCAGCAGGGTGTGTATGGAGCCTCTCAGGCTTGTAGGAATCACCTGCTGCCCCAGTTCAAAGGTGCTGTTTCTCCCAGCACGTACCAGACCGACTATTACAATCCATAATCCAGCACAAATCTGGGTATAGGTTTGATTTTGGCAAGGGAGTAGTACCAGTCACATGATTGAACAAGGACATTTTTGGTATGTGGAGTAACAGTGTATCAATATGGTAATTAATAAAACTTTTGTCACGGTCATTCTATTCAACATAAATCAGAAAAAACGAAATGGGCTGAAATTCAGTTTGTCACTATGGATGAACATAGCACTCAGGAGGTACGGTCTGTGTGGCCTGAGCTAGGGTGGCCTCTGCTTCTGCAAAAATTAATGTAATTGGGAATATGTTTAAAAAAAGAATAAAGTCGTTTCAGAACTAACTCTATTGTTCCCCACCAGGGGTAGCATTCAACGCTTTATTCTCTAATGCCCTGGTCATGGATTATCATCACACAATCTGTTGATTGTGGCTTATACAAGCACTGCCATCTATGAGGGCATGACTGTAAAATGATTTCAAGTTGGAACAGTGTCTTGCCCTCCTACCAGACTACTTGCTACACAAGCACTCCTAAAACTAGAGTCCTCCTAAACAAATCTGTGGGCATAGAAAGAAAATAGTGGGAAATAGAACCAATAACTGGAAATTTGATATGTGTTTCATAGGATTTATATCCTGCAAAAAAATATTCTCTTTCAGATGAAAATTTTTTTTTTTATTCTTTGTATTGTCTTTGCACGGAAACATGAGTCCTTTGTGATCCTGAGTGATAGCCAGACCTCTTAGGGAGATCTGAGGCTTCCTTTTCACTGCCTAATCACCTGCTATTAATAGCTGGTACTTGAACAACAGTTATCTGAACTCCAGGGCTTTTTTCTCAAAAACTTCAGGGCTTTCCCAAGTTCCTTGGCTACTGTAATTAGGCTAATACCACCAAAATACCAGTTCAGCAAATAACTTGGTCATCAGCTGTAAGCATATTTCAATGACTTCAGTGTGCAAACCATCAAAGTAAAAGTCACTAAATCTTAAAGGCTTTTAGGGATTCAGCTGTATTTGTCCTCCATGGCAGGTGCAACGGTATCTGCTCATCTGAAAACATCAGCTTGCTTAAATGCTGGAATCTTAACAGAGATGACTGAATACTCAATAATTTTTAAGAGATGTCATTGGAAAAAAATACATAATGAAGTCTGCAACTTGACCTTGGGACTATTTGTGTTCAAAGAAAATTTATTTTCCTTCTGGTAACGGAGCCACACTTTCAATTCAGCCAGATTTTTGGGGAAAGTCAGTCAGTGATGGATTTCAAAAAAGACAAAATAAGCATGAGCTTAAAGTGGAATTGTGCCCACAGGTCATTTACAGTGCAGAAAAAAAAAATTTATAAAGGATTGAACTTATTGAAACATGTTTTATTTAGCTGCAAATCGAAGGTGGATGCCTTCAATCCAGCAGGAAAACACATAACTTCTCAGTTTCAGTTAAATGTCTCTCAAAGCAAAATTATTTTCAACAGCAATAAAAGCATTGGAGCAGAACCGATAGAACTGTTTTGCTGATTTCGTATAACAAAGTATTGTAATTGAAAACCTTTCTAAGCTTTTCTAACTACATCGATTAAGCAGTTAGACCCCCAAGAGCAAGTACTTAGGGCTGAGAAGGGCAGGCAACTCTGTGTGATTTCAGGTTGTACGTGTTCAGTTATGAACATCTCCCAAACACTTAATTATTTATGCAGTGGAGACAAGAAGAAGGCAGGAAGTTGAGCATGGCTACCACAATTTTGAGGCCCTGTGAGGTAGCAGATATGTACATTTTCTACCAAATGTCTTATGGATAGATGGAAGACAACATGTAGAGGGAAAGGGGAAGGGAACTGCATCCCTGCATAGCTCTACCCATATTTATCCAGTGTGTCAGAAGCAACCGCAGGGAGCAATCTGGTGTAAATCCTGCAGGCTTTGCTGCACACTCATGAATCACCCTCATCTTGGCACATGGACTGCTCCGTTGGGCAGAAGCTTCAGTAAAAATGGTCTAAAATGAATTATAGTATGATTGTTCTTGGAGTGAGCCCTTGAGGGGAGAGAGAGATGCTGTGTGGTTTTCCAGCACTCAGTGGTAACCCTGCAAGGTGTGTGAGGAAAGCTGTGCAGCTTGTGTGCACCTCACTGGCAGTGTTTGTGCAGGGCACTGGAAAAGGACCCTCACCTCAGCCGTTTCTGAAAGTGTCTGTGTGAATATTTATTCTGGCTCAAGGATTGTGATGGAACTGTAGCTGGAGTCAGATTTCTTCATTCAGGTTTTTCTATATGGCCTGTGTTCAGCCAGTTCTAACACTGGCATTGTCCATGTGGTATAAAGGTACCAGCAATGAGAGAAGACCTGGTCCAGAAAATTTAATTCAAAAACAAAGAGAATTTGGGAGCAAGAAAACACAGTTATAATACTAAAGATTAGTTAGACTGGATTTACTGTTGTTTTGTTTGAGAAGTAAAATGTGTCCATCTGGAAATAATTGGGAAAAAGGAACTGAGGAAGAAAGGTTTCCAAAAGAGAGCAGACCAGGACTTGGAATGGAATCCAAAAATTGCAAGTAGCTGACAGAAATCCAGATTAAGCACTTATAGTATGAAATGCCTTTTGCACTTGCTAAAATCAGCTTCAAAGTTTACAGTGATGGACAAATAGCTCCAGCAGTTAAATATGCATTGGGACAAGCACTCAAGAAATCTGTGATTACCACAACAGGAGAAAAAAAAAAATCTCATGCTGAAAGGATCGTTAAAACAAGGAGAAAAATCCGGGAGAGAACAATTATCTGGACTGTGCCATTTTGCACAGCTGCAAAACATTTCCCAGTAGTAGAAATGCCAGGAAGGGAGGGAGTACCAGTCACGTGTCCAAACACTTTGAAAACATTTGACAATGCTAGCAGAAATTATTTCTTACCTTAGGAGCAGTATGTATCCAGGTGTGCCACCTACTGACAAAGTGTAGGAAGTGATAACTGATATTACTAGAAAATACAGAAACCTTTTGGGACACTCATTTCCTTTTTGACATGGTCCCATCACAGCTGAGGAGCTTTGTGAAGATTCAAAGGTTCCCACGCAGCTGCAGTTAAAAAATACCTGTAAGAGAGCAGGCAAAAGTGTATGATAACCTAAAAGGTGGAGAAGTGGATATTTAGGAATGTTACACTATGCTTTCCTGGATGTCTGAAAGTTTAAGTCCCAAGTGGGAAACATTTTACAAAAGAAACACTTATTCAATGAAGAAGAAAATTATGAAGTATCTACTGTTGATGAATCTAGTTATTAGTATTTTTTCCAACAGTCTTAGTAGCCAAGAGCTCAAAAAAAAAGAAAGAAAAGCCTCCAACATTCTCTGCTTGTGATTTCTGCTGGCAACAGCAATTGTCTAAATGTTGGTGGCATGTGGGAAATCAAGGCACAGAAAATTCTCAAAATCTTGTGCATGCAAGCCCAAACACAGTAATGAATATAGGGTTCGACCTGAGACCTGGAAAAGACTTCCAAAATTAGAGACCATAAGCAAAAAAGGTGGATTTGTAGTGTAAGCAGAGAAATATTAAGCTAGGTAGTGGAAAGTTCTAAAGCTTTAAAGTGCAGATGTAGAAGTTAGTTACAGAAACACTAAAAAGTCTTAAGGTGTAGCAAGTAAGTTTGTGTGTCACTCTATGATCAGGTAAGAAAGCCCGCATTACAGTGGGAGATGTGTGATACAGTTTAATTAGCTATTGGTTTGAAAGTAAAAATAATACGTGAGGCAGTAGATTATTGGCTAATAAACCTTTAAAAACCCCTGTAATCCGTGGTTTTGTGACCACTGACCACAGACACTTGACCTCTAACTTATGCAGTGAAGACGTTCTCACCCTTCACGAGGCTGAGGCAATAAATAACGTTTTAAACAACCCTTGGTGGTCCCATCTGCGGCGGATTGCTAAAAACCCCTGAGGAGTCCAGGGCTGAAGAGGATGTGCCATGCTCAGTTTAAATCCACTGCTCTGACAGACCTGGCTGTATCAGAAAAAAACAATCACGTCTCACGTGGAAACGAAAGATTTCCTTACGGTGTTTTTCCCGCTGCCGTTGGATGCCCGGCAGCCGGCGAGGCAGGCGGAAACGTAGGTGACTCCGTTGTCCCCACAGATGGGGTCCCAGTCGTTCTCGGAACACCAGCAGCCCGAGTTGCACTCTGAAAACAGGGCTTCCTGGTAATCAGGCATCGGCGCAGTTCTGTGGGAAAAGGGAAGTCGCAGAGGTGTTGATGTGGAGGAAATCCCAATCACCTCCTGGGTTATGCTCTCTGCCAGGAGCACCTGGCCAGATCTTCTCTCTTTAGCCCGTTAAAGGTTGTCTCTTCACATCCACACAGCAGTGTGAATCCTTATTTCTCTGTTATCCAAAGGTTTTCACACTATCTCACCACCACTGCTGTGAGATGCTATTTACTTTATTAAGGGAGACAACAGACATTATATTCGTGCATTTATATTCGTGCATTTTCTCAGATTTTCTAAGGTTTTAGTTATGCAGTTTTAGCACAACTAGGCAAATAGCAAAGAAGGGATTGAGTTACTCATGGGAAATGGTCTCTGTAGAAGTTAGCAGGGAATTTATCAGAATGAGATTCATCCAAACTGAGTGTCTGATACCTTGCATGACAGCTCTCTGCCAAACTCAGCCATCAGACACCAGTCGAGCAGCTACCACCTCTGCTGTGAGTCAGTGCTGGAAACTCCTCCCCATAGGTTAGTTTTATAG
This sequence comes from Donacobius atricapilla, assembly GCA_013397315.1. Classification (NCBI taxonomy): domain Eukaryota; kingdom Metazoa; phylum Chordata; class Aves; order Passeriformes; family Mimidae; genus Donacobius; species Donacobius atricapilla. The sequence continues at coordinate 779,702 of WBMY01017859.1, read as the reverse complement.
AGTAATAGCATGGGCAAAAATGTTAGCCTCAGGTGTACCTCATGGTTAACATCATGGTTAATCCATGAATCCTTAAGTTTTGAGTTCAAAGGCTATTAAATGCCATTCATTGTTCAGCGGCACAAAAGGGCAAGAAACAATTAATTGAATCTCTTCCCCCCTACTGAGCGACTCACATTTCCAGGAATCACTGGGCTCAAAGGATGGGTCCCATGGCAATAATAATTAAAAAGTAATCAGAAAATTAATCTGCACTTGTGACATAAACCCCAGCGGTATATGCCGTAATCATGAAAAGGTCATGACACAATGCCCACTGGAATGGAGCTGTTTCCACTGATTTGAATCAAATTTCTGGGAAGCATATTCAGGTCAGCCACTCTCTTTTCAATATTTATTTTGTGAAATAAAGTGAGGAAGGAGTTTGGTTTGCAGCAGCCCCTTCTGCTGAAGCTTGGCCTTCCCAGCATACCCGTGGTACGACACAGTCAGTCCGGCCACGTCCGAGTTCTCACAGCCCATGGCAAACAACGAGAGGAGCAAGAGGTAGCCAAAGAAAGATGACCCCAAGGAAAGTTTTGCAGCCCCTAAAACACCGATTCCAAATCTTTTCATTATCAGTCCTCCAGAGAATATGCCAAAGGCCACAGCAGGAATGTTAATAAGACCTGAAATCAAACAGAAAAATCTGTATTAATGAAAACACCTGCTCAATGGACTAACCTTGTCAGCCACAAAAACGCCTGCAGCAATCAGATGAAGGAACAAAACATAAAAGATCTTCAGTCAGGGCATTTTATTTTGTCCAGACTTAGACTGATCCTTGGAGCGTTACAAAGGTGCTGGGACAGCTTTGAAAAGCTTTCTCTCAAGGACATACCTCTTTGCTGATTCTTTGACAGAGATTATGGATGAAGTTTAGATAATGCTCTTCCAATTTCTTAAGCTAGGGTTTTTTTTCCCGACAATTAGTTTGTCAGTAGAGTCATCTGCTGACTCCTAGAGGACAAATTTAGTTTTATCTAATGTCATGAAAGCCTGAGCAAGACCTGCCTTTTTTCCATTTTTTTTAGTGCTTCAAATTGCTCTGACAATTTTGATACCTGCCAGAGATTGGGATAGAAACTGTTTTGTAAAAAACAAGAAGAAAGAGTAAAAGAGGTTGTGAAAGAGAAATAAACACTGTGAGTTTGAGTCAGCCCTCCGGTTTCTTAGGAAAGGTGGAGAGAGGAAAAGGAGGAAGAAAAATCACCTTATTGCAGGGATAGCCATTCAGCAGGATCCTTCCCTAACCAAGCCATCACACACCCCCTGTTGGATATAGTCCCTGTGCTCAGAGAAATCAAATGGTTCTTAATCCTCACTCAGTTTGCACATACCTGAAAGCTTAGCTCCAGAAAATCTTTAAATACAATGAGAAAGTACTATACTGAATGTAGGGATTGTTTTCTGGACTTTCTTTGGCCATCAGCTGTACTTGAAGATTTCTCCTTGCTTTGAGGAGTTTCGTGCCAGGAAATTCCAACTTCTATCTTTAACGGAATTAACATAGCACAATGGATCATTACAGCTTTTCTGCATATATATACCTCTGTTGCTGCGCAACTAATGCTGCTCTGGAGCAAGGCAGTTCCCTCTGTGTTGGGTGGATGTAAACCTCTTTGCTGCTTAATGCTATTGAAGCCCTGGACCTCTGGAGCTGAACCCCACATGCAGGTTCAGCAACTGGGCAGTCAAGTCCACCCTCCCGAAGTCAGCTACAAAAATGTTGATTTCTGTGCCCAAAGGCTGAAGCAGCTTCTCTCTCTTGTGCTGTATGGGATAGCTTGGGATATGACTTGACTTCCTTTTATTTAACACCAGTCTCTTCAGAGTCATCCTTAGCAGGCTCTGAAGCGATCTTAATTTTGTTGAAATAAATGGGAAGCCATCAAGGCAGTAGATCTGTCTGATCATAAATTTATGTAAACTATTTTAAAACTATTTCTTTTTTTATTTTCTTGTGTTGTTCATATATTACTTTTCAAATTTCCAGTTAAATGGCAATTAAGATATCAAATAATGTAAAATTTTACAGTAACTCTTGCATAGATAAACTCTGATGAAGCATAAATGAAATAACTTACCTTCTATGAGCTATTACTTAAAGTCAGACAAGGAAGGAGAAGAAATGAACATACCCTAAAAAAGATACAATTTCTCCTGTATGTATATGCCACTCCTTAAATGTTCATTTTAAAGATATCAAGAAGCAGATATAGCATTACCTATAACAAAGTTAGTTTTTGAAGATGTCTGCCCATACTGTTGTTCAATATACTTCGGCTTATATGTCACCATGCCAATTAAAGAATTGAACTGAATGATACTCGCACACAAATACAGAATGTAAACTGGATTCCCAAAGAGGTTCTTCAGTGATGGCAAGAAGTCTGCAAGACAAAACAGCAGAAATAACAAGCAGGCCAGAGAGAGAATAAATGCTGTGACTAATGCTTTGTAGCATGTGTGCACCTACAAAAAAACCCAAACCTGCAAAAAATTTCAGAGGGAATCCGTGAAGTTCCATGATGCTCCTAACAGCCCCCGCCATTTCTGGATGGAGGAACAGTGGAGCAAAACACTATGCATCAATTTCCCAGAAGAGATATCTTGTTTTCAATACTTTCTTTACATCATAAAGTAGGAATGAATTTGTCTCTATGTGCCCTCAACAGCTGCAGCACCCTTCAGCTTAATTTGGGGCAAAGAGTGCTCAGCACAGCTGACACTAAGCACAGACACATTGAGGTACAGATTCAAGTTCTGAGGGAAAATGCTTTTGGCAAAGCATGGCCAAGGAAATGCAACTGTGCAAACCAGTTCCTGTCAAAATCCAGACGGCCTCCTCTAATACTGTAGCTGATCTGTGCCCATCTATATTCTCATCAGCTATTGTACATGTTTTCCTAATGTATGAACTTACAGGAAAAAATAATTAGCAAAAACCAAGAGTTGGTTTTCCTTTGAGAACCACTTCTGCAGCAGTCACTATATGCAAATAAATTTTTGTTTTGCAGAGCTTCATGAAATGTGCTTGGCCACTGCTGTAATTTTGCAAATCTCAGCCAAAGACATTCTTATGCAATAGCAAGTCCTGGGAACATTGAAGGGACCTTTTTGTGTGTACTATTGAATGGGAGAATGAAACTTGGGGGAAAAAAGCATAATTTTGAGACCATTAAAATAGGGACTCAGAAAGTAAAAAAAAATTGAAGTTTAAAAGCCTTTGAGAGAAAAACTCAGTAATAAGGAAGAAAACTCAGGCGCTTTGCCTTTTGCCATCTCCGCAAGCTTCGCTTGCTGCCAATAGGAGGTGCGCTGGTCCCTGTTCTCCTCAATGATGAACTTGGAGTGCTCGGAAGAGGTGCTGGAGTCCTTCCTGCTGTCAGGTGTTGGGAGGTGCTTGGGCAGGAACCAGAAGGGGATGCCAGCCAGGACGCTGATCACCCCAGCGATCAGGTACCCCAGCCACCACGCTCCCACCCACTGCACGTCCTTGGGACTGATCGTGACGCTGTCTGGAGAAAGTGGAAAAGCAGGAACAAATGAAAAAACATTTTGAGAATATTTGCTGCTGCTAAGGAAGGTGTTTTTGCAGGGACTTTCCATTCCCACCCCGCCAGGTTGAGCTGTGCTCTGCGTTTTACAGGAGCAGCTGTGGGGACACGCTGAGGACTTGCGGATTGCTGGGGCACAGCAGCAGCCCACCCCTGACACTGCTGTGCCACTTGCACATCCCCAGAGATGCTGCAAGGGCCACCATGAGGGGCAGTCCAGGTGGCCACTCACTTGATCCCAGTCAGGCTGTTCTGCACAAAAGCCCCAGGAAAAAAACCCTGTTTTCCTCCTGGTTTGTGGTTTGTTTTTTTTTTTTTTTTTTCCCTTCCTGTTTTCTCAGAAGGAGGACAATCAAGAGAATTGGTACCCCCTGCCAAACCATTTGTCGAGGCAGCAACAGGATATTAAAAAAGCACATGCAAGATCCTGAGCCTCAGTCCTGTTTCCTCCTGGCACCCATTGTCTCCCAGAGCCTCCTTACCAGAGCAACTCTTGGAGGCACCTGCTGCATATCTACTGGGGCTGAGGAAGAGTCAGACTTCCTCCTTCCTCTACACCCATCCCTCTTGCCAGCCTATTCTGCATGGACCACTGCACTGCAGTCGTCCTTTTCATTTCAGGACGTTCCTACTCTAGCCCCTCATGCCTAGAAGATAACCAGAGAGCTCTTGGCCTAAAACAGGCCTTTTGGAGCCTGACTGGATTTTTAAAGCCTGAGTGTTCTGACTTACCCAGGTCTACAAAGCCAATGTCAACGTAAAGTTTGGCACACAGGGATCCCAGGAGAAAGCCAAATATTGGCCCTACAATCGCGACTGTCTGTACACAGCCTGGAATAAAAACAGGGGGCTGTTACACTCCTGAGCTAAAAAAAGGGCACCGGTTCTCCTGCATCTAACAGCAGATTATGGCATGTGATAGGCAGCAAGAGATACAGTTACACAAACTGAAAAATTTTCAATAAGAAAGAAAGTCATCAAAAAACTTTCCCCCGCTACGATGACATTTTTTTATTGTTAGCCAATTAAAGAGTTAAATTGAACCTGAAGGAAAAGATGTCAGGAAACTGAATGGCCCAAACTCAATAGCAGCACCACCCTGCAATTGCCAGAAGCTTTAGCTGACAAGATCAAAGTAACTGGAAAGCAAATGTCATTTTTTAGAGTTAACTGATCACTTCAAGTTGAGGTAGGCCCTAAATAGGCAGAGAAATCACTTTGCTTTGGTTTCCACTGTTAATGTGTTTCAATACACCCTCAGCCAAACTTTCTGAATACTTTGAATTTGAAAAAATTCACCTGGAGATCTGGGAAGACTGAATCTTTTACAGAGAGAATCTGGTTTTATGCCTTTTGCCTGCCTGGCTGGAAACTTGTCAAGAGCAGATGCTGATGAGACAGGACTTTTTGGTAGTGTTTCAGGTGAATGTGCAGTGATCAGACAATGAACACAAGAAAACAGTGATCCCAGCTTTCTAAACTTTCAGCACTATTGTTTATAATCCTACATGAATCTGGAGGGAATGTTTTGAGTGCCCACTGAAATTCTATTTTAAGTGCTTAAAAGGGTGCCTGTTTTTATCACTTTCCAGAACACTGAATGTGCACAGAGGCTCAGCAGTCCACATCCAGAAGAATTAGGAAGATTAGGGTAACAGCAGGAACCCAAGGTCAAATTCTTTCACCAAATTAAGATAATGGAACTGTGCTGGTATAATTAAATGGGAACTTGGTCCCTTGAGTGTACATGACTGTTAAATAAACTTTAATATTGGAAATTATGCAAACAAAACAATCAGAGCAAGTTAATTCAATAACATTCATTCCATTATTCAGAATGACTCAGTTTTCTCTGGGGAAAAAATCCACTAGGAAAAAGAAATAATACTTATTTTACCAATATATAAGGCAGCATTCTCTTCAATAGCATAATCATCGATATATGTAATGCCCAGGGGCTGGATAGGGGTTTCACCTATTCCACGCAAAAGATTTCCAAGTAAAACATAGATCCACATAGAAGAGCCTGCTTCCTTTTCACACCCTGTGTGCGTAACAAGAGACAACAACGATGTGTTTATAGTAACAGTTTGACACTGAAAGCTCAGGGCTTCTAAAATACTTCTGTTTCGGGAGAAACAGTAGGAAGACTGTGAAACAGTTTAAGGTAGACAGTTTAAGGTTAATTTTAAATTTTTAGCATGAGCTGCCTCAAAGATACTACAATTTTGCTGGTTTTATAAATTTGCCACCACATGCCTTTTTAGAGAAATGTTTCACTTCCTTCTAAGTGAAACTGGGATCCCCTGACAAAAAGATTTGGGAAACATTAATGATAGTGAGCATTACCAGCCCCAAGATTTAACAGAGATCATTCTCACCTGCATTTATTTTTGCTTGAGATTTCTCCAAGGCTGAGAGTGGAGTTTGGCTTTTTTCCTGCAGACATGGGGAGAGGCTAACAGTCGAATTGATGGTGGAAGGGAAACTTTCATACCTGTATCTATTTAGAAAACAAAGTTGTATTTATTCATAGGTATTGATAAGAAAAAGCAATCAGATCTGTAACTACCAGATAGGCTTATAGCACTTTAATGCAAATTTCATCTGGATCCATTGCCAGTGGTAGTTTACAGGGGATAAAGAGAGCTTCATTTACACTGCAGCTGTACGTGAAAATTGTCCCGTTGGTTCTTTTTGCATCAGTAATTCATTTCAGTTTAGCAGGCACTTTGCTCTACTATGATACATGAATTTGGACTCAGATTACCAGACACTGGTGTATCCTCTGCCTTGTGATGGTACTCAGATGGTCCTCCTGAATTTAGTCATCACTTCTTTACTGACATTTCAACAATTCCTAAACCACATCAAAATGTGGCCAATCAAGATAGGAAACTGATAAAAAAATAAGTTGATTACAACTGAAAATAGTATACATGTTAAGTTATTTGCTCGACAGTAACAAATCTTTTCACAAAAAAAAAAAACCCAAAACATTAAATTAAGTAACCATGTCCCCATATGCCTATTTCTATCTTCGTAATCAATGCCCAAATGTTTTAGTGAGCTGCCATTCAGTGTGCAGAGCCCAGCTGGAAAACAGTGTTCGCTTTGCACTCACCGTCCCATGAAGAACTGGGGCACTGCGATTAGGAATGTTCCAGCTGACATAATTAAGCAGCCTGCTCCAATTATTCTTGGCCTGTGAAGCTTTGCTCCAAAGTAGCTCACCAGAATTATGATTAGGAGGTTCCCTGTGAGAGTACAAAAGGAAAACTGAGTTTTACTGCTTGTTGATAAGAGATCCCCTAGAATAACAATTGTTAGTATGCAGTATAGGCACCGATTTCAGGGAGAGAGGGCTGATAGGGTTGGGTCTTTCTCCTTCTTTCCAGGTGCTCTACAGGAACCCATAGACTTCTGTGATAGGAAAACCATAAACCTTTGGATAAACAGCTGGAAAAGAGGAGAAAGACTGAGCCAGCTGAAGAGAGCAAATTTCTGAAAAGCAGAAAAAGGAGGAATCAAACAGAGTTTTATACACTTAGGCTAAGATTTCATTCGTGTGAGTACCACAGTCCACTACACACCCATGACATAAATTCAGTAATCTGAAATTGTAAGAGACATGCTGGAAACCTTAGTGTGAGAGGGAAGGAGAGGGACCAGACAAGAGATGTTGATTACAGCTTGTCCTCCTGTTGCTTAACAAACCAGAAATGACCAACACTTGTGGGGGAGGTGGATTTCTGCCTGCAGAAATCTGTGCAGGCAAATTCTCACTGAACACCCAAAAATGTCTATTAGTATGAATTAGCCACATGCTTAGCTTATCAAATTACAAATTTTTTATGTCTATGATGAGTTGCTTGTATTAGCAACCTTATCCTATTGAACATAATCATACTGATTGTCCCACTTATTTTTACTAGGTGAATCTTGCTCAGTTTTATGCTTCAGGGAGATTCATACAATCATTCTTCACAACAAATTGCATCACTCTTTTTTTTCTGAAAATAAAAATGGGTTTCTACAGCACATACCAATTTCAAAGCTTCCATCAATAACACCAACCAAAGAGGAAGGGAGGTCAAATCTTCTTTCTATTTGTGTGATAGTACTTTTTAGATAACTTCCTGACAGTGCTTTAGCAAAATAAACAAAAGACAATGCACCAAGAAATATCTGTGAAAAAAAAAAGACAGTGATTAACATCAGGCAGTACAGAAGATATATGAATTATTTTTAAACAAGTTCTGCATTCCTACCTCTTCTTTTGCCAAATAGCCAAACAAATATTTGTCCTACTTCTTATTAAATGCTAGATTGCTGATTTGTTCATCTCTTATGAGCAATATTGATAAAAACTGAGCTGACTCTCAAACATTGCTAATTTCACGTAGATGCCAAAGCTACTGCTACACTGAAAGACAGAAATTTGTGATTTTCTCAGTAGGGAATATCTTCCACAGTAAGCATATGGGTAAATGCTAAGTGTGGCTTGGTGGGGAGGTGAGTGCCTGAACATTTTTAAATATGTTACATGTTCTGTGAGATGAACAGTGACCTGCCAGACAATCCTCCTCTAGGCTCACCCTTCCCCTACAAGATCTCTTGCAATCTCTAATACATGCATTTTCCTCAGAGTGCACCCTGCATTTTCCTGGGGCAACCTTCTCCCATCCTTTTGTTTTTGCAGGGACAGTTTTCTCTTTACAGATTGCTATATCTGTTTTAGCACGTTCTTCTGGACCAGGAATGGGTTTTGGAAATTAAACTCCATCTCCCTTCACAGTGCTTTGGTATATACTTCAAAGGTACAGACCGAGCCCCTTCCCCACAAAATTAAACTGGAAGATGAGGGCTGGTCTGAAATGCATGTAGCGGGAGTGCAGGGTCCTTAGCATGAACTCCGTGTTCCTGCAGATCTATTGCTTAAATTTGCCCTCATTGAATGCAGCCCAGCTGAGTTCATGTGCTCCACAGATAGTCACACAGAGTGCAACTGGTCATGGAAGCCACACCATTGCTTTCTACCTTCAGACATGAGTGGTGTTGACTCAATATGAACATGAATAGAGATGCTTTCTGTAAAACCCAGTCCCAGAAATTAAGAGACACATTAAGGTTTTATTTGAATAGAAGTCTGAAACCTTGTGGTGCTCCTTAATCCTCTCTGACAATCACACTCCCAGTAAGCAGGTGCTCCCAGCAATGTACTCACCTCCAGTGCAAATCCCCTTACAACATCTCATTTGACAAGGCACAGTGGTAATAACATCACTGCTGAATGCAAATTCTTGTGTTAAGGTTCAAATAGATCTCTGTGTCACATTCAGTACACTTTAACCACTCGAGTTATCCCTCTTTCAGAAAGAGTTGTGAGTAAATAAACACATAAAACCCTTCTCTGGCTCTTTTTTCCTACAGCAGCAGCTCTCAAAAAACTCTATAATACAAATATTGTCATAATATTTTACATCTTCTGTTTGTTTATGCCCTTGGATTTAAAATAGAAATGTGAAAGCACTTTTTTTTTTTTTTTTACAGGAAATTTGTATAGGTGAACTACAACTTGAAATGCTTCTGGATGTCTTTGGCACAAATTTTTTTACTGGGTTTGCATCTGTCCTAGGTGTGCAGTGGTGGAAAGACACTCCTGATTTAGGGCTGGGACAGAAAGGTACACATGATCTCACATTCTTCACTGGCCTGCCGGTGCTTGTAAGTAGATAGTTCACCACCTGTTTCTGGTTAATAAAGGCAATTTTAAGACACAGGGAGGTTGATAATGAAGGTTGATAATCGGTAGAAATAACCTGTTGTATCTGCACATTTTTTTCTCAACACATTAGGCAAAAGCTGAAGCAGACGTCTTCATGACTTACAGATATCTTTAATTTCATTCTGACTCAGCAAGACCTAATCAGAACTCAAAAAGGGTTAATTCACAAAAAAAGAGAGAGATTTTCTAAGTTAATGTGGGAATACATTAGTTATATCTGTTTGGGTTCCCAGAAGACACAACTTTAAAGAGAAAGAAACTGAGCTGAAATACTTTTGCTTTTCTATTTCTGGAGCTAATAAGCTGATTCCTGACTGGCTAATCTGTGACTGAAGTTTTATTCATCGAGGGGATTGGATTGTCATTGTAGCAAATGGAGAAGCAATGATAGAATTATATACAAAACCATTCAAAATTTATTGACTTCAGGGCAACTATTACTGATGTCATTGGCTGTACTGGGAGCGGGATTAATATCTGAAAGTAGATGTGTTTGAGTGAGGGGAAAAAACAACAGAAATGAAGATTGTGCAGGATGAAAAGAAGGGGGCAAGGCTGAAGACCCATTTTCCACCTAACTCAAATCACCTCATCATTGCATGGCGATTTTGAGACCTCACCCAGGAGAGTGCCAGCATTTTGGATATCGGGTGGAGGCAGTAGGCAAAGCTTTGTGCTGCCTGCTGTGCCCCCAAACAGGGAGCAATGCTCCCGCGAGGTGCAGCTCCCACCAGCAGGTAGGCACAGCTACACGGCGAGGCTCAAAGCAGGGACATCCCATCACCTCCAGGAATAACTTCTTGTAGGTGAGAGAGACGCAGATAAAGTGGTAACACTTCTGCAGTTTCATTTCAAAGTCATCTCGTGCAGAATGCTCTTGAATGAGGAACATTGCAATAATGCTTCAATAATATAGCACCCCAAACACACAGACTGTAATACAATATTGCTTTGGGGAGCCATGGAGACTGCCATGGCTACTGTCTTAAAAAAGCAGTCTGTACTGCCAGCTGCCTGTGGTATCTGCCTGCCAGTGCTCTGTTCTCAACTTCAGGTGGAGCAATAAGGAAGACGGAGCGGCTTCTTAGGATGGGTCTTGAAGATCTCATAATATGCAAGCCTCGGCCAACAAATTGTATTTAATGACAGCCACACGTTAGGCAAATACAGATCTGAAGAAGATTTTCTGGTGACTTAGGGATATCTCTAATGACTTCATACTGACTCCGCATGACATAATAAGAACTTAAAAGGGGATCATTCATCAAAAAAAAAAAAAAAGAAAAAAAAAAGAAAAAAAAAGAAAAAAAAAAGGAAAAAAGGGGGAAAAAAAAAAGAAAAAAAAAGAAAAAGAAAGAGAGATTTTCTAAGTCCCTACTGGAATATTCAAAAACTCTTACCCTACCTTTATACCTCCACAACACGACTGTTTGTCCTTGGATGCGGATGATTCGGATTTGAATGAAGATCGGTCCATAGGCACGACTGTGTTGTTTGAGAAAAAGTGAGTATGTTCTTTTGATGAGATCTCCATGATGGTATCCTCTGCCTGTAAAGCAGAAAACATGAAGAACACTTTAAAAGGGCATCCTATTAGCTCAGCCTCAAAAGCTCATCATGTGACAGCAACACCCCGCTGGACTGTTTTCCCAACAACAGCAATTACCAAATTTTACAACAGAATCTGACCAGTGCACTGGATGTTTAATTATGGAAATTTGCAATCCACTTGCCTATAATAATGGAGATTAAATCATACTCAGCAAACAGCCATCATCTTCATTCTCCAGCTATCATCAATGTGATTTCATTAAACATTTGAGCAAGCATTGCCAGCAGACTAAACAAGGCTCATTATAACTTTAAACAACATTTCTGAAGTCTACATGTAAATTCACTTTTTTAGACGTGATCAGGTCTGCAGAGATTTCTCAGTGCTGATCTCTGAATTTCCCATATATCTGGGACATTAAGTAATTAGATCAAAGGAAATCTATCCCGCTTAATGAGGCACTTGAATTGTTTTAGATGGAAACATTAGCTCTAATCGTCTGATGTTAGCTAATGAGTTACACAAGAATAAAGAGGTTTAGTTCCCTTTACCATAGGGCTCAGTGGTCAATTGTTTCAGGAAAAATGTGAATTTGCTTCTTTGCAGGTAAATACAAAGAAGTAAAGAAAACCTAAATACTGCGCTTTGAAAATAAAAGATATCAGTAATTCTTAAATCTCTAGTTACATACTGCAGTACTTTGTTTTTAATTTCAATCTCTAAATCAGATCTGAAAATATTTATGAAATCAGCTTCTGTGTTCACTTTTAGGCAGTCCTATATTTTACAGAACTGCTGCCTGAAAATATGAATTGGAAAAGTTCCTGTTCTTTCATGTTCGTCTGAAGACGTAGATCTTACATAAGTTAAAAATATGTATGGTTTTATTATATGTATATACCTCTGGATACATGTGTTTTCCTGGCTTCCCAAAGAGGCACTTGTTTTACCAGAAATACAAGGTGAAAATAACAGAAGTATATTTTTAGATGGTAAGATTTGCTCACAGGCTCCCTTCATATATGAACAAGACAAAAGGACTTTGCTTGTGGCACCAAAATTTTCACTGAGATCTCTCCATCATTTAAAATAAGAGCTATGACTACATATAAAAGAAGTATTTGCATTTCACATTGTCCTGACAGGAACTCTAATGTATTTCCTTATCAACACTGAGGAGTATAGAGATTTTTTTTTGCAATTAAGAAAAAAAAGAGTGCTTGTAACATTTATTGCACCTATTCCTGTTTTGCTTCTGATTTTCTTGATGTCTTGTGAAAAGTCACACAGTCTGTCTCTACCCCACCTTCGAACCTGTAAAGTGGGGAATGACAGCATGTACCTCACTGCACTTGCATCAAGATAAATTCTTTTATGACAATCACATAAGAAGTGCTGCCATTCAAGTACATCAAATAGCCTCTACCTTAAGGTTCTAAACATTCTGCATTTTTACAGCAATTTTGGAATGAAAAAACCTCAAAACCTGGAAGGGGAAACATTTAGCACCGCAGCTAAATGAATTGTCCTTATCTCTGAGCAAAGCAACTTCCAGCTAGAGAAGGTATGGCAGAGCTGTAGAGGGTCTCCTCCACTGCACCACATATGCAGAATTGGTCAGAACACACCAAAAAATATATTGCTGTGGTGGTGTGGGGGTGGAATATGATAAATTAGAGCTTGACAGCAGCATGCAAGCTTGTGTTCCACTGAGATGAAACAAATCTCAAATGGACAGCAGAGCTTAAACAAAACTTATCCTCGAGTTATACAGCATAAAAATTGTTAATATTGATTGTCTAACTGTCAAATTGAAAAGTGCAAGGTAGGCCTGATATCCATGCAGGCTCTACAGGTTTTTATACATCCCCAGCTGCTCTTGTGGCATGGCTTTAAGGAGGTTGGTAGTTTTCAGAGCCACCTGCAGCCACGTATCTCAGAGCATCAGTTTGGTTGCCCTGACAATGCCACTGATGGAAACTTTTAACACAAGACAGAGAGCGGAGAAATGTGCCCAGTGGAACCACAGCCAACTGCACTGCTGGTTTTGAGCCTTCCTCTTTAGTGCAACCGGAATAAACAGGGGTGTTCCACTGTCATCGCAAATTTGCCACTCAAATTCTTTTGGCACTGTTGGTGTTACACTGAGAGTATTACTGACAGACTGTCAATTCCAGTGGGAGGTGAGGGACATCTCTGGTTTTATCCAAGGAAATACCTGGCTGGCAAGGATGGAATTGGTTATAGTGATGGCCTCAGGTTGTTAGCATATCTGGGATACCACATTTCTCTAGTGACATAGAAAATGAGGACAGAGAATGTCTAAGCATTTCCTATCCAAACATGGCAGGAATGCCAGAAAAATGTAATCGAATCATAGAATTGTTTAGGTTGGAAAAGACCCCAAAGATAGAGTCCATCTGTAGACCCAGCACTGAGAAGTCCTCCACCAAACTCTTGAGTGACACATCTACCCATCTTTTAAATACCTCCAAGGATGGTGACTCAACCACTTCACTGGGCAGCCCGTTCCAGTGCTTGACAATCCTTCCAGGAAAGACTTCCTGGCGTGCAATCTAAACCTCCCTGGTGCAACTTGAACCTGCTCTCTCTTGTCCTATTGCTTGTTACACAGAAGAGCCTGACCCACCCTCACTCCAGCCTCCTTTCAGGGAGTTGTAGAGAGCCTTAAGGTCCCCCCTGAGCCTCTTTTTCTCCAGGGTAAACACTCCCAGCTCTCTCAGTTGCTCCTCACAGGACTTGTGCTCCAGACCCTTCCCCAGCTCCATAGCCCTTCTCTGGACACATTCCAGTATCTCAATGTCTTTGCAGTGAGTGGCCCAGAACTGAACACAGGATTTGAGGTGTGGCTTTGCCAGTGCTTAGTACAAGGAGGCAATCACTTCCTTGGTCCTGCTGGCCACACTATTGCTGATACAGGCCATGATCCCACTGGCCTGCTCCTGCACCCTCAAGATTTCTTTCTTGAAGAGTCTCCAGCCTTCCTTGACCCTTTTACCCCTCAGAACTGCCTCCCAAGGAGCTCTGCCAACCAGTATCCTAAACAGGCCAAAGTCCTCCTTCCAGAAGTACAAAGTGGCCGTTTGCTGAGCTTCCCTCCTTACTTCTCCAAGGATTAAATCTCTTTCATTTCATGATCACTGTGCCCTAGACAGCCTGCAAATGCCCCATCACTTGCCAGTCCTTCTCAGTTCACAAACAGGTCCAGTGGGACACCTGCCCTCATCAGCTCTGTCACCGGCTGTGTCAGGCACTTTTCTTCCACACACAGCAGGAACCTCCTAGACCTGCTAGACCTCTCTTCCTCTCTGCTGCGCTGTATTTCTAGCAGACTCCCACCATGACATCTGCCTTGCTGGCCTTTCCACTGACTCCTACCCATAAACAGTTGTCCCTGTTGGCACTGTCATTAAGCCCTAGAAATCAAAACACTCCCTAATGTCCTCCCTACCCCACTGCCTCTCCCTCTGTGCCTGTCCCTTCTGAAGAGTTTATGACCATCCACTGCAGCACTCCAGCTGTGCTTCATCACACCTGTAACAACTGAGTAAGTCCAGGTGGGTGACACTCTGCCTGAAGGACAGCTGCTGGCCATGCTCACACCTTGTCCCTGACTGTCTCCTGGGCTCACAGCTGGGGCTCAGACCCCTCCTTCCATCCCTGGCTCCAGCTGCCTGGAGTGTGGGAGCCCTCTCTGGTGGCTCTGCCTTCCATCCCACCAAAAGCATGCCCAGCAGCTCACCTGTGGCACAGCTTGGGTGGCAATGGCACTCACCATCCCCAGGGTTGGCACGTGGACCTGTGCCTGGTGGTCAGATCCAGGGACAGACCTGTCCCTGAGCATGCATTCAGCAGGCTAAGACACCTCCAGGCAGTTCCTGAGGTGCCCCCTCACTCATCCAAACTCCAGGCAGTGAGAAAACATCCTTCCCCCCTCTGGAAGCTCCTCCACTCTGCAGTAAGCCTCCTTAGCCATGCCTTTGCGGTGTGTCAGCCCACAGGCACAGCAGCCGCACTCGCTGGACTGGGTGGACACAGAAGGCTTTTCACCCATGAACCCAGCTAAAGACATCCTTTATGGACGTGAAGCAACAAAGAGAAGAGGAAAAGCCAAGCCTTACCTGGCAGCAGGAATCCCCAGGGACGGTGCTTGCTAGTTTTCATAGGTAAGCTTCCTCTGCTGCTTATGCATACCCACACTTGCATGCACAGGCACTGGTCCCAGCTCAGAAGGGGGGAAAATTGGATGGGAGAACCTCCTCTTAGAAATGATCCTGTCTGCCAATGTACATCTTATACTGGGGGTAGAGAAAGAAAAAGAATGGGGGCGGGGGAAATTGTTTTGTCTCTTGTTTTGCCTGAGCATTTGCTGTTTGTCTGCCCCCCATCCTCCTCCCCCACCTCCTCAGATTTTTCTTCCTCAGTCCCCTCCTATCAATTCCAGGACGCTGGGCACACCAGCTAAGCAAAGATGCTGGGTGCCCTAGATGGGCGTCGTGAAGAGCATTTAAACAGCTCCCAGGGGGTATTTTTCTTTGCAAGTTGCTGTAGGTTTGATGGAGCACGTGACAAAGCTTTGCAGAGAGGAAAAAAACCCCAAACTCTGATCTTATTAATTGCTTAATTCCAGGAAACAAAAGAATTCAAGGGGGAATGTACTTGGAATTACCAAAAAAAAAAAAAANAAAAAAAAAAAAAAAAAAAAAAAAAAAAAAAAAAAAAAGAGAGAGAAAAGCAAATGGGGAGTGCGTGAGAGAAGACAGTCTGGAGGGTGAACAAGTGATTCACAAAGACTTCTAATCCAGCCCCTGGTCCTTCCTGTTATGCCCAATATGCCCTGCTCCCCAAAATCCACAGGGCAATGTCCCTATCAACATGAAAAAAGCCCCAACAAAAACCAGAATGAAAAAGATCCATTAAGAGAGAGGACAGAATTGCATGGGAGAGTCAGTTGAGTCCTTTGCCACAAGGAAAGGAAAGGAAAATTTTGAAGACTTCATTCCCACCCTGAGTTTTTTCTGCCACAAGCTCACAGCTGCTGAAACATTTATTTGCAAGCTTGGTAAAGGTGAAGAACATGACTAGCTCCCCCTGTAGTTTTTTGAGCTGAGAGAGGCCGTAAATCCTGTCTTCTGCTACCCTGTAAGCTTTGATATAAAGAGAAAAGGTATTAAAGTTAAAAATTCTTCTTCCTTTTCCCTTCTTATTCCCTCCTCTGCAGTACAGCAGGTTCCCATGGCAGCTAAAACCTCACTCACACAGCCAAACATGGAGTAGGCTTCCGCTTTCCTAGATTTAATACAAATTATTATCCTTTCCTTCGTTATTTCTCCATTTTGGGTTCCTAATGCGGCTGGAATTTTATTACACTACACATAATTCAGATTTTGTACTTTAAAGTGTCTTGTATCCTTCTTTGGTTTGGAAACTTGGAAACCTATTTTCCCCTTTTCTAAGAGATATCAGGGTGCCTAATAGTCCACAGTAATTAGTGATTAGGAGACTTAGTGATTATGAGCTCTTTCAGCCTCTTTGAGAGAACAGCTTCCAGGCTATTTCCTACAATTATTAGGAAAACTGAGTTTACACAATACGGGATCTGTACTAGTTTTGCACGACCTTTAATCTTCACTGCTGACCTTGTTGCTTTCAAAGATTTCTGACACAAATTCCAGTTATTCTGCCACTGGTAACCTTTACCACACTGTCCTTTAAAATAAGTGAAGTTTCATTATCAGATTCTTAAATTTGCTATAAAAATCCCTTAATGCCGTAATCTCCCAACACCTACAATTGTATTGATAAGCACCAGAGCCTTGTCCTCCACAGTTACAGAAAAATACCTATGGACTGGTTTTATGTCCTTTAGAAAGCAGCAGTGCTTTGAAGAACAAAATTTAGTGCAATTCTCTCATCTTTCGTGGATTTTTGGTTCATTTAAAACCTCAGTATCAGGTTTTTACCACAGCTGGTCTTCTACTGAAATTTCGTTACAGAACCTTCTCTGACTTCTTTATTGATGTTGATATCTTGACTGGCACTTCCCTAAAACCATTTGGGGGAGATATTTTCCATTACAGAAAGTTTTCTTACACCTCCAGATATAAGGAATGTCACCATTCCTTTATGAACTAATTGTAGCACTTGCTCAGAAATGACCACACTTATGGCCTTTACAATGCTTTTCAAGATGCTCAGAGTAAATGAATACCAGATCCTCTCTAAAATTCACTAAAAAATAAAAGAAAGTCTCATCCAGGTAGGAATTTCTTATTCTTCTAGGCCTTGCAGGCCATGGATGTCACGCGGAGAGGCAATGTAGTACATCACCTACCACAATCCACCCCCAAGGACTGAGACATGAGAAACAAATCACTACCAATTATAATATTGGACATGGTACCTCCTGCTCGTCACTTTTCAGTGCCTCCCACAGCACAGTGACACAAAACCCTTTGGAAGCTTGCTAGACTATCAACCAGACAAGAGAGGTTTTGCTTTCCCATAGTCCTAAAAGAAATTGCCTACTTATATACACTTATTCTGTAATTGGAACAAAGCCTTTAAAGCAGCTACAGGATAAAGAACTAGACTTAAACTTGTTCCTTGAGGTCTGTTTTCTTTATATCGTACTTTACAGGAAATTAGAAGCCAGACCACCTCCATTTCTAAAGCACAGGTTAAATTAATTACACTTACAAAGCCTTGTCTAGCCAGGGTGAATAGCTGTGAGAAGCGTTATCTTCATACATACACCACCATTACACTGACAACACAGCAGGTTTGTGGGCCAGTCTTCAGCAGCATGAAATACTTTCTTTTCTAAAGGACATTTTTTTTAAAAAATGTGTTCCAACAGAATGCATTTTCAACTGCTAGAAGGAAAATATTGTTAACAAAAGCAAACCAAAACGCATAAATAGGATTAGGCTATACCACTTCTCCTTAAAATGTGAATGTAAGTGATTCCTATAGTCCAACACTAGCAACCCTTAATATTTTGCTGCAAAGCAAAGTCCCTTATAAACTCTTGGTGGAATGAGGGGAACTACTCTCATTGAGACTTGGCCAAATGCTCTTTCAATATTTTATTTTTGCTAACATGTAAATGCTCCAACCCTGAGCCATTCAGTACCTGGACTGACTCAGGGGAACCAGTCATGGCAGCAATTACTGTAAATGTGTAGCTTGCAGTCAATGACAGGTAGAAAGAGGGAAGACATTTGCAGTTAGCTAATAAGGCATCCTAGTTTCACTGCCTATAAAATTTTAATTGCTTTAGTTATGCTACTCCACTGCTATGGATTATTAATTTCTCAACATTAATTTTCCTCTTCTTTTTGTTGCCAGTCCTAGGAACAGGCTTGGTAAGAATATAAATGAGTAGGAAACCCAATGCCAGAACAAAGCTTGGGTACCCATTCCACATCAGAGAACCAGAGACAAATAATACACTTTGGGTTTTAGAAGCTTTTGGGGATTGCTGGGGGAATTTCAGTCTTGTGGACTTTCTTGTTCAACTATGGGCTTATAGAACTATCCTCAAAGAATAGTTTTTTTACTAAAGGACAGCAAAGCAATAGAAAAATGTTCTTATTATATTTTGGACCTGTCTCACTTCTTGTTATGAGGATATGCAAAAGTCCCACTGAATAGTCTCTTTACTCTGAGGTGCTCGTCAAATTATTCCTAATTATTTACATTTTCAGCCCTTTGCAAGAGACATCAGAAAGAAGAATTTTCAAAAACAGGGCGCAGTAAAGGCCCTTCTTTACTGCACCCTGACCACAGAACAGTATCACCTCTTCTGTGTGTGCTCTCCGTGCTGGGTACCTGAGGCAATGCTTAGGAGTGTGGTCAGTGGCTGTACCTTACCTTGAAAGCTCTTGCAGAAGGTAAAATGGCTCACAGGTTTTCCTTCCTGAACGGTTAATGGAAAAAACAAGCAAAACCCCAACCAATCCACCCTCCACACCCACCCCAACTCAACAGAGCCAGACAGGTTTTAATGAGGAATTGGAAGAGAATTACTATGTATTTTTATACAGAACCACAATTTGCAAAGGTCCCAGAGGGCCCTGTGAGACCTGTTTCTGAGGGAGTACAACAAACAGGATGAATGAGAAATCCAGTGACGTGACATTCTTCAGGGCAGGAAGCATTCGCACCCACTGGAGCTTTGGGGAGAATTTCTGTGTATAAAGATGTAATAAAAGAAACTGGAGCTTGTCCAGCTACCAATAATCTTAAAAGAAGTTCTATAGCACTTTCCTTAATGAAGAGAAGTTCTTTGAAATAGCTTTAAACACAAAGACTTTGCCTAGAAATGTAGAAAAGGTACAAAGAATTGGGCAGAAGAGCTGATTACACTGAAGGGGTTGGATTTGGAGAATATGATGCCTTTGGGAAGAAGTAATAAACAATCACCATGTGCAAAGGATTGTGAAGGGAAGTAATTTATCAGCAACAGCAACAAAAGGCACATTAAGTGAAGCCATTGTGCAGATCGAACAGGGGGATTCTGCTCTGTGTTTCCTGGCTGAAGAACAAGCAGGTGCTGCAGCAACCTTTTTTATCTATATCAGACTTCCAAACTATCGTGCCTGTATCTGTCCCAGGTTGTTCAGTGATTATAACTAACAACCCACACTGGGTGTGACACAAGCCATCAGAACTTTTAGTTACACTTGAAACTTGCACGATTTCTCATATATTAACGCAAGGTTCATATGACCTCTTGCCACTGAAGCTGTCCAACAAAGTCCTTAGTTTTTACAACTTCCACTGCAGCATGCCAGGTCTCTGGGAATCCAGCGTGGAGTGGTTAAATTAAAAAACCCCCTTGGATGGTGTGAGACGGCAACCCCAGAGCTACAGACCCCATCAGCCAGGGCAGCACCTGCAAGTTACCCTCCTGTCAAAGTTGTTTGCCCTTCCATCCCTACATTAATCACTGACAACATCTGGGGGAGTCCGTGGTAGCATTAGGTTGATTTCCACGGGATTTTCGTAAGCTAAATAAAGACACACTAAAAAAAAGCATTGCTTAACAAAGAGCCAAGAGCTCTCTGAGAATTGTGCTGGTACGGGAACGCTTCGAGTGCTTCTGGGCCAAGCAATTTAGAGCAATTTGAACACCTGGAAAATGCGACATTCAACTGAACTGCTAGGGGCCGTGCGTCATGGCCTCCTTTATGTTTTAGCAGAGCCCCAGGAGAGGCAGGCTCATGTGTGGTCTCATTAGCAGATTCACTGCTTCTGCCCTGTGTTTCATTGCTCATCTCTTCCCACGGGAACCTCTCGCTGTTTGAAGAGCTCCAGGGAGAGCTCAGTGATTTTCAGACAAGTGCATTCTTTACCTTGGTAGCCCCCTACCCTTTGTGGTGAGAAGGAAAAGTTTTTCTTGGCTACTCCAGTTGCATTCCTCTCTGAGAATTTTTGCATCAAATAATTACATAAGATATTAAGTGTTTAGGACAGACCAGCTGCTGTCTTAGAAGCAGTTCCCATGAAATAGGTATAAACATATTTTACTTTCCTACTGGCAACGATCCTGACTTGTATCTTCCTAATCACTGCCTGGTTTTTACATTTTTTCCATTCAGAATTTTAGCCAGAGGACAAATGAACTGGGGCCATTTGAAAACTGACAGCCAGATATGTGGCTGATACCTTGAGGATTTTGAAATCTGTTAATTTTTCACTTCTAGGAAAAGAGGCTTTGAACACATGGTTGATCCAGGTAATTTTTATGCAACCATTTAAAATCAATTAGCTGATGAGTTCTCCGGGTCTTTGATGAAAGTAGGTAAGAAAACTTTAAAAATGGGTAAAATTTTTGACAGCTGTGAGATACTTTCTTGAAATTATAAACAGTGAGCAAAGACAGCAGCTAGATGTCAATTCTAGCCCACATAAAAGACTAGTAAAATTTTACACTGAAAAATGACAGCATACTTACCAATATAATGGCAAGAAAATTGATTTCACTCACTGATGTTCCACTTTAACAGATTACTTCTATGATTAATATGGGAAACTGTTAAGGTAACACATTTCATTTTCCCTGGAAGAATTAGTCACTCTGCATTGCTGTGGCTGAATGCTGCCATGTAATACTGACCACGTTCCGTCTGTATGGTCCATATTAATTGGATTGACTTGTACACTGATGATGCATGTTGAAATACCGGTCATCATTCAAGAAGAATGGTTTTAATGAGGCTTTCCACAGATTGGTTGAGTCACAAAGTATTTAACATGGGATTTATTAGTAATCTGAACCAAAAGGCAGAACTCTGCAGGTAGAAGTTTCAGGAAGTCAGATACCAATAAACACGAGCTCGGGTCACTAACACATACCAAGCAGGGCTGGCACTAAAATGGTAATTCAATATATACAAGCTTTCACTGGATTCAAATCAGAGTCTAAAGAGGGTACAAGTCATTTGTAGTCTGACACCTGAACTGAAAGCTGGGCACCGAATGCAATTTTGTTCAATAAAGGAGAAAGAAACACAGCCAGCAGGATACCACAGAATTATATTTATGTTGTACATTTGTCTTCACATTGCAACATCCACATTGTTCATTTTGTGACAAGTATTTCTAATAATTTTGAATACATATTTACTGTATAATACATTTTACCAAGAGGCACTTCCAGTAATTCTGGCAAAAAGGAGCTTCATTATAGTGTCTAACTTACAAAACAGTAAAAATAAATAATGTTTATCTAAAAGATTTTTTTTCCTGTACAGAATCTATTTTGTACAAAACATTTATCAGCCATTAACTAAATCACTTAACAAATACTTGTGAAGAGAATATATTAAGTATTGCTACATGTATCGAGTGCAAGATACTAGTGAAAGGAAAAGAATAATTCTGTTTATGAAAATCACCTAAAAATACAAGGCCTTGTTCCTGAAGTGTTTAGAAAGGAGAAGCTTGGTTACAACAATATTGACAGTATATAAATATAAATTAACGTATGTAGTACTTAGTGAAAAGAACACTGTGTTAAAAACTGGTGTGTACAAATCCTAAACAAGATGGCACTTTTCTGCATTGCCACTTTGGCTGGCAGTTATTTTTTTTTTAAATATTGCTTCAAAAGAATTATAAAGGTACACAAAACCCTTTTCAAATAGAGCCGTATAAAATTACACTCCCTCCACCTTTTTCTCACCTTTTGAAGTGAAAAAAAAATAAAGGAGGGATTAAATTTGTAGTACATGAATGATTTCTGGAAACTTGCTACTATAGCTGAGTCTGAATAGGCATCATTAAAATAATTTTGCCCCAAGGTCCCAGGCCAAGAGTCAAACCTCACAGGACAGGATGTAAGATGACCAAATTTCTTGGTGTTTCCTGAAGTAAAAGAACTTTGTCTGGCCTGTTGTCAATTTTAAAATAAAAAAAAAGAGTATAATTTGGCCCTCAAATCTCATGGGGGTCAAGTGGTTCAATTATATTGGCACATCCAAGATTTTAATTCAGAAAGGGTCGTAATCTTGCTAGGTTAATTTCTGGATTACTTTACCAAAATGGGACTTTTAATTTTTTCAATCACATCTTCTACATGATATACATACTTGCATACTGTTACCCAGACAGGCCAAACTCTATCGGAAAAGAATTATTTTTAGAGGGTATTCCACAACTGGAGGCAAAGGTGAAAAAAAAGTGTTTTTGTTGGAAAATATCCTAGATGTTCTTCTATCAAAAGCACTAAAAAGAAAAAAAAAACTGCCACCCATCAGTGAAAATGTTAATCTGTTAAACAAACGTAACCCACGGTATGAATCACGGCTTTTTTAGAAGTGAACTTAAATTACTTTCCATCATGCAAACACCTGATATTGATTATTCAAGAGAAGAAGACTTAACTTTAGAAAAGCAATGACCAAAAGTACGCTGACATGGTTGAAATATTAAAGATATCATCAATATCACATAGCAGTTATTAAGGTTGTCTTTGATCTTTTGGGACACCATCTGTAGCAAGGTTTACAAACACTTACTAATCAACAGTTTGCATTCAAATACAGGGTTTTGTTGTGTTTCAGGATCAGGCAGGAATTTTGAAGAGGAAAGTCAGCTTTAACAGACTTTAGCAGGCTTTCTACCTAAAGCAGTATGTACACACATGGCTAACCCCTCACTGTTTTCTCTCTGACCAGACCACAGAGCTTTTTTATTTTTATTTTTTTTTTTCTTTAGGAAAGCATGGGGGGAAAATGACTAGGGTCAGAGGAGAAAAAAAAAAAACAACCACAACCAAGACCTCCCAACTCCTTTAAATAAATACTTAAAAGTAAAGAGCAGTTGGTAATTCACATCAATTGTTTCTAAGCATTCGCTGCAGTAGAGGAAGACAGCGTTAAAAACAAGCTATAATTTGATCTGATTTCTATGGTTTTTCCTCAGAACAAGAGAATTCAGTCATAAAAGGACACATGGCCTGCAGCTGTGGCAAAGTCCTGTATACCTGCTTTTATGCTTCCATACAGAAACCAGAAATATTTGTGTTTCCCCAAGTAATTCACTGCTCGGATACACCTCTTTCCACACCTGCAATTTCAGTGGTGCTCCCTGGAGCACGAAGGCTCCCTGTGGCACCCAGGGCAGGACAATTCTCCTCTGCTGCCCCATTCCCACACCTCAGACATACAACACCCACAGCGCTTTGGAAGCAAGGAACCACTGGCACAGACCAGCAACCTGAAAAGCTCAAACGAAATATCCTCCTTTTTTTTTTTTT
>WBMY01017859.1:708932-750704 GCA_013397315.1 Donacobius atricapilla | reverse complement strand
AAAGAAGAAAGAAGGAAAAAAGTATATTGGTGGGATCAAACATGCTGCTTCTAAGCAGAATGCCAGCAACAAACTGCTCCCATCCAGCACCTCGCACTGAAAACCCAAGCTGTCTGAAGCAGGACTGGCACCTGTCCCCCATGCAGCTCCTGATGCACCCTCTGCCTTTTCCTGGGGAAGGCCACGGCCCCCACGCCTGCTTCTTTCCTCTCACGACAGTTCAGCTTTGTTCTTAAATCGTGCATTTGGTCACGGATGCCCAGCGGCAGGGGGTGGGGGCAGAAGAGGACAGTGTGCCTGCACCCCCCGCTTTCGGCTGCCCGAGCACGAGTGCAGAACCACATCCCCAGGGGAACAGACTGCTGTGCCCCGCAGGCAGCTCCCACTTTGCAAAGAGCCCTCCTGGCACATCCCTGTCGCCAGCAGTCCGGGAGGTGCCGAGGAGGAGGAAGAGGAGGAGAAGGAGGTGCCGGCACAGCTGGGTCACTGCTGCCCACAGCCAGAGTGCAAACTGGGATTGGAGGGCTAGGGGAAAGCAAAGCTCCTCAAAATTGTTCCCCTGCAGGCACGGATTCTCTAAAATTCTGGCCTTCTGTTTGTTGTGGTACACTGGGACACGTGCTACAGCTAGTGTGGTAAGGGCTCAGACCATGCTGCGTTTCACATCCACTTGCACTGGCAAACGCCCCCTCACTCACACATACGTGTTGGCAGGATATATCAGCATTCATATAAAGCTTTGGAACTTTCATCCCTCGGCATTAAGAGCAAAAGCTACTTAACTGGTACCTTACTGTTAACTGCAAATGTGCTTCAGAGGCAGCATTTCCTTAGATAACTTTCTCCTGTAAATATCACAGTGACCATAATATATCATTAAATGTATTCTGCTGAAGTGTGCAGCCAATAACCCTGGCTATATATATATATATGTATATATTTATATAATTCCACCCACCCCCAAATCTCCTCAAAGAAAGTCTGTAAAGCCGGTGTTGCAGTGTGAAAGCTTCCTTGAGCGTAGGAGTTTAAACCATGTACCTCGCCATAAAAAGGAAAGAGAATCAAATTAACAGCTGTAGGCGCATTATCCCATACTTCTACAGTGTTGTGTCTAAATGCTGTGCTGGCTTGAGAAAGAGTCTGTGCACGAGTCAATCCGCCGGAAAATACTGCTGTAAATATTGTCATTGGTTTGGTTCTACAGTTGTGCTCTCCTCTTCATCCTTCTTGGCCTTCCCTTTCTCCTCCTCCTCTTCCCTGATGGCCTGGATTTGTTCTGAAGATTGGTGCAGTGGGGATTGCTCTGTGCCTTGCTTCTCCGACCCAGCTAACCTCTCCTCATCCTCAATCACCTTCTGCCACATCTTATGGTTCTGAAGCAGGTGCTGAGTGATCTGACAGTAGATTTTCCTCCTCTTGAACTTCTTCTTTCCTGCAAAACACCATGTGACGTTAATGTACTGGTTTCTGCTGGAGAAGAAAAAGCGACTGGAGGCATAGGAAGCAGACAGAGTGTACTATGACAGATTTTTAAACCCAAAAATTTAAACAGTGTTAAAATTCAGAAAGCTGTGCCTCTCCAGATCTCAGGGAAAGCAAACTGGTTTCCTGCACAGTTTGAGCCCCAGCCTCATCCCCTCCCAAGGCTGCATGTTGTGCCTGACTCTGCTGCTCACAGAGGTATCTGGTCTTTGGATGATTATGCATAAAACATGTTGCTGAGCTCTTTCTGCTCACTTTACATCACGTTCTTAAAGACTCTGATCAAAACACAATAAATTCTGCGCCCTCCTCGCCCCCAACAGATCCCTGCTGATTGTCCTAGGGAAAAAAAATTCCTGATTTTGTTTTCCTAAGTTCCATTCTCTAAGTCATCTATTGCTCCACCATGGCAGTGGAGGTGAGCTAAAGGCTTAATCATAACATTGCTTTGGCACCAGCCTGAGCCCTAAAGAAGTACTCATATAGCCAAATGCTATCAGGGAGCTTGCTTCTCTTTGGTTTTGAAGCACCAGTCCCCTACTCTCAGCCTATAAAGTGTTTTTGCCCCTGGTGGTTCTCATGGCTCCTGACACAGCTGACATTACAAGTGCTTTGCTGTCTGAAAGGTGTTTTTTTTCCCGTCAATATAGTCTGTCCAACACAGATTGTTAACTCCTTGGCAGTACAAAGTTTGAAAGATTTTCCTGGTCATTAACAGTGACAATGGCAGTCACAGAACTGAAATAATAACCCCTCCAAAGACAACTGCTGATTTTTCTTTGGAGAAGGTGACGTAGAGGAATGTTTTGTACCAAATAAATTTGCGTGGATTAGTATTTGCAGGTTGCCCAAAGTATGTCTGTGTCAGGATCCAAAATGTTTAGCCCCTGAAGCTTTTGAACTGGAAACAAAGAGCTTTTCACTGAGCACAGACCAAATCCAATTCAATCCTTCATTAGAAAGCCCTTGGTTCCCTGTAGGAAACCTTCAGGTTTAGCACTAATAAGAAGACTCTACCCTGCCAATGCTACAGACATTCTCTCCTGGGTTTCCCAGGTGACCCCACATCTTGTTGCTCTCTGCAGACACTTGCTGTGGAGTTAAAATTTGTCTGAATCACTAAAGATTGATAAAAAGATAAAAAGTCTGTTTAATTTTTGTACTTGTGTAAGATCTTCAGGGAAAGTACATGCTCCTGTATAGTAAAAAAAAATATTACTTAAGGTTGCTTTAAGGTTATAACCCTTAAATTTATCTCAACTGCTTCAGTGAATTATCAGGACTTAGATATAAGTGGTTTCTGCCACAATTATTTTTCTATCTGCCTAAAAGGCATTTTCATCAAAAGACCTTTACCAACATCTATACCAGTCTTAATGTCTGTGCATGTGACATCTCAACCTTTTATTGTTCCACTGAGAAAGTTTAGAAAGTCCAAAATTGTGTTGATCACAGGTACACGTTTCTAAGGAACTATGAGGCCCCTATATTGACATAAAAGAGGTTATAGAATCCTGAGTAAGGTCCCCAGAGTCACAGAGAATTTAGGGGACCTGAAGAAGACAATTTGCCACACGTTAGTATGATGGAGAAGAGGAGCATCCTCCATTTGGTACACAGGAAATAGGAAGAATTTGTTGAATATTTCAAAACTTCTGATACACAAATTTTTAAAGTTTTGAAAACCATAGTCTAAGAACATCAGGCTGAATAGTAAGGTACTATAACAGGGTAGAATGTAAAAAAGAAATCAGTCCGTTTGCAATGTGAAAAGAGTTAATAATGATCAGTGTTTTTAGCCTGAAAACAGCACTGTTTGACTCCACTAATGGTGATACAGAAGATGAGTGAATAGAGATGACAGGAAACCAAAGATTTCAGAGTAAGTTTAGACACTCCATGGATATGTGAGAACATCCTTCATCTTATTTTTTAACACAGCAGTATCAGTGTCAGGCTTTGGGGTCTGCGTTAATCACCAGCTGCATACATTTCTCCTAGCAGGCACTTCCATAAAGGCCAATCTGCCAAAAACATGTGGCTCTGCCTGTTACAGAACTCATAGAAAGGTGATACATTAACCCATGTGTGACATATTTCTTGATATTTACTCTTCTCTGTGAGACTTTTTTTGTGCATGTGAGTGTGCTAAACTTAAAATATGTGCAAGTGTGAGTGTGTGTGTGTGAAAAACAGCAATGATTTCTTAAATACAAACTGTTTACCTCTGGATCTTACTAGAGACAAAAGCTTAATTCTGCACATCAGGAGACAGATTTTAGTTCCACATCCATGTGTGACTTCCTGCACTCATCGAATCTTTCTCAGCTTTCCCAAGAGAAAACAGGGATGATATCCAAGCAGGGCATGAAAGTGTGTGGGAAAGAACAAAAAAGTGAGGCTGATGAGGAAAAAAGCTATGTGTTGATATTTTATGAGTGCACTTAAGGCTGCTGTTTCCTAAAACTTTTGAATACAGGGGAGAAAGATGACTCAGAAAGGGGAAATAAAGGAACAGTAGTAGAAAATTCAGAAGGAGAAAGAACATGAAAAAAAAGAAAAAGGTAATGCAGGATTAAAGTGATAAAAGGAAGAGGTCTACAATTGCAGTATTTTCTCTTAAAAATCACTTCTCTCAAGTGCCTGAAATCTCCTTTCAGGGTGAAAAAATTCCATCTCAGTACAACAAATATTGTCAAAGTTGCCTTTCTAGAGGAGAGAGAGGATAATATGAGCTTTAGTTACTGATTAGCCAAGCAATGCAGCTCTCAACACACAACACAGCAATGCTCAGTGCCAGTTCTCTTCCCACTCTTCTCCATGTTACCTTGAGGAGATTTGCATTAAAATGATTCCATTGTTTGAAACTTCTACTGCATCAGCATTTCAGACCCTCATTCTATTGTCCCTGTACTTCATGTTAACTCATGGAAATGACAAGTGTTTTCCTTGAAAACTCTTCTCCCAAATACCCTTTTTTCAACTGAAATTCTTGCAGTCTATTAACACCGGTGCTGAAAGAGTTTACAAAGCCGTCATGCACAGACATAGGATCCACCACCAGAAAACCCAACTAAGGTAGAAATAAGTGGTAGATATGAACCACGCTGGTCCTGAAACCATGGAGCATCTCCATCAGCAACGTAAGTGGCTACAGCTTCCCCAAGGAAAGCACTGACTCGCTGTCACTCTGGAGGAGGCCCATGCTGAACCTGGCCAGCTCACAGCCTCTGCTCAGTGTTTTGGACACAACATGGAACTTGTTTTGTTGGGAAATGGAATTGCCAACAACTTACTGGATTCTGCGTTTTCACAAGTTTCCATTTCTGCTGCTTCCTCCTCTTCCTGCTCATCAGTGTCTCCTGATTCATCACTATCTTCTATCCATTTTCCTGGCATCAGCCCTGCTGAGTCATAGGAGTTGCAGAGCGGTCCCACGATGTGAGTGATGAAGGACTCCTGGAGGTGTGCCAGCTGAGGAGCAGAGCGGTCCATGAAGGGACTGATGGGCAGGCCCAGGCTGGCCTCTTCGTCACCCTGGGGATGAAAAACAGCCGTGATTTCCCTGGGCTAAGTGAAACAAAACTGCATCACAAGGGCGAGTAGAGCATATCCAACCAATTAAAAATGCTGAAAGAACAACATCTAAATGCCACCCTGGCACTTCCATCACGACATTGCCGCAGCGCCATCATGTCAAATGGAGAGTTACAGCTCTTTTCTTGTGGGAGCTGATACCAACCCACTGCTGATAACATGAGTTTAACAAGGATGTTAATGACTCTGCAGAAGGGTGCCCCCAGCCCTGAACTTTACACTCTGTGAAAGCTTGAAAATAGTTACCTCATTTCTTTCTTCACATTATTTCAAAAAAATCCCTTCTGATTGTGTGATTGTTAGTTCACAAGAACCTTGCTTACAGGGAATAGGACAACTTCTACAAGACAGAGCTATGACACCAGACTACTTCTCTTATTAATTTCATCCTTAATAAAAGTAACGTGGAGATGTCCTCTTGGCTTTGGGTCAGAAATATTTGTTTCCTGCAACTATTAGAATGATCCCTATGAAAGCAATGTATGGCATTCGTTTGTTCAAAGCCAGTAAATCTTTCCCATGAAGCTTTTTGTTAGCTTTTTTGGGGGAGCAAGGGAGGCATAAGACGAGTTTTTTCCCTCTCTTCCCATGAAGTAAAATAAAGTAAAACTTCATGGCAGAACAAAATCTGATATCCTCAATTCCCTGTCACAGCAAAGCTTCTGGTGATACCAGTGTGCTTTCAGCTGAGCAGACATCACAAGAACAGTTGCCATCTCCCTAATCATGCCTGATATGTAACTGGATGCTGCAGTACAACACAGAGTTCTGTATTTAAGCATATAGATTAGAATCTGGAGATACATTTTCAATCTCCATTATGTATAAAAGTATAAACTTTGCTTGTATTTATCTCCTTGTAATGCAAATTTTTCAAAAGTAATGGTCTTCATGGCTGACCAACACCCTGTCTGTATCTGTATTTAGCGAAGGCCAAAAAATGAGAGCTAAATTTCAGAGCAAATATCTCATTTCCTTGTTTTTTGTTTGTCAATTTTATAATAACCAACCCTGAAATGTTATGCTCAATCATTAAAAACAAAACATTTGTGTTGACAAAACACTGAAACATGCCATCCATTCTTGAAATAGCAAGCAAATTAAGAAGAGGTGACAGCTTGCTCTTTACAGAAACATATCCGAGATTTCCTAGTTGTAAACTGGGAGAAATGCTGACTGTTGAAATGTTTATAAATTCTTTTTTATGATTCTGTTAAAACATGATTTATTATGTGAAACATCTTGCAGTGTGTTGTTTTTTTTTTATTCTAATATGTCTATCTTGTCTTCAAATAATTATGCTGGATATGTAAAGAGGAGGAAACATCCTGCTCAGGATTTTGAATATTTTTATACAACCATTTTTAATGAGCAGTTTTTATTTTTATGGGAGTGAAATTCTTCAAAGGAATCGGTGTTTATTGTAACAAAGAAATTCATGATTTTTGCAGCATAGGCTGAATTCACATATGTGTGCTTTTTGATAATACTTCCAGGGAAATTCAAATTTCCCATAAAATTCTCCTCTTTTAGAAACAAGATTATGAAGACTTTTCCAGTCTCAGAAAAAAACTCTAATGCTCAAAAGCATGGTGAACATGGTTTGATACACATCTTGTAGCATATTACATTAAAGACAAACAGATTTTAATGCAGAGAAAAGAAATTGAAAATCTAGCTTATCCTCCTCAATGCGAAAAGCAAGTCCAAGAAAGAAGATGTTCTCTGTTTTGGATCCCATTTCTGAATGATGGAAAATAACATAGGCTCATACTGTAGAACAGAGAACACAATATCTTCCCACACCTGTATCCTCAGAAGCCTTGATGATATTAACATACTGGGGTGCTTCTCCCTGATATAACTTTTATTTGAAAAAAGGAAAGTCTTATTATACATCTGATTAACTGCTGCTGTCTGCATGCTCTAGTCACCCACACAAGCTATGATCATCACCAGAATTGTGAAGTGCAGTTTGCTGGGACAGCTGTAATGAAGAAAAAAAGCATTTCCTGAAAAAAAATTTGGGACATGAAGGTTGTTTTGGGACACACTCTCTTTGTTTAAGAAAAAAATGAAAACAAAAAACGGAACCAGCTATAGTCATATATGTAAGGTTCATTGTACTTTCTTCTTCTTGGGAGATTTGAAAGATATGAAGAAGCTTCAGGTCAGTGTCTGAGTTATGTCCCATTTCCTGTCTGTTTACATATTCCAGAAGGCAGCAGCAATTCCTGGTTGGAATGTTTTTCCCAAACTGTAAGTGCAGTAAATTTAAGGGAAGTTGAAAAAGCTTTAAAAAAGGATTAGTGTGTGACTCCAAGTTTCTGCACAGCCTCCCTGAGAGTCTGTGGGTTGTCTTGCTCAGTGATTTAGCCTGTTTGCTTCATCTGGAAAAGACAGGATGTGGAGTTTAATCTGACCAGAACATTCAAAATGTTCCCACTCAGGAAACAGAGGAATAGTGTGGGAACAGCCCTGACCCTTGCACTCAGCAGGGCTAAATAGGTTATAACGAGAAAAGGTTCAATTAAGGGTTCCCTTATACCTAGAAAGAGAGGAGCAGTGCCTGGCTGTATTCCCAGGTCTTTGTAAATCATTGCGTGGCTCTCCTCCTTCCTTGTGCCACCAGCATGGCCTTGCATAATTAGTGCAATTGTACTGACAAACCTCTGAGGGCTGGAGGAGTTTTAAAAACCAAGTATGGGTCAGGATCAATGTGCAGGGAGCAGATGTGGCTGGCCTGTGATGAACTAAAAGCCAGTGTTACAGTCCTGCTCAGCACAGAAAGGTTCTGGTTGTGTCAACAGAGATGTGGCCTGCAGAGAAGCTAAAACAATCCCAGTGCTCTGTTTAGGTCATCAGAACAAGGGTGCTGTGTCCACTTCTGGAGACTACATGTCAATAAAAGTGAGAGACTGCAGAGGAGAGCCATGAGAACCAGCTGGTGCCTTGAAAGAAGACAGGAGGAAGGATGAGAACGTGGTTTGCACTAAAGAAGAGGGAAATGACAGCCATGATGACTGACAACAGGGGAAAAAAAAAAAAAAAAAAAAAAGAGGAAAGGAACACTTGTTCACTATGCCAGTGCTTGTCCACAGTGCCAGACTTGAACAGTTCAGCCTGTAGTAACACCGTCATCAGAGGTCTCTGAGAAACTTCAGTGACAAATGGACTTTCACTGGTCCAGCAAAAAACCAGACCAGTGTTACTCTAGCCAACCCCTTCACCCCCCTCCTCTGTGATTTTTCACTCACTATCATGCTCCAGAGCACCAGGCATGCAGCTTTGGGATGCATTTACCTGTTCATAAAACTCATTGACGATGCCTTCTGTCCACTGCAGGTGCAAGTCTTTGCATTTTGCAGGCCCATTGATGTCAGCCAGTTTGATGCACATCTGACAAACCAGCAAGCGGTCGTTCTCGTTGGCCCAGTCAATGCCAACATCGTCGTTCACCTGGCAGACAGGAAGATGGAAAAGTGATGGTAATCCCAGGCAAAAGGATGTATCCACAGAGGAAGTTCTGACCTGGGATATTGTACAATACATTTAGCTGTTTAACAAAATCACTAGAATAAGCAGGTGAGCTAACCCCAGGCTGGAATTAACAATATGGAAAAGGAAAAATAAGCAAAAAGCCAAGGAACATTAAAATGAATAATGAGAAGTCAGTATTTAGCACATTATGAACCCGTTCAAAAGCACTTACTGGGAAAACAAACAAATGCAATCTTTCCATGACATTTTTCAAGAAGTTGATACCTATTCATGTGTAAATATAAAATACTAAAAAATATCATGATGGTTGCAGCATAAAGATGTAATGAGCTTATTTCCCTGTTTGATCTAAGTATGGCTGAAACTATTTCCTCCTTTTTTTCCTTTTCGCTGTTTTTCCCATGCCTCTCACAAGAAAAAGTGTCAACTGCTCTAAAATAAAAGCAGAAAGGTTAAGGTTGGAAGGGACATGACAAGCAGGGGTGCAGAAGGAGATGAGACTTTTATGGATCTGCAGATCAGTTCTCTGCCTACCCTGGACCACATTTAGGACCTCTCTCCACAGCTTCTTAAAGCCTGACAAAGACAGAGATGTTACAGGGAAACGGAAAACAAAACCAGTCATACATCTGGAGGCTTCCAAGCATCGGCATACAGATCCATCCTACGTAATGCCACAGGAAAACTTTTTATCCATGTCAGCAAAACAACTAGGAGGTTCTAGGTACAAAACACACTCTTCTCCCAAGGGGTTTCTCACCAGGAACAAGAAGGCAGTACCAGCTCCAAAGGCAGGTATCTAGCTAACATGCCAACAGCTTTGACGGGTGATGGAGTTATTAAAATGTCTTAATAGGGGGTGATTTCCAATAAGTTAGGCTGAAACTGTAAGCAGTTTTTAGGAATGGTTTCTCAGGGTTGTGATTTTATGGCTTACTGAAAGGAGCATGCAGGAAAGATCTTTACTGACCTTTCTCTGGAAAGAGAAAGGAAAGGACGACCATGATTTCACCACATTTGAAATTATAATGTCAAAATGGTTCTGATTTCTGTGCTTTGATAATACAACAGTACGACTAAATCAGTAAAAATTCACTTAAAGTAGCCATTATGAAAACTTGGTGATAACACCTCTGATTTTTTCCCCTGAGTGCTTTGCTAATAGGTCTAAAGTGCCAGTGAAGAAGAAAGCAATGTTTGAAAAGTAGCATGCAAAAGTAGTTCATAATATTTTTAGCCTTAAACCACTTTCTGAAAAAAAGTAAATATGTATAAGAAGAGAAGCTGTGTCACTAACTTTAAATGAGTAAAACCAAACAAAAATACCAGATCATTACTCAACATTTTAGAGCAGTAGAAGGACATTCAGAGGAAAGAGAAACCCTTTTTCTGGATGCAACCAAGGCCCATGATCTTTTCTGACCATCCCCCAGAAACCCAAACCAATCTCACCTTTGCATTGAATTTGGCGACGAAATCGAAGTGTTTCTTCAGGTCAGTGGCCAGAATGGCCTCAATGACGAGGAAGCGGAAATGCTTGAACTCCACATGGTCCAGGTTGACCAGGAAGTTGTACTCTGGCCTGGACATGAAGAGGTTCCAGGCAGCAGCAGCGTGGTGGTTCTCCAGCACGGAGCGGTCGTTGTACAGCACCGCCTGCGGGAGCAACGCGGGCAGCTGAGGAGCATCTTGGCAAAACCATTATCCCCTTTCAGGCCACAGGGTAGTGGCTAACATGAAAGAGGTGTGCGTGCTTCCCTCGTTCTTGGAATTAACCTCACTGAGTGGATTTCTGCCTTTGGTGATTGGTGTCCATGTAGGACTGACCCCAAACACGGAAATGAGAAATCCCACTTTGCAACCTGAAAACACATACTCAGCCTGGCAGAGATCTCAATGCTAAAATCCAAAACTGGTGAAATCTTTATCAAAATAAGATGCGTAACTCTCACAGTGAGGGTAATTCCATTCACAAACTAACAAGAATTTTTTTTTTTCCTATTACTTTATTTTCAAACTAGAGTCAATACATGAAGGCTAATCATCTAACTTCTTTTTCTGAGTTTTACAAGCACAGAGCTATAGCACTTGTTTCTTACAATTAGATTTAAAGATAGTACATGTCTTCTCCTAATACCTTGCCAGAATATCAAAGCTCTTGATTACAGAAATGCATTGCAAGGATGAGAAGCATTACTATCAATTCATAGACACAAACTGATACCAGAGCGAGTTCAGTGACTTGCTTTTGATAACAGAGGAAGCTTGGTTGCAAGCTGGGGAGTAAATCTAGAATTTCTGCAACCCTACCTGACCTGCCACCATTAAGATTTAATTTTTTATTTCATTGCCCATAGAAGTATTTTTCAGCTCAGTGTGCTGAAGCCGGAGAGGTCAGCTTGGTAAAGTAAGGAAAGATGATCTCATAACTAAGCCAATAAAGAGTGACTCAGAATTGCTGAATTCATCTCTCAGGATGGGCAGTGACTTCTGTGTAACCTTAGGCAAGCCTCAATTCTGCATTTGTAACACTAAGATTATTTTTCACAGTCTGCCTCCAAACACTTTCATAAAAAGACCACAGCTGCTCATATTCTATACAGAAACAACATAAAATGTGTTATGATCATGCACAATTAACTTGCAAAGCACAGTCAACTACACACTGGGATTTTTTATTTTCTTTAATCTTTCTGTGCATTATTTGGTAGAATAACTCTTCCTTTTTCCACAGTTACAGATTCTCTTATCAGTCAGCAGAGCTTTACCTTCACTGACACAGTTTATCAGTACCTTTCTTAGCAGCTCTGCTAACTGAGGCTGTGTAAGAAGACTCTTACCAGCAATCCCCAAGTGAAGTGATTATTTCTGTCACTTTGACAAGCTGTTTCAAAATATTTGGCAGACTTGTGCTTAATGGAAGCCACAGGCACCACTGGCAAGGAAAAGCTGTCATCAAGACCTCCCAAACTGTGCAGCAACACTGCCTGAGACTTATTTACCTGAGGAGCACTCGTTGCTACCAAGAAGGCATTGGTCCTTCCTGGGTGATCATAATCATGCATGGCTGCAGCTACATAAAGAGCCATCAGCTCCAGGGCAGGGATGTTGCCAGCCAGGCATCCGTAGCTGTCATCAGTAGGTGTGTATGTCTTTGAGAAGACATAGCCCATGTGGCCGTGAGTGATTCCACTGTCAGAATCTGAGCAGAAATTAAGAAATGAAAACAATAAAAAAATCCGGTGCCACTTTTTCAGTGACCCACTGCAACAGAAGCAATAAAGCAGGGAGAGAAGGAGAAAATTTACTGTAAGAATAAATGCAGCCTGACCTCAATGCTTTCTGTGCCAATGATCCAGTACAGTAAGGCAAACCATTAGAAAGGAACAAATTCTGATCCCACCTGGGGATCTTCCAGCCATCCAGCAAAACCTATTCCCAAACTATGTAAGTTACAAGCAGTAAGACATGGATTCACAGCCATACCAGAGCTTTGTGGGGAAACTTGATCTTCCCACTCCTTTCTCTAATTTCTTTCATCATGTAGACAAGCCTATGAGACACTGATAGTCCTTAATGCAATGGACTAGAATTTATTAATTAAATTACAGTGCATGTTTCCCAATACAAATGTCTAGACTTTGGATCTTTGTTGATAATCCTCTTATCATCCTCTTTTTGAAGCATCTTGAGCATACCTGTCAGACACTGAGATGCTTTGCTAATTTAATCTGAATGACCTTGAGTGGATCTTGCATGCAGCTGAACAATGTCTTTCAAATAACAAACACCAAAAAGCCCCAGAACTCAACCCCTTTCATTCCACCTCACCTACAAAGCCACTGGAATCCTTTGCTAATAATCTTTTCCAGGAATAGAACCATTTAACGCCACACACACACACTGCCCCCACCCAACCAAACAAAAAAACCCCAAACCAAACAAACAAATAAACAAACCCAAAAAAAAAAAAAAAAAGAGCACAGAAATGGAACAAACTCCTGCTTTTCCAGCAAGTTTCTGAGAACTCCCACAAAACACAGACAGGTCCTCCAGTTGCCACAGCTGAACATGGAGAAGTTAAAATAAAAATGCAAGAAATGTAAGAAGAACAGCTTCCTGTAGTGGGCAGTCATAAAACAGAAGAGTGGTCTTGTAAAGCAATTGCCAGATGGTAACAAGTCTTTTTATTTGGAGATAGTGAGGAAAAGCAAAGGACACTTCATGACAGCCAAGCAGTGGCAAGTGCACAGCACTACCTGCATGCCCCAGAAATTGTAGAATAGCAAAACAAAGAAGGGTTTAAGGATTTAAGTCTACGCTGCCTCTGGTACAGCACTGAAAAGCACTAATAATACCGTTTTCCTAGGAAAAAAAACCTCTTGCAAAAATCAAACGGTAACAAAGATCTGTCATTAAAGGTGCACAAAGGCTTGCATTCACACATCATTAAATATTAGGTATTTGGAGGAACAATTCCATTCCTTTCAAAGTTACACAAACACACCTGAAGACCTTCAACATCCATTGTGCTGCCGAACTACAACATCATCCTACAGATTGCCAAAAAATTCTGCACACAATCCCCAGTTGTTGTTGGCTTTCTCACAGCAAATTTCATGAGAGAAACTTCAGGAACACAACATATAAAAATACCTGAATCACTTGCTGACCCGTGGTCATTGATCACAGTTGGGAGCCCCGGGATGGGCTGGGTTGTAAGGTACCACACGGCGTGCAGAACATCGGTGGCGTGGATTCGGTTGTGATCTGCGACAGAAAGAAAACCACCCAGCCATAAAACATCAGGATGTCTCTGACAGAGGGATATCAGCACCATCTAGTGGGTACCGTGTGGCAATCAATCCAGCAGAGACAAAACCAACATCACCGCCAGCATCAGTGTTGTTTTCACCTTTCTCACAGAAATGAAAAAAAGGAAGATAAATTTAGTTTGTATTAGAAAGAGGTTCCTGTTGAGTAAACAAAAAACACTTAAGAAAAAAGCAAGGAAATAAGAGTGCTAGGTTCACAAAAATCCCAGAGACTCGATGAATAGTTGAATGTTTTAAACAGAAAGGAATGGCTTCAGTAGAACAGACTGTGGGACTTCCATCTCTGACCTCCTCAGGCTGTAATCTGCTGCTTTAGGTCCCTGATCCAGTTCAAACACAAGGAAAGGATTGAAGCTGGGTCTCATTCCCAGAACAGACTCCAAACTACGTAGCTGAAGGCATCTTGAGGTGGCTTTCCTTCAATCCTTCCCACTGTAGCTGCTCCAATTGGTATTTAATATTTTGACAGAGAGACTACATGACTTCTTATAATGATGTCTCCCACATTTTTCTGTGTGTGCAGAGAAAACAGGGTGCTCTGTGTTCCTCAGAGCTGGGTTTATCTGCCAGCTGAAGGGGGTAATAACTCTTTCCTCTTGGGAAAACAAAAGTCTTTTGCAGCTGAAGTGCTTTGATAACTTTGATTTGAATTAGTAAATACTTTGAGGATGACTGAAACCAGGTTTTTCAGTGAATAAATGCTTCCCACTGAAAAATATCAGCTAAGCTGTGGTAACGAAACAGGGTTCACTCACGCATTTGGCATATTTTTTCTGCTTATAAAGCTCATCTCCCCTTTGGTAGCATAGCACTGCTACTGTGCAAAAGTCCAAGTTGCCTTTAGGGGGTTAAATGTTTCAAAAACCTCCACCTGGGGCACACTTGCATTATCAGGAAACAATCTTTACTTACAAAAGCTTTAGGTGATTTGTGGCTTGTGCAGATTTTGCCATGAATTATGGAACAGTGTAAAAGATGACACGCCAAGAAAAAAGATGACAGGCTGTGGTTCAGCACCAGCCTCTGCCCAGCCATCCATTTGGCCATGACGCACTAGGTGAAAAATGTAGCTTTATAATGCAAGAAGGCTTCAATACAAAAGTGTATGGAAAATCCCCAAAACTTTAAGGAAGCATCATTATCTGCCAGGAATTTTTTACTTACAAGGTATCTCTCGGTATCCACACTCCAAGGCATGAAAGTAGTTCATAAATTCCCTCACTGGTATTTTAAAGGTTTCAAACAGCCCCATGTCTTCAAAAAGCCTGTATGATACCTGAAAGCAAAAACAACAAAAAACCCACGCTGCTAAGTAGATGAGAAAAACTGAAAATTAAATGTAAATTTCCTCAGGTCAAATTACCCCATGAAAATCTGCTTCCCTGGTAGTATTTTCTCAAATCCCTGAGTCAAATCAAATCCCAGAAAAGGAGGAACAAGCAAAGGACTGAGAAGGGGGAACCATGGGGATCCTATGCATTGTGTCCTTGCTTTCTCTCCAATTTTGGAAGCGAAATGATTAAAAATGACTTCAACAGGATACCAGAGGCAGCAAATAGCTTAGGGGGCAGAGATGCTCTAAGCACTCCGGCACCAAAGATGACTAAACATCCAGGAGAGGATGAACTGGGAAGCAGAATGTGATGGATGAGTGAGGAGGTGTTCAGGAAAGATGACTGCTCAGATATGTAGACAGCAGCTGACACAAAATGCGCACTTCTGAAGACAAGTTTGAACTCGACAGGCAAAACAATGGGACACAGTAAAATCACTGCCTGGTCTTTCCACTTCTTTCACAAATTGGGCCCTAAAGCCTTGCAGAATCTTTATTTATTTACTGCTGTTAGCTAAATTCTGTCCTTTTGATACCATCTGCCTGGTAATGGGCTGCCTAGAGCTAAGCAACTTGAAGCACACTTGGACTGATGAGTGCTGTATGGCAAGAAATGGTTACAAATTACACTTCGTGCTTTAAATATAAACCAAACATCCATCCACGCCTGTATATAAATCGGGACCTGTGGAGCTGCACCTGAAGTTTAACAAACATCTGCTCCAAATGTCCTGCCACTGTGGATTTTTATGGTAAGAATAACAAAAAAAAAGGATACGAATTTGCAGCGTTAATGATCTTCCTCCTGCCTCCCCTGTATTTAGGCAGAGTGAAAAGAGTGACCTTATGCATAATTTAGATTAAAATCTTCATAGAGCCCTGTTTACCTCTCTAGAATCATGGCTTGACTGTATCAGCTGAAACCTACAGACAGATGAGTCTTACATTCTAGGTTTAGGTCAGTGAAATGTAAGCCAATTATTTCCAGCAAAACGCCTCTGTATAAAAAGATGAATCATAATGAAATAATATTCGGTGGGACCAAATTTTACTTGTTTACATTAGCAGTACTGGACAGGTGTCTTAAATAAAGCATGTCATAAAAGCACGTTTTTTCTCCCCTTGGATTTTGGGGGCTGGGAAATTCCATCGTTGAAAAGAAGGAAAGTTGACTGTGACGTGTAGGAATGACAGCTTTTCCCTCTGACTTGGACTAAAATGGCATTATGCTCAGTGGTCATTAGAAAGTATAAACAGGCAAGCAAGTAATTTGGCCATTTAAATGGCCAAATCACTCCTTTCCTTCCTTCCTTCTGCAAAAGCAGGCCAGAGAGGGGAAAAAAAAGCACTGATGTGTTCCCCAAAGTCAACTAGCCAAATTCTTTAATAAAAACAAACAAAAAAACCCCAAGTGTGCAGCTTTTTTTATTCCTTGCTCTTGATTCAACATTTTAATGTGCTTCTGTCTCCCAAAACACTTTCTTCCCAACCTGCAGGCTGTTTCAGGAGCTCCCTGTGGGCTGAGCACCTGAGCTGAGGTGTGGCCTCTGCTGCCAGCCACAAGCCAGGGACACTGCGATGGCTGCCAGGGGCTTGGCACAGGTGCTGCACCACACTGCCTCTCCTCCAGCCTCCCTTTCCTGCCTGCCTCTCATCCTGGATAACTCAGAGAAGGCTTGAATGAATCACCGATAACTCAGAGACTTCTGGTGGCACTGCCTGAGGAAGGACAAGCATTTCTGCATGATTCCTGATGGAAGATTTTGTTTTTGCCCTTGGGCATTGCTGTTCACACGCAGTTCCTCTCTTGGGTTTGCAGCACACAGGAATGGCTCTCCTTGGAGGACACGTGCCAAGTTTAGAATATCAGTTCGCTTCTCAGTGTTCCTCTCACAGCCCTTTTTACGTCTCAGGTATTTGCTTTCTTCAGATACGTGCTCCTTTGAAATTGCTGGCTCCCAGTCGCTGGCTCTGACAAGCTTCTCACAAGGCTGGAGTGATGATCCCAGGGATGTCCCATCACCCATGTGTGACGATGAGAGGGCCAAACAACCCTCTTGTCGCCATGCAGGGACCAGCTCCAAGGGCCTGCAGTGGCGCCACCCTGCCTCTGACACTGCTCCAGCACAGGAGCAGCTCCACTTCTCTCTGTGAGCCCAGTTTTAAAAGCAAAACCACAGGTTCTAGTCTTACAGGAGCTGTAAGAAAAGTGTCAAGTGTGACTGGAAGGTGTTGTTGAATTTTATGGCCTGTTATGGAACAACAGCTCAGTTCTGAGAGCTTGGGTCTTTGTTTCTGGAATGGGACCGAATGCATGTTCCTCTCTAAACCCTATCATGCATATTTGTCACTGCCACATTTACTGGGCTTGCCAGTGCAGTTTGAACAGATGCTTTCATGGTCCCTGACTGGTTTGGGGTCTTTTTATATGTCTAAATCAATTTAACATTCCACAAAGGAGGAACAGACATCTCAAGCAGCTTCAAAGATGCTAAGCCAGCATTTGCTTTTTAAACTGAATGCTTCCCTAGAGGTATGTGTCAACTTTGCTTTGTTCCATCTCATAAATTTAACCTAGCATGGCAAACACAGTTAATTCAGCTTTTTAATTTACTTTTTTTTTTGAATGGGTTAGTCCATTTAATAGCAAAATACAGAGAATAAATCATTAGAGCATTTTTTTCTTTTGTTAATGATATCCCAGGATTTAAAAATCAAACTAGAAAAAAAAAAGAGTGCTTTTGGCTGGAGAAAAGGATTTATTTATTTTAGTTTCCTGATTTCTGAAAATAATTTCATTAGCAGCATCTCAGTAGGTGGGGGTAATAAGTATCTATATTTTGTGAACAAGGTTTATCTTGCTACATTCTGCTGTTAGGGAGAGGAAGTTGATATAAACAGCTGTTACAGAAAATGTTGAATTTTCATGACAAGTATTAAAGCTTCTCTATTTTATTTCACAAGCCTCCTTTTGTAGAACTGTGAAGTGGACAACATGTTGAGAACCTGTGCAAAAACCAGATTTTGGGAAATAGAGTGAGGAGATTCAGTGCAATTTGAGGCAAGCACAGAGGACTTGTGTCCAGGGGTACAGAACCCCATGCAGCTTGGTAAAGTGCTTTAGGCCTACAGAGGTACCCATGTAAAATCAGAACAAATTGTGGCTCATCCAAACTGTTCATTATGCCATTAAAAGAAAGTTCTGGTTTTCCTTGTGTTTCATTCATAATTCCATTTTTCCATGCTATTAAAAAAATGAGCAATATGATCTAGAAGAGCATTTCAATCACACACTCACTTTGAGGCAAAAGTGCCTCAATGAGCATCACTGAATTTATCCAGCCAATCTATCCAATATCCAGAGTTTGCCTATTTCTCTAAAATGAACCTAGAGACTTGGCAGGCTGGTCAAACACCGACGTGCAGCTTGCCAAGCTGCAGAACACTAGAAGGCAGACCACAGAATAAATTTGAATTCATGCCATGGTTTTCCTTGTTGACCACCAGACAATTGAATCTAGCTGAATTGGAGGTAAACCACCAAGGGACTGTGATTTGATCCAGCACTCTCTGGAGCTTGTTACACAGAAATCTGCCTGACACACTAACCCCTGTGTTTCGAGGGGGGGGATGATAATTGTACCACATTGTACCAATTAACTTTATCTCTTCTTTCCAGCACTCATCACTACATAATGCCTTGTAAAGTGATACTCATTCTGTCAGAATCTCTTGGGCTTTTTTTCCCTTTCATCCCTAAATAACAATAAAAATAATTGCTTG
Organism: Donacobius atricapilla; assembly: GCA_013397315.1. Classification (NCBI taxonomy): domain Eukaryota; kingdom Metazoa; phylum Chordata; class Aves; order Passeriformes; family Mimidae; genus Donacobius; species Donacobius atricapilla. The sequence goes on along the minus strand of WBMY01017859.1, from coordinate 732,170 downwards.
CTTTTCCTGCTTAATAATCTTCAGGACTTTTATAAGTAAAAATGACTAATTTGTCCGTGTGCCAGGAAAAGGGGCACAGCAGAGTAGAAAGTTCAGCCAAGAAAGTGATTATGGAAAGTGACACTAATCGTGCTGGGTAGAGACAGGCTGTGTCAGTGTCTGGATTAAACCCACAGGAAGGAATAAAAACCTTTTTATTCTGAAAGAAAGACTAGTGAGCTCTCAGAGCAAATTAGTCTTTCCTATGCAATATTATATGAATTCTTTCTCAAAGTCCTGATTCTTTAAAAATGAGGGAATATGGCAAGGATTCTTACTACCCCCACTTCCTCAAACCTTGCTCTCTTGCCTAGACTGAAATCTGAAATCTTTTATTTCTGGGACCTGATACTGAAATCTTCAGTATAAAAGAGGAAACTCCCATACAGAAACAAAGATATTCATACAAAATCTATTATAAAACAAAGAGTTTTATACAAAACTCTGTGTATCTTGCATCCACTGAATATATTCCCTGTTTAGCCCTCCCATGCTAAACCCCGTGAGAAATCCTTTCCCAAAGAACTCAGCAAGGGCTGGAAGCATCTCAAGCAAATATTCAGAAAAGCAGAGAGCAGCAGGCAAAAAAGGTGCGTGGTTTTTATCTTTCGCATTTTTAAAATTTAAAAATAAAGACACTTAAAAGTAAGGAATATAATGGAACAGAGTTCATATTGTCAGCTTTGAATTAGGTGTCGGATCACAGCTCACTGGATCTTCAGCTTGTAGGACAATGCCTTTTAGCACATCTGTGTCTAAATCTGCCAACATTCTACCCAGATGCTGCAGACAAGGTACACCTCTCACCTGACTGAGAATCCGGCCGCATTTCTTCCCAATTTTTTCCACCAAATCAAAGATTGGGAAGTTCCAACTATTTAGCTGCTCCATCAGGGGATCCAAGTTGTCCATAACCAGAGGCTCAGGAGCCAGTACAGGCTTGTCCTGTGCCAGCAATCAGGATAAAAAGGATTGTTAGTTCAGTGAAGCATCTCAAACAAAAAAAAATTATGCTCTTAAAGGTTAAAGTCACATTAGCATCATGTGTAAGTCAGTGGTACTTTACTCAGCTCAGAGTGGATGTCCTCATTTCTTGCAGCCCTGCAGCTACTCACTCTCCTTTGTAATGTGTTTCACTTGAATGGGTAGGAAACTGTTTATGAAACAGCAGTGTCTGCACTTAGCACTGAGACTCACTCATTCATTCACTCATGGGAATCATTCATTCATTTCCAGGGGAGTCTGCCTTCATTGTGAAATCCACTGTGGTACACAGAGAAGAGGTCTCAGTTTCTGCTTCTGCATCAGGACTCATTCACTACACTCTAACATGGCTAACAGAGCTCAGTCCAAGTATAGACTTGTACTCCTTAAACTGAAACCTAACTGTTGTTCAAGGCCTGCAAATAAAAGATGGGTTGTGACTCTCCTTTCATATTTCTCCCTGTATACGCCCTGGAATTTCATTTTACTTAAAAACTGGAGATGAATAAAGGCCAGAACATTTCAAGCAAAATGCCTTCTCTCAGCATGTCCAACTCCAACAGATAACAGTAAATTTTTCAAGAGCTCCTGCCAACTTCAGATTATTAATTCAGTTGTACAGCAGACTGTGGAAAACTTCACTAAACAAAGCTTTCCCCCTGCACGTCAACCAAGCTCACAAATGAATGCTGAGAGGCAACCATCACTTGTTCACCACACTGCAACATTTGTTGTTTAAGACATGCACCTACAATAACACCTTGCAGCACCCCCAGACCGCATTTTTTTTTCTGTGGTTTTTTGGCTAATTTGGTTTTAGTTTGTTGTTTGCTTTTTTTTGTTTTTCCCCCCTCAGTGTCAGCATACACTCAGTCTGTTGTGCTGGGGGAACTTAGAGGAGCTACCTCAGGTGGTATCAAGGGATGCAGGATGATGGTCTCGGGCGTGTAGGACCTACAGCCAGATCCCTTCCGTGGCTGCTCCTTGGAGCAATCTGTGTCGTCGTCATTCTGCACGATGTCACTGCTGTCGCTGTTGTTGGTCTCGTAGTCAGAAGTGGCTTGAGCAGGATCATCTACAAACACAAATCACAGCAAGGGTTTTCATGGAAGGCATCCTGTGACCTCCTGGATAACAGCAACAGGATCCCTGACTCATGATGCAGATGTGCAGCTTGGCTGGCTCCGAGGTCGGACAATCTGTCCGAGGGCATTAAAGATATACCCTGCAGAGTGTGGAAAATGGCATCAGCGAATGAAGAGTGGAAAAAATGTGAGGACCATTATTTAAGTAAATTGTGGGAAACAGGATATCCTTTATATTTTAACTCCATAAGCATTTTTGTACATGCACATGTAAAAAGAGAAGGAGCATCAAAGACAATTTGAATGGATTCACCTGTGTGTGCTCTCCTTTTATGACAGACAAGCTTGTCATTGTTGGACACACACACACACACACACACACACACACTTTGTTTGGTGAGAAGGCATGGACTGTTTATTACAAGATCTGACTCCACTTTTATAGTATTTCTACAAAGACCAGGGACTGGGGGAGAAGGTTGACACCTCTCCCCATCCCATTGGTGAAGACAACTGTCCATCAGCTGTCCATATCTCTAAAACAAAGAATGTAAACTACCTTGAGTTGAGGAAAACATTGCTTCTATTTATAACACCTGTGTGTGAGAAAAAACCTAAGAACTATGAACTGTGAGACACACAGAAGGCTGAAAAATCAAGGCGACACAAGCTCATCCGCCCTTTTAGTGGATCATTACTGAATTTGACGGAAGGAGGTGTTTTTGACAAAGAATTACCTGTTCTGTTCAGGGTGTGTGTAGTAGCATCATTTCTATTTAGTGTCCCATCACCAGCTTCTATTTGGTTGTAGGGTCTGCCACAGCTGAAATACATCAAGAAACACACACAATATGAAGAACCACGTGCCTTAGACAGTCTTGTGTGAAATTATTTCCTGCTGGCAGCGTGAGATTATGCCATATGGTATAAGCCATGGTCCGTGGTACATTCTCCAGACAAAATCACAAGGGAGTGCTAAAGTTTTATTGGAGCACGGGCAAAAAATACAGAAAGACCTTGGATTAACTGCCCACCATCATTAAATTTGTGTCTTCAACAGTAAACCTGAACCATGTGATTTCTTTAAATGATTTTTCTTTTTTATTCTCTAAGTATACCAGCACAAAATAATCCCCTAGTTCTATACTACAGCTGCCCTATAAAGATGAATTAAAATTATGAAAATGTGCCAGAGTCCCATAGAATGTTACAGAATTCTGTTTGAGCAGAGTTATGATCTGGCTCCACTCTTCTTGCTTGAATATGTTTCTCTTAAGGAGGAAAATTATATTTTATCATTACTTCAGTGACAGCATACCAAGTACATAAGAACCAAGAGGGCAGAGTTTACTTCATCATTTCCAGAACCGAAACGCATTTTGGGAGGGATTTGCAACATTATGACCTTTTAAAATGACTGGCTTTTCCCTTCCATTAAAAAGCTTTACTCCTTGTGTATAATTTCCTTTAAACCCTAATTACAACCTGACATTTTAACATTTTCTCTGGTTTGAGTCAGCATTTTGTGGCATATCTTTATATATAACAATATTCACAAAGCACCTATTACAGAATTATTTGGATTTGTCGAACTTTGTGCTAGAACCTTTGCACCACTTTAAGTTCAACATATAAAAATGGCCTAACTCCTGTGCCAGCTACCTTTTGACTGGGTCATCCAAACATATCCTGGAGCTTGGTATGCCCTGCAAACATCATGAGTTCCTGAAAGACTTTCAAATAAAAGTGCTAATCTGTATTCAATGACACCCACAGGGCATAGCCAAGCAAATAAATCTTGCATCAGATTGATAAAGAAGACATTAAAAGGTATTAATTTCATTACTATCTACAACAACCTTACACTGATTTTTGTTGACATTATTAATGCAATTCCTAACTGCTCTTTTCAAAAGAAGGCCTCCAGAATGCCACTTGTGAAATAGCAGTTATTTTGTTGAAGTGGTAATAAAGGCACAGCTCAATTCCACTGCAGTGCCTTTATGCTATAGTTCTTTTGTGTAATACAGTTTTAATTTCAAATTAATCTGTCCAAATCCCAATTTTGGTATACCTTTGGAAAACTCTTTAAAGCACTTAAGTTTCTATTTAGTCATCTAAATCCATCTCAAAAGCCTGTTTGGATCCTACCCCAAACTCCAGTGAGGATGACTCCCTTGAGCAAACTTGTGGTCTCAATTTTGACTTTCTCACAGCCACTTCCTAGCCTTGCACACAGCACACTGAGACACATCCAAAGCCCATGACTTAGGTCAGAAACTAAAAACTACTTCCAAAGATAGTCAAACTTGATAACAGCCACGCTGTCTGCTGGCTGGCCACGCGTGCTATGACCAGAAGTAACATCCGGTGGGTAAAGCAACCTTGAAACTGCACTGAACAGGCCTGGGAATACCTGTGTTTTCCACTATTCTGAACTGCACACATATAGAAAACTCCAGTAATTTGGTTTAGCAACTGAATCCTTTCTCAGAAGATAAGCATAACAACTTCCTTTCCAAAATGCTAATTTTGCAAAGCAGGTCTGGTCTGTGTTACCAAATAAAGGGGTGCTTCAAAGTAAGAAATTAAACTGTGTTATTGGAGCATTTAGCAGTAGAAAGAACTCATCTGCAGTTGATTTCTGAAAAAAAAAAAAAATCCCCACAGTACCTAATCTGACTCTGCCTAGGGAAGACAGGGCCCACTCCTCCTGAGCGAAGGCTCAAAATTCTGGAGTTTTCAGGCACTGTTGGCCCTAGCAGTCAGATATTTCTATGCATCATCAGGTTCCTGCTGTGGAAGTCTTGGCCTGTGACCTAAAGGTGGCTACTCATGTCAAGGGCATAGCTGTAGAAACACTAATTGTAAACATGAAATCCAACTTTGGGATCTGCAGGTTATTGATAAAGGATTTATTTAGGAATCAGGCTGTCCATCTGACAGGAGTAAAAGCACTAGACACAGCAATAAACATAGCCAACAGTCTTCCACTTTGAAAGTATTTTGTGGCATTGATCTACGCATTTACTTAAGCGCTATAAACCTGAAATATCAACATAAACACTGCAGTAAATCACAAAAACTTGTATGTGGGCCAGTAGAACACGTTCATGAGAACCATGTGAAATAATTCCAAGGCATGCCAAATGATCATCTTACCTGCTGCAGATGATGGAGGGGCTGATGATAGGGTCTGACAGGCTAGGTGCACTCTGGGTAGAAGTTAAGACTTTGTGTGGCTTTAAGCCCTGCTTGGTGTCAGTGTCTGTAGGCTCTGGAAATGACACAGCAGATGTTTTTCCAGTAGGGCTTGTGGCAGGCGTCCCCTGAATCGGTGAATGGCACGGGGAGGTGAGAGGTGAAATATTTGGCGGGATACCTGGCCAAGGACAAGAAGAGTCTTGTCAGTTAACAGAAGTGGCAGGTGGTTGTATTGGCTCACTGTGCAGAAATAAGTCTTCTTGACTATTGCAGCAGCATAGTCTCCAAAACCAAAATAAATAACAGAATACCCTCCTCCACTCTGAGCCAAGCCCAGGGCCGACGCAGAGTGATGAACTTCCATTACTGTTAGCCACTTTTACTGCTGAGGATCTGGCTCAAAAGACAAAGCATATTTTCCCTGTTGAGCAGGATGCACTAACCGGACAGGCATGAAATGAAGGACAAGTTTGTGGCACGACTGTCGGTATCAACATGTTCTGGTGACGGAGACATACAACCCTAAACAGGCAGTTCCCAGAGCCATCTGCAGTGTCTCTGTTACCATCTGTAAAGCAGGGTCAAGGAAAGCTAACACACACTCCCAGAAAATTTGTATTTCTATGTGTTTGAAGACTAGCGACGAACCAAAAAGAGCAATTTTTAATAGTCATACATTATAAAAAATACTGCGCTTCTGGGGTCATTTCTCATAGATTTTGGCCTTGATCTTCAGCCTGAGCCTCTTTTCAGTATCTGTTGTTCACTAAGGGAGACTTGCAACCATCACGGCAGCACATGGCACGGTATACCTGAGCTAGAGCGCAGAAACTGCCAGTATCCCGTGCGCAACACCAGCAAGATGTAGTTCTCTCTGTCCCTTATTCCACCACTGCCAAGGTGAAATCATCAGCCAGCCCAGTGTTTAAACAAAGTGCTGCCTCCTCTTGGAATCCACTTTGCAATTCCTAGTCTCAGACAAAATGAGACTCTAGGTGCAGAGAAGCAAACTTAATCTATCTTAAAATGAAATGCACAGAAATTGAGTTACCTCCTGTTCTGAAACTTGTAGGAACTCAGCCTCAGTTAATTTACGACATTCATCTTCAAAGCCAAAGGATATCAAGGCCTTAGGAACTTGAATAGGTTTTATGTTTGAATTTTGCTCTCTATCTAAATGCATTCCAGGCACAAAAAGTTTTGTCAAATAAGGCAATATGTTGATCTAAGTTCATGAAATATTAACCTTGCAGGATATACATGTACAGTTCCAGTATTTTTTCCCTGATAGCATCTTACTGTGAGAAGAGGCTAAAATATGATTTACTGTTGACAATCCAAGAGTCAAAAGAAAAATCTGATAGTTACTGTGCTGTAATTTGGAGATAGCCAGCATCTCAGTTTTAATTAAGGGTATTTCTTCAGCAAATGTGGTATGTATTTAGTGTCTTAATTCAATTCTTAATTCAAGTTGGATATAATGCTAGTCTTGAGATCAGAACACTCCAGCCTTCACAGCAATTAAAATGTAATCAGGTGGCCATGACACAGGGAAATTGCTTTAAAATACAGAAAACCTGTTTCAGATTTATGGATTCATTGAGATATCAGCTTTCCATCCAACAAAAATATGTCTTTAAAAACATTTCACAGTCTGTTAGTTGCGCAGGGGATTGAGTTGGATTATGATTCATCTTTGAGATACATGTTACCAAGTAATATGCATAATTCTTAGAGGATGCAATACATTTCAACAATCTGAAACAAATTCTGAGAATTTAAACAGCACTTTTCACAATAATGTCCAATCACAGCAAGTTTTCGACGGCTAGTAAAGATCCAGCCTCTTGAAATATCTTTTGTTTTGTATATTTTTCTCTTTTTTAAGAAAGTAAATTACCAGGGAAGGTAACCACAAATAAATAAAATTACCAGAAAAAAGCAAAGCATTTTTCAATAATCCCACATTAAAAGATTTACTGGCAAAAGTGACAGAAAATGTGTCTTGCTACAGAAAGGATTTTTTCACAATCAAGGTAAGAGAAGAATAAAAAATACAAAGAGGATTTTTAAAGTACATCCATGCACTTAGGTCCTCCGGAACTTCTTCAAATGTGCAGTGTTGAAGATATAAAACAGTGACTTTAATGTGATGTGAAATTACATATGAAAACACTTGAGTTTTTGTCAAAATAGGTGGAACTATCAGTATTTTAAAATGTGAATGTTTTCAAGCATAATTAAAGACACATTCTATAAATTAATACATTCACAGATTTAGCTAGATCAACTTCTACTACTAATAACTGTATATTGCCAATGCAGCTAATACATAAAAGTCTAAATTGTATTAACTAGTGCAAATTGAAAGAATTATTTATCTGGAAGATGAAAACAAATAACTAAAAATACATAATTATAAATAGTCTAACATATTGTAATATCCATCTTCTACGTAAAACACTGATGCAAAATTTTTACTCCTCTTCACCAGCATCCCTAGGAATTGCTCATGATGGAATGGAGATCTCCCTTCATCATGGGGGAGCTCTTGTATTCAGACAAGAGAGATGATTATTAATCCTTTCTGAAAGCAGAAATTGTTAAATGTAAAACTGATTGATGGGCTTGATAATTGCTGTTTTCCAAGTACAAGATATTACACACCCACTCCTCTCCCTTTCAGTTTACTGGGATAAGCTCTGAAAATCACAAGTCAAGTGTTTATTTTGTTCCAAAGTGAATTCCTGGATTCTTGTTACTATGTCTCCATTATTTTCCAGGTTAAATTTTATTCATTTGCCTATGTGCCTATTACCTTTTAAGATAATATAGTGCTACTTAATCTTCACTCTGGTAAAAAAAAAAAAAAAACAGCTTTGTACAAGAAAAGATTTTTTGTATGGTTCTCTTCAGTTTGAAAAGGCAACGTGATGTGATAGCACTAGAAATGCAAAATAATTGTGCAGCCGTATCTTCAAACTCATCTCTAAGGTTGGGATTCTCTGACTATTCCAAATGGCCTCAGCTATTTACCAATTTCTATCTGATGGCTGGGTACCCAGGATCTCTAAGTAATCTTATCTCAATAGTATTTATGTTTGGATAAAAAGCAGGCTGGTATGAAAAAGAGGGGTCTTGTGATAATTTGGATTGTGAGTTGAAGCATGGGTAAACAGCATGTTATACTGCATTTGTAGAGAGAGGAGAACCACATTACTGTGGATTAAAGCTGCTTCATGGCTATCATATTATGCATTTCATTATCAATTCCAAAGTCACCTTTTTAATTTCTATCAGGAAAGAACTACAGGAGTAATGTTTTTTTTAAAAGGCTCAAAAAGCTGAGTGAAAATCCCCATATTTATCATCTCTAAAAGTCAGTGAGAATGACCTATATTTTCTCAATAGTGAATATACAGAGGTAGACCTCTGAGCTACAAAGGTTGTATCTTGGATATGTTTGCATTCGACAAGTCATTGCTGCTTCCAGCTCAAAATGGATTTATGTAGGTTGTGCTTTAGGAAATCTCAGTCGAGCAATATGCACAGACAGCTAATGTCACAAATGTTATGCAAAACACCCTGCTATAGCCAAGGGAATTACAAAGATATAAATCACAATTTAGTATTTCACTTGCTGCATTGTGTCATGACTAACTTCTATGAATCAAAAGAGTCAAAACAATTACAAAGGGCATGACTACAATCTATAGTACTTTAAGCAACTGTGCTGGTTTTTTTTTTTTAAATAAAAGAAATAACTATATTATATTGATGGGAATGGTATCTTAAGCTTTAGCTTTCATGATTTTCAGATCCTGTGTTGCCAAGGGGTGCACTTCTGAGCCTCATATTAAGTGCTAGTAAGCTCTCTTCACAGAGCAGGGAGACAGAACAAATCCTTTTCCTGCTGCACACCAAGGACAACTTTCAGCCCAAAAGCACAAACAAGGGTGGGCTGGAGGGAGGAACAAGAAGGATGGGACCTCACAGCCTGCAGCTGGAATTGGACAATTAAACCCCAATATGCAAATGGACCAAAACTTATAAAAGTGTAAGACCTTGTGACCGTTTGTCCATTTTGTGACCATTTTGGGTCCACCTTGGGTGTAGCCCTGGCCAGGCTCTTGTCCTGCCCAAGGTGTACCATTAAAGGCCTTTCAATAAATCCCTACTTTATTCTCCAGCTCTGCCCAGAGTCTGTTTGAGGTCAGCGTTTCCAAGGCATCAGGACAATAATAAAAGCAGCAGGTTGGACAGAGAACAAAAGCAGATGCACCAGCTAGTCATGGGCAGCAGTTAGCAAGGCTGACAGAGTTAGGGATGTCAAAACTCAAAATGCTCACCTTGCCGGCTCTGCCTTTTGGCATTCAGGTGGTTGGTTGAGGACACGGCGTAGGAGGTGGAGAAGGATCTGCTCTTTGTGATTGTCATCAGAATGGAGCTGTTCCAGGAGTCAGAGCTGTGAAAAGAGAGCACAGACAAGCAACATTCAACATAGGAAAAAGCCTCAGTGGAAGATCTTGTGAAGTCAGGAGCCACAGCAAGAATTATCTGATACTGAGATAGCACAAAATCTGGTGAGGGAAACGACATCTATGGGTTGGCTGAACTGATGTTTGTAAGGCACACAGTACCATGTTCAGCAAAAATATTTACAATTCAGGCAGTCCAAAGCTGGACCTCCCTCAGTGCTGATGCCTATTTGCCTTATTTATACAAAGATGTCTTCATTATATTGTTCTGACAGTACAAAGAGGCTCAAAAGTTGACTGGAAATAAGTAAATTTAACACCTCCCTAAAAGAGCCAGAAGTGACACAAATTCTCAGCAGAACTGGAAACCCAATGTCCTCTGCTGCTGGTGTCACAGCAGACACAAAACAACCCTTGGGACACTGGAGGAGCTCCTCAGGAGGCTGGGGAGGACTGGAAGCATCCTGCATGGCTGTGGTTAGTGGTGTGCCCCTTCATGCCCTAACCAGGTGAAATGCCTGCTGCAGCCCCCCCAAAAATGCCCTTCTCAGACCCTGGAGACATCGGTGCAAGAGAATCGTGCTGAAGGAATCCAGGTGCACGTGCCCATGAGTGTGGGGAGCAAACATTAGTTCCCTACAGTAGCATGGGTTTATGCTTTTAGCCTTTAGGCTGTAATTGTATGTGGCAAAAGAAATTGAAGAGGCAAAAATCTTCTGTACAGCAGGAATACTGTATTTATAATCATTTTCCAGAATGACATCCATCAAATGTCAGCTTCTTTCAGGCATGCTGTGAGCTCTCCGGACAGGTCTGCCAGGCATCTCAGGCTCCCCATTCCTCTTCACAGCCTCACATCCAAGTGATGAGATGACACTCAAGGCTGAAGACAGACTTTTAAAGTAGCATAGCTCCAGCTGAGCTTGAAAAAAATAAAATTGAAGGGAAAAAAACCCCCAACAACATTCTGCAAGAAAAAGGCATGTGACACTGTGCTACATCCACAAACATCTTGTTTTGGAATAGTAAGTACTACCTACAAAAATACTTGCGGGTTGTCTTCATGGGCAGAAATTCTTAAAATCTGTGATGAAGTGAGGCAAAGAAAGAATACAGATTTTTTTAAAAAGATCTTGTCTGTTTTATGGTTTTGCTTTGTTTTTTAAATGACATGAAGAATATAATACACTGGCCTGCTATACAGTAAAATAACCCCAATGAACCAAACCAAAACAAAAATCTCTGAACCACATTCTTTGAGTTCCTACAGGAGAATCACTCGATATAAAAGTGGGTGAGGGAAAGAATGTGGGAGCTCTATTATTTTTCCAGTATAATGTCTACCCAGTTCAGTGACATGGGGTTGAAAGAATACAGAATTACTAATTAATCTCAAACTGACGGTTATGGGGAACTTTTGCAAATACATGACTACAGAAATCCAGAAGTGATGTCCCACATTGTGAGGAACAAGCTGCATGCTTTGTAATTACAGAATCTGCCACAGGGCAATTCCAGTGCCAGCCTCTCTCCTACCCTTCAACTTATGAAATGTTTCTTTCTCTGTGACCAGTGCAGCGCTTGAATTTGGTACAGGGGAAGTGGCAGATAACCAAGATATACTTTTTCTCTCTTCAGTTCAAAATTCTTCTCCTTGAAAGCAGATCTCTTTTGGTCTGCCAAAATTTTTAAAGCTAGACTTATAGGATTCATTTTCCCCCTTTCTGGAATACACATTGTTTCTCCTACTGTGAAAGAAGTAGTGCAAACAGTAGGCTGGGAGGCTTGACAGAGCTATAATTATACAACTGGCGACATTAAACATAGGAAGAATTGATAGCCTGCTTAGCTGGCTCCTCATGCAGAGTTACATAACAACCGCAGGAAAGGACCAACAATAATATTTAACTGCTCTCCTTCTCCCTCTGATGATTCCCATCTTGGGACACTTACACGCTACGTGACAGTGGGATCAACAGCATAAATCAAATGCTCCCCAGGAAGCACAGGTCTGTGAGTGAGGAACGTTTGCATTTGGTTACAACTTCCTTATATTTACTTTTACTGAGACTGATGGGACCTCTCACAAAGGGAACTTTGGCAAACCACGTATTTTTCTTGCATGAGACTTTCAGGGTACTCTGCAGGCTGCCTTGAGCACTTCCATACCCTGTGTGACAGTCTCATCCACAGGAAAGATTTCGGTATCTGAAAAAAGGCCAGCCTTGCAAGAAAGCTGCTCTTTGGGTCTGCATTCCCCCAAGCTTTCCAACGGTGCTACACTGGTGATGTTGGGCCTGCCAAGGTCCTGTCTTTTTCTCCACTACCAGCAACAAATTTTGAATTTCAGAAAAGCATGTGAGTCTTCTGATGTCACAGCTCTGAATTCCCTTCTTGAATCTAGTGCTTTGATCCTGATCTTCTTTTCCCCAGGACAAAGCATGTTTCCACACCGTTTCTTCATCCACCAGCTCCAAGATGAGGTGGGGAGGGGAGCTGAACTTTATTCTCACAGAGTGCTACCACAGCTGGCTGTTCTCCACCCTTCCTCTGAAGGTTCTGCTCCTCTCTGACTAGAACAGAAAAGTATTCATGGGGCCAGAAAGGAGGAAACCCTGTTGTAATGACATGATGTGTAGCTATTAGAACTGTTGTTACAACCTCTCCAAACTCCCCAAACAAGTTGGCTGCTGGCTATAAGCAGCTGAGCAGACACAACTCGCTCTCCATTTCATGGGAGGACCATGTGTTTCATGATACCAGCTCTGGGATCAGGCCCTGAGAGGAATGGAAGGTGGATAAGTGCTTTAGGAACTGGTTTAATGACAGGGCCACATCGTTAGGTGTGTTCTTAGAAATGGCTGGGCTAATTGCTACAGTTTTTCTTGGCTGGGCAATAACCACATAGGCAACCCCTGCTTATCAAGAAAACTTTAACCAGATACCTTGCCTTTCTTCCAATTTTATTGGGCAGTTCTGAACTTCATTAGCATAAATAGATTTTTTAAAATTTATTTTTCTACCCAAGATTATGAATAATTTTGGCATAATCTGACAAAAAAAAATGGGAATGCTGATTCTTTGGCAAATCAGTTTAGGGCAACACGAAAAAGCAATTCTAACACAGTTCACAGCCAGCACTTTTGAATGCAGGACATCATCACACAGAACCAAAGAGATCTGCACAACGAGAAACACGGAAGTGAGAGGAGGCCATTTGTAACCTGGATGAAGATGATTCGTGAGGTTTGATGCTGGCACTGCGGTCCCTCCTCACTGGAGCTGGCTCCAGAGTGGGCAGTCCTGTGGCTGATGTTGTTGTGGTCCAAGTTGAGGACACTCGTCTCAGCAGTCCTGGAGGCAAACTTCTCCGTAAGCGCTGCGGAGAAATCAGTTCCTTAAAGTTTGCACAGGCTTACAAAACCTCTACACGTGCAGAAATAAAACCATTTCCATTTGCTTCTCTCTGTCTGACAACACCTGCCGAGGTACTTTAAGTCTGGGTTCTCCCACGTATTATTCATTTCAAACACAGCCAATGTTTAAGTGCCTGGAGAGTCTGGACCATCCTCCTTATCTCAAGTTTAAGAAAAGGCATATGTCCACAATCCCACAGCCACAGATGTTCAACACCTGATGTGGCCAAAAGAACTTAAGTTAGCAGGGACACAAAGGTGACTGAAGCATCTGCCACAAAAGGAAAGGCTGAGGGAGTTGCAATTGCTCAGTGTGAAGAAGAGAAGCCTCAGGGTAGATCTTAGCAGTGTACACAAATACCTATAGGGAGGGTGTAAAGAGGAAGGCTCCTTCCAGGGGTGTCCAGTGACAGGACAAGAGGCAGTGGAGCAATAACTGAAGTACAAGAAATTTATTTAAAAAGCAGGAAATTTTTTTTTTTTTTGCTGTAAGGAGGACAGAGAAGTTGCCTGAAGAAGCTGTGAAGTCTACATTCATGGAGATACTCAAAACCCAACTGGACATCCTCCCGAGCAAACTTATCTAGGCTGAACCTAGAGAAACTTTCTCCTCAATGAGCTGAGCTACTGAAAATAGACAATCTCCAGATGCACTTTCAATCTCAACTACACTGTGATTTAAGCTGTCATGAATCCTCATAATCAGAGATTCAAGCTAAGAAAGGTTGTAAGAAAAATAAGGCAGGGGAGCTCCAACTCTTTTCCCTGCCATATCTACCCAACCCAAAGATTACACACTGAAATAAAACTTTCATGCTCTGGGATATGATGCCTCAAAAAGCTCAGAAAGAATCACTGTTTACAGCAGATTTTTCTTGACTACCCTGCATTTTTCTTTCACCTGACTCTTCCATTTCTCCAATTAACAGGATTCAAAGGTTTTCTTTCAAATTTTTGAAGGCAAAGATAATAAAGGACCTTTTTTTGAATCCAGATTTGCAGTAGCAGATACTATAATTTTGTAAGTTGTTTCTCTTGTGAAGTTCTCGTGAAGTGTTTATAGTTAAGTACTAAAATAAATATATCTGCAACAGAGAGCCTGGACTTTGCCAGAGGGTTAAGAAATATGAGATGGAAGACATCTGTGGTTTTGAAGATAAATATGGAGATATTTATGAAGATAAAAGATAATTGCAGATAAATATGTTAACACGTTATCTCCTTACACAAAATGTAAATCTGTACATCAGTATCAAATGCTTAAGGTGAAGGTCCTAAATCTGTTTTTAGACACTTTAAATAAAGACCGGTAAACTTTGTTTTATGAACCGTAACACAATTAGGTCAGTGAATTCTTCAATCAGATTAGTGCTCTGTAGCATTAACTCATTTCTTCATCCTTCATTTCTCTTCTCCTCATTAGGTTTTATGCAACAGCAAACTGGTATCTGCTCCCTGTGTGTGCCCAGGTGATAGCTGTGCCCTTCCACTTCTCCTCTCAAAGCCTAGGGCACAGCCATTATAGGTATGGTCGCTAAAATAAACTGGAAAATGTGCTTAAAAACCTGTGAACATCCATTTCATACATACAACTGCTACACAGGCAAATAGAGTGGTAATTATCATCGCACTAAACTGTAATAAAAGAATCACGAGCATTGCAATTCAGATGCCTGGAAATGCTGGAATGAATGACTGGTTGTGCCATTTAAACTGTAAAAACAAAAAAGCATTTGCCTGTGCAACGTGCTCTGCCTGTATTTAATTTTACAAGGGAGGCTGCAATACAAAAGCATTTTGGTTTAGTTTCAGAAACGAAATGTAAGCCTGGCAGGACAGCTAATTAGCAACAATCCTGCAACTCAAACTACTTCAAATCTGATGTGCTCTTTCTAGCTGTTCACTTGCTAAGTGTGGGTGGTTAACACTGGCTATTTCCTGCCTGATCCCTGAGCATTCATAAAGCCATTTTTCAAGGCAGTATTATATCTGTATTTATGGTTCTGTTTTCTTTTTCTTCTCATGACAACTTCCATGAACTCACAGTATTTGTCATACTAATGATTGTGATGATATTTTTGTTTGTTTGTGGGGTATATAACAGTTTAGACTTGACCCAAAGCACCTGAAGGACACCAACAGAGACTTTTTCATTGACTTCTGCAGGTTTCACCCTTCTGGTTAAGGGAAGGAAGAGGAGATGGCAATTCATACAAAAAGCCCAGTGACATCTGATAGCCCAGTGATGTCCCTTTAGGGAGAGGCAGGCCCCAGGACTCACCTTGGGAATAGCTAGTTTCTCTCCTTTCTCCGGGCATTCCTCCGAGTCGGAGCAGGTGTAGTTCTCACTGAAGGACACCAAGGGATTCACCCTTGGCTTGTGGATGGCCTGGAAGGTTAGCTGTGTGTTGAGCAGGTTGCTCACTGTTCTCAGCGACGTGCACACGTTGGGGGGCAGCGAGGGGTCGGCCAGGAGGTCTGTGATGAGCCCGTGTGCCTCTCCCATGACAGCGATGTCCACGGTGATACTGGTGCCAGAGGACTGAAGAGGAGAGAAATGATACATGTAAGGCAGCAGAAGTGAACAGCCTGAGGGGCACCACCTCAGCCTGTGGTGAACTCTCTTCACAGCTTCTGTCAAAGCGGTTGCAGGTGGGAAAACAATAACATGAAATAAGTCTTTAAATACAGAGAGCAACGCTGAACAGACTGATGAACAGCCTGCAAAGACTCTGGAATTCCATCATATCTGATTTCACAGCTTTCACCATCTGCAGCTGACTTAACCCACCTGAATAAATTGTTCAGGCTCCCTATGGAGTCATGGTCAATAGACAGGGCCTATTTGCACAGTTTTGGAGACACGGTTTAGGATGAGAGGAGACTCTCTTGAGAGATGCCTGAGTACTAACTACAGAACAACTAATCTAGAACTAGAGTGGTCTCATCTATAATGTTCAGTGCTTATGCCTGGATGAATTAAATGAATCCCAAGCATATATTGAGATTTCTAAAATATTTCCCTGCAACTATAGTATTCTGGTATGGTAGCAGCAGCATTCTTCTCCAAGCAGCTGCGTATTGGGCAGCTATACAAAACTGAAATGGAGGAAAAAGTGCATTTTTTTAAACTTTTAAGTTGTCAAGTCTGTGAATTGACAGCTATATAATACAATTGCAAAGCCTGAGGATCTTTAAACTCTAATACAGAACAGTGAGACTTGGATGCACACAGAAGCGGAACACCTAAAAAGGCAGGAGGCATCTGGAATTTCAATGCAGAAGTGACATTTCAGCCCCACATGGTGGTGCACTAAAACCCACCACGAATTCTGCATGGAGTTGCTAATTCCAGGCACTCCAAGAGTGACCACTTTCCCTTTGTTGTGTCTCTGACACAGAAGCTCAATCCCGCTGCTACTGTTTGGAACTTAGCAGGTGTACGTGCAGTTTCCCAGAGAGACCATTGCAGCAGATTCTGTACTAAATTGCTTTCATGTATTTCTTAGAAAAAGCTGAAATACATAGTTTGCCAAATGGGGAAGTTATGTCTGTGAAAAGAGCATACAAGTTCCTTGGAGTGGCAAACAAAGGGCATGGAGAATTGGTCAGATTTAGGAGGAGAGTGAATAAAGCCCCAGCCAGGAATGACTGATCAGTGATAGCGTTCATGGACCTCAAAACTCAAAGAACAGAGTAACACCACTTGACACTGCTTCGTTCTCAGAAAAAGGCTTTACAGGCAATAAAAAGTATTTCTGAGGAAAGTGATATATTGTTAGTTAAGTACAGCTAAACCTCTTCCCCCTGTCTTCCCAGTTGCATAACTTGGACATCAGGCCCTTGGCAAATAGATGTTTCACTCCACTGATTTCTTCCTCGTGTCCTGCTTCTGGCTAAGACTGAGGTAAGCTTCAGGACCAGAGGATAGGCTTCCTCACTCCCCATCCTCTCCTGCAGCCAAAAACCAGCCTCTTCCCACATTTCTTCACCATGCTATGAAACAACATAAAGCAGAAACTGCCTGATCTACTGGAGTGCTACTTCATCCTACTGAAAAAAAAATTAATGCCTGAATTTAACTTAATGGCTCTTTCATTGCTTAACATCTCAGGAGTGCATGCAGAAGATTCTGGCAGACGCTAAAGAAAATTCTTAAATTAAAGGACAAGGCTTGGGATGGGAGTAATTAATTATCTATCTCAACCTCAGCCCTGACAAACTGACCAAAGCGGAGTGAGGCAGAATACATCACTGAAAATGCAATAGAAGTCTCATTATTTTCAGCAAAACTGTGTCATCTACAGCTTGAAATTCTATTAAGCCTGGAGCCCGGAGTTGCTGACCGCCAATCAGAGACAGAGATTAATATTTCTATGAAGTAAACAAGTCTGACTCAGCGGGCTACAGAGGTTCTGTACAGCAGCAGTAATATTTTGCAAAGCAGCCAGGATTGTTCTCCATGACTAGCACCAAGTGGGGAGCCCTTCTCCACAGTGGATTTCTGCCACAGGGCCTCCATCTCCCTGTGTTGTCAAATGTGTTGGTGACCCCTGCATTAACTCTGAGACCTGGCAGATTTGTCCCCATCAAATGCCAGGCTGTGATGGGTTATGTGAGTCAAGAAGTATGACTGGTTCATCCCTCCCAGGGTCAATTTAGAGCACCATCAGACTAGTCTGACTAGGTAAAATTACAGGTATTTAAATTATTATTTTCAAAAAAATATTTCAAATTGAATGCTTGAGAACATTTAAAAATATTTTACTTTTCAGAGTCTCTGCTAAAAAAACAGTAGAGAACGGCATATGCTTTGCAGACCATTATTCAGAAAGTAAATGATAATGTGTTTCCCTACAGGGCAAGGAAACCTGGAATTTGATGTAAATCACTATGATGATGATAAGCAAGAGAGTAACTGGTGAAAATTTGAGATTAATGTAATCTTAGATATGCATATGTATTGTATATATGCACATACACACACATGGATGCAGATAAATATACAGGGAGTCTTCTTTTAGGGTAGAAGTGCATATAAAACCCATCCTCAGTCTTTGTAAGTTGTTTTCTACTAATGTGCATAGCCTCTGCATGAACTGATTTGGATTCTTTCCAAACCACTTTACTCACTGAAGCTCCAAGACCGGATACTTGGGAATAGTGGTATGAACAACATTTGCAATCAACACTAAGAAACAACTAATTTGATAAAACAAAACAACAAGGAGCTAAGATAAGGCAAACCTCATTTCACAATGGTCAGTGTTCATTTACTCATCTATGCCAATAATTGTGAATGCAGTTCCCTCCCATGAATTTTGGATAAGACTGGCTTGCTGTTCATTTTGTGACTTCATTCCAGCCCTGATTTCAGCAAATCATGCAGTGACTAAAACTCAAATGCTCTGGGGCATGAGAATGAGAAAGCAAACAGGCTGGGAACAAAAGCAAAACTAAACAGGCTCATTTTTCACTAAGATAAGAAGAAAAGTTAATTCCTTACAATGCTGAAAAACAGCTGGTTTAGGCCATAGTGCCATCTGGAATTCCTAAGTGGGCCCAAATGCACTTGCTGCATGTTTTGAGGCTTCCTTTTATGTACGGAAATATATATAAAAATATTAACCTAAAACACACTGTAGCATGTGCAGGACCAAACCACAAAAGTAGCATGTCCCGGTATCACACAGATGATTTTTGTCAGGGCAGGAAACAACTGTAAGGAACACTCAACATGAAAACAGTATTCTGGAAAATTTTAATAGTCATTTAGAATTTTTAGGTTTGAATCATTTGTTTTGGAGTCTGCAACATGACTAGAAAAGTTTTCAAAATTTGCATAACCTTCACTGGGCTTTTCTACTATAGTCCACAAAATCCCCTCTGTGCTCTTTGTGTTAAATTACATTATGCACAAAACTCTAAGAATAGCTTTTTGCTCAGCAGGAAGAAAAGGCAGCTAAAACTTGTGGAAGAAAAATGAATTTAGGAAAATAGGAATAACAATTTCCTTTAGCCATAAGACCCGATAGATAAATTTAGGTATGAACTATTCCTGTTGGCTCACCTGTGGAGCAGATTTGACGTCCATACACTTAACAGATGCCTTACCACAAAGGAAAGTCTTCCCCCTCCCCATCCATGTTTTGCAAATGCATCTCATCCAGCTTAACTAAAAAACACCACTCTCCTCACCCTACAAAAGGGGTGATTATCATGACAATACAAAACCAGTCGAAACTTAAGCAAGGAGAAAAAACCCCAAACCAATTATCAAGTACAAACCACAATTCATTTCACACAGCCTCATGTTAGGGAGAAATAAAATCTTCATTTGCTGTGGCTTGTACAAGGAGAAGCAGTGAAGGCAGAGATGCTGGCCTTTCACCACTCAGTAAGCAAAAGGATGGGGGAGGCGAGGAGAAAAAAGAAAAAAAAAGCTGCATCCAGTGTATCTTCAATCTTCACACAATTACAAGCAACTATAAATCACAATTTGATATGGTTTCCAAGTCACATCATAAATGTTCAGGCCAAGCTGTCTGGAAACAAAATTAAAAGCAAATATAATTCTCCATTATTTTAATGTCCACAGAGCAATTTGAAGGATAAACATCAGTTGGCTTCTATGGAAATAATGAATCATTTTAAAGGCGCCACAGACTTAACTACTCCACCTTCCACTGAATGACTAAGGAAAAAAAGCAGGCATGCAATTCTTTCACATTTCACTTTTCTCTATTTAAAGCACTAGAACTGGAATATTTTTTATTTTATTTCTCTCTTATTTTGTACTAACACAAGATTTCAGATTTTCTCCTCTCTGGCGAGCAAAGAAGATGTTTATGAGAATCTTTTCTCCAGCTTAATGAAGCACATCATTCCCACTGCTCTCTGGAGGTCAACCAGCCACAGGCTCTGTAAGGCACACTCTTTGGTAGGGCTGAAAATAGCATCTTCCAGTTGTCTCATCACACTGATCAAAGAAAGCCTTTCCAAGGCATCTATGTAGTCACTCACTTTGCTATGGAGTCTTTAAAGCACCCCGAGCCACACAGCCACAAACCAGACACTGAGGCACAAAAGATGAGCCCATAACCAAGGAAACTCTAAATCTTGCTTGAGCCATAAAGATCGGAGTTCTAATCCTGGTTCCAAGATGCTTGGGATGGCACCACCACGGCAAAGCAGAACTACCTGATAAGAGCTACACTGAACTCTGATCTGAAGAGCAGAAAATGTCACGACTGCCACATGAAGTGTGTCTGCAGCGTGAGCACATGCCAGAGAGATGCCAGAGTCCAAGGATCACAGAGCAGCCAGAGGAAGTCTTTCAAAGTAGTTCTGCAAATGTGGGATGTGATGAAATGGGTCTCACTGAAGAGTTACACTTTTTGTCCCCTCCCTGTGCTGCAATGACCCCTTTCCTCAGCAGCAGACCTGAGGCCACAGAGTCAGCGGGAGGCAGCCCTGCCTGGGGCTAGGTGTGCATGTTGTTGGGCAGCCTCATACAGGGCTGGCTCTGTAATCTCACAGGATATTAAACCACCAATCGTCTACTACCAAGCAAGGCCACTGATTTGGACGTTCCTCCTTTATCCCACCACTGGCTAACATAAAATTTCTAGGAAGATAATAATCTCTGAAACTTCCTCCCGTCTGCCACATCTATTTGAAACTGTCACAGAGGAGCATGACCATGTAAGACTACTTTAGAAAGCCAGGATGACAACACCATCATTCTTTAAGAAAGAGGCATTGGTTTGAGAAGGAAATAATTTTTTCCCCCTTTTTATAAAGCCTGTGGAATGTATCACTGTCTGTAGCACACTTTGTCTGGGGAGGCAGCTGCAATCCCCACATCCTGCATCTCTACCTTAGGTGACACCACTCACAGAGCTCACAGTTACAGCTGACTAACTTTCTTCCATTACAGGATCTTTCAGTTCGTGACAGCTTTGTCAGCCAAAGAGCTCAGACTGAAACATACACTGCCAGGTATTTGTCTGGGGTGAATTATTTCAGTGTTTGAGAAAAATTGCTCAGACATTTACAAGAAGACTGTTGGAGTCTTTTATCCATCCTAAAAACTCTTCGTAAACTGATACCACTTAATCTGCAGCAGGCACTGAAGGCGCAGTAAGACCTTTTGCTTTCCCTGCCCTGATATGTCCAGATTTGGTTGTGGAGTTCCTGGGAAAAATGACACCAAAGCTAGCCCTGCATGACCTCTGTGGGTTGTCAGAAACCCACCAAACTTCCCTAAGTGTGCTGCTCACCTCTACACACTGCATGTGTGTCCTCCTGCACTGTGCACAACATTCCGAAGGGCACAGGACCACATTTAGATTAGAAACAGGGAACACATTTGAGCTGTTAATGCAGTTTTGGTGCCGTCTGTAACTTTCAAGGGAGACTCTTGGTTCTTGCCCTTAGGTCACCTAGCAGGCTTTTCCAGATCTGTTACACACACACACACTGAAAGAAAATACCTTTGTGGTCACTAGCAACCAAGCAACAATAAAATGATAGATGCAGAAGTAATCTCAAGGAGTGGGAGGGCTGGGTTTGTCAAGACTCAAGACCTACAGACTAGGAAAGTCTGAACCTGTGCGGATGCAAGTACTGGACACAACCCAATGCAACGAAACTAAATCCCTGTCATTTATATCTGACAGAAAGGACCTCAAATGAACTAACTCCACTGGTACTGACATGAAGTAGCACTTAATTTTCCACATTTGCTCCTTCCACAGCTGGAAACCCTGGAAGGCACAGGGAAAAGAGGCAGAGGGTTGTCCCCAGAGAGTGTGCTGGGTGGCACAGCATGGCAAGGGGCAAGCTGCCACCAGCCACACGTGTGCTCTGCCTTGGGAAATCCCAGCCCAAGTGAAGACATTCAGACAGTTGGGATGACCTTCTGCAAAAGGCACGCCACGAGGAGGATCCAGGGAAAGCAGCTCCTGGAAGGAGGAGAGAGCACAGGCTGAACTTCCTGGCTAAGAGCCGCTGCTCACAGCTTGCAAACCTCGTGGAAACTCTGACGCTGGTATTTGATGTTCTCAGCAGGGCCCTGGGGACTCAGTCACCCAGTTCCAAGGGACTTTCCGTGCTATTTGGCTGCCTAAAAACATTAAACTACCATGACTATCCAGCTCGAAGAACTACTTGATGATGTAGAGCAGATCACAGAGTCAGTCCCATTCAGGGTTGATTACTTAAAAAGAAGACACCACTCCAACTAAACCAGGAACTTTAGAAATTATTGCTTTTAATTAAAAGCACGCAGATGGGAAAAATTAAATTCTAAATGGGGCTTAAATCTGCTTTGAGTAACAGACTGAGGAAAACAATTCTGTACTTAGGAGGCTGTCCTCAATTGTCTTACATTATTGTTTTCCAATTTGTACATCAGATGGTCACAAATTGGTAGCTTGAAGCTGATAGTTTGTGCTCATACGAAGAAAACAGTGATGACTGTCTTCACCCTCAACTTGAGCTGCAGTGACACAAGCTGGGACCCAGCAGCAGCGGGGTGCTGGGTGCACACACAGTGGAGGATAAGCCATCCATTAACACCTGGTGATCTTACCCGTTTGAGTGTACAGCTCCAGCATCCCAACCGCCTGCTTAGCATGGAAAGCTATTTTAATTCTATGGTGAACTAAAACAGAGCGGCCAAATACGCAGCATGAGTTAAAAAAAGATCCATTGGAAGCAATAATCACTGTTCTGCCTTCTGTGTACTAACTAATCCTCCCACATTTTCAGCTTGACAGCCCCAGTTACACCAGAGCAAAGCCAAAGGAGCCACATACTGCTGTATTTTCTCCCTTTCTAAGTACTTCAGGCTCTTTTGGGATGCAACTTGAGAAGGGACATCACAATTAGCAGCAAATTGCAGGAATATGTATGAAAATAAACCCAGCTAAAGATTCACATCCAACTCGGCCCTTCACTAAGAACTGTTGAACAGTATTGAAAACAGCATCATCAAATACCTTTAAAAATGTAATACAAATAAATGCA
>WBMY01017859.1:577880-708874 GCA_013397315.1 Donacobius atricapilla | reverse complement strand
AAAAAAGAAAAACTGATAAGGTTTTAAGACTGACTGTTGAAAACCAGAATAAGAAAAAAAATAGAAACTAGGAAGCAAGCATCAGTGAAGCTGTAGATAAAGAGCCTTTAATGTTCAGTGTGTTCTTACTGGAATTACAACAGGGATTTGGAAATGACAGCTGGAGCCAGATGTATATCTTGGGCCATGTTTTCCATATGCCGTAGCAACAGGGCAGAAGGATCCCATGAAGTTCTCCAGTGACCATGAACACTGATGGTATTTAGTGGTCCATTTCTGAGAACCAGCTTTCCCTGAAGCCAAAGGCAGGCAGTGATATTCTGTACTTTTTGAAAAAGATAAATCCTCTGCACATCAAACTCCAGTGAGAGCCTCGCTGCGGACAAATTGGTCCAATTTCAACATTATTTTCTTCTCCATCAGACCTTGTGGTTTGCATTATTTCAGTTCTCCTGATTTAAGCACTCACACCAATACCAGTTAATAGCCACTGAGTGCTACAGATACCTCCTCCTCTTTCTCATGACTTTATGTCACTAATGAACTCCTCTGTGAAAAGAATTAATCATTTTTCTGTAAAACTTCGCTTTGAATTCTTATATTATGTATGACTCATTCAAAAAAACCCCCAACTGTAGCCCTAGGGACTTGCAGCCCCCAAATCCTTCATCATAGCTGCTGCAGAGCTATTATTTCTCTAAAGTATAAGCTACTACCATCTAAAGCCACGACCTGTAAAAGTCACACTAAGCATGCACTAGATGTGAAAATCCCCCACCTCTCCTAGATTATTTATAGGTAGACTCTTCAATGAAGATCAGAAGAGAGAGAAACAGTAATTCATATACAGGAAATATAAAACCCTATCCTCTACATGCCTTCTGTGAGATTAAAATAATTTTGTTTCACTTACCACAGATATAAACTGACAGACCAGCAAGCCCTGAGGACTGCTTTCAACCTACTTCATCCTTGACCTGCAAGGACCAACCTAAAGACACACTAGGTTAGTTTATACTGTGGGCTTTTTTGCCTTTGCTGTCACGAGTAGAAAAAAAAAAAAAATTGCCTGCTGAGATACAAGGTACACAGCTGATAACCACAGGTCAATGCCTGCATCAGATGGCCATTTTCAGCCACTACAGCTCTGGACTTTAATCTACACACTGGATTAAAGCTAGAGGCTCTAGGATTCTCTAAGTCATTTCAGCAATCTCTAATTTCCTCCATGTAGCTGGTGACTGATTTGTCTTGTGCACAATTTTAATCTAAGAGAAGTCTTACTTTCAACTTGTGTCTTTTAGGTTGTGAGCAGTGCTTGACTTGCACTTTAGAAAAATCAAAAATTTTTTTTGTAATATTTTGTAATATTTTTGTATTATTTTTTGTAATATTTTTTGTAATATTATGTAGTATTTCTAATTATGACACCCTGTCTGCTTCTCAATTCTACTTAGAGATAGACCAAATCTGTACTTCTGCATCATTAATATCTCACCATACTGAACTCTGACTTTCTGGCTCAGGGTCTGCACTATTTTATGAGGGCCAAACATTTCTGTGTTTTTGGAAAGCTTGGATTCAAATTCACATCTAAATATAACAGCACCAGCTTCTCATTTACAAAAGGCAACAGAACCATAGAGACCAAAAAACAGACACAGATCATGAAGCACGGGTGCTTATGCTGGCAACCACACTAGACAATGATTTCTATCTCCACAGTGAGTTATGTTTTCTGCTTGGATGTGGATATTAAGAAAAAAAAGAATCAACTGAGGGTTGCACATGGGTTTTTTTTAAATGTTATATATCCTTGTGAAGCTGAACTTCAGTGGTTCATCTGAATCTACTCCAGTAATAAATCAGTGATGATGCGCCAGTAAGTGCAATAGAAGCACTTAATACTACTGAGTAGGTAGACAGGTTAAAAGTCTTAACTGAATTTTTAAAAGGAAGTATAGAAAAAGAATCAACATACAAATCTGTTTTACCATCTAAAATCAAAGACTTTAGAAGGTACATCAATACAGAGGCTTGATATTTTAGCTCAGAACTGATCCTGTTAATTGGTGCACACAGTATTGAGCTGTTTGATGACGAGATTTATAATCACATGGCTCTGCCACAGAGCTCTCTCACACAGAGAACAGTGTCCTCACAAACGAGAAACAGCAGCTCCAACTAGGCAGCCCAAGGTTTCAGAGTGCACTGACAACTTTAAACAAACACATACACACAAAAAAGTATTTTGTATTGACAGAAAAATTACTGGGTTTGGAATTTCTGGTGACAGAAATGCCTTATTTTGGTTTTGTTTCAGCAATTTTAGAGCAGTTTTATTAAAAGATAGGAACAAGAAATTGCATCAACTTCTCAAAACTTACATCTTTAGTTTGAAAATGATGCAATGAAGTTCCTCAGTTGCTTTTTTTCAGAAAGATTATGGCTTCTCTTTGTGAAGAACAGCCTGATGCCTACATTTGCATTGTTTTCTGCATTAGACTTCTGTGGAGGCTTAGTGTGTCTATTGTGGTCAGAAGCTCATAGTTGAATTAAATGGGATCCATAATGGATTAGACATCAGAGATGACTTCAATATTCAGGTTTGTTAACACTGGTGACCTAAGGCAGGCTATTGAAGCAAAGGATCTCTCCCCAAAGTCAGTTTAACTTTGAGGGGTTAAGCTCAGAGCAACAGAGATAAAAAACCAGTCTAATCACAAGAAAACACTTGACTTCATACCCCTGACCTTGATGAACAGTCACGCACATCTCCCATCACAATGTGTTATGTAAACATATTTGTTAACAAATTTAAACAGACCACAAGCTAAATTGTTTGCCATAAGGTGCTCTGACTGATCAGCTGATGGAGCATATGGATTCTGTCTTCCAAATTCTCTATTATCTTTCTGACTGCTTCCATCTGACTGTTACAAGTGGTCCCAGACATCCTATTTATCCTAATAAAGTAAAAAAAATAAATACATAAATTGCTGATCAATTCTCTCTGTACACCCTCCTTCTCCTAATGCATTTGAGAGACTTTTGGCAACATTAGGAAACAACCTTCTCTAGAAAGAAGAATCACTTCATTTAAATGATTTGTTCTTTTAATTACTGTCATTCCTAGCCAACACAGAGCAGAAAATACATATCAATAATGCTCACTCCGCAACAGGTTGGCATTTTGCCAGGTATCTGAAGGCTGCCCTTAATCTAAGTAAAAATTTATTTGTATCCACTTCCTCTTTCAATGCAAGCTACAACTACTGTGGAGAGTAAAGCTCAAGCATTCAGTATGATGCTACAACAAAACAAAATACCCAATCAAATTAATTATGTACAACACTTTTATCCACTTGCCCTTTAATTTTTCACTGACAGATCAAAGAAACATGTTTGGTTTTCCATCAATAAAATCAAGGTGGCACAAGACTGATGAGGTCTCACTTCTCTGGTTCTGCCAGGTTCTGCCTTTTAGGAAAGATGCTTTCAATTAGGATGGCATTTTTCTGCCATGGTATAAACATGCCTTTGATTCATAATTAACTATATAATTATCTAATTCTATACAGGTCCACAGTGACATACCTCACACACCTTAATAGCTCAGTTTAAATAAGGGAAAGGGAATCAATTGAAAAGAAATGAGTTAACATTTAGTTGGCTTTTTTTTTTTAAACAGAAAAGAAAATGCAAATCAAAAACTGTCTCTAAAGACTATTTAATGTTTTGTGTATAAAGACAACTGTATAGGCCCATGCCAGTTACAATAAACCAGACAAGTTACAAATAGGGCTTCACATTCAACCCTGAAACCTGATTTGTGTGGGTTTGGGTATACTTTGAAACCAGTCAAACAAGATAAAACCATGTTCTGACCCTACATAAAATTTAGGGTCTACCTGAAGGGCTTGCTTATGTGACCAGCCTAAATGCAAACCGGCCAAAGGACGTTCCACCAATTGCACAAAATAAATTATTTTAAATAAAACATGTCCATGGGCAGCCTTCTTAACCACACACGGTAACTATTTCTGCTTGTAAAATGACGCTCATTTAGCTCTGTATAAACAATTTATGAATCCACCTCTAACATAACACAACCTTTTCTCCCTGCGCCAAGCTGACAGCCCCAGAGATCCCCACAGGGCTCCAGGGCAGCAGGCTGAACTCTGTCTCCCCTTGGGCAGCAGCAGCCCTGGTGATGATCAGCACGCCAGCCCTTCATCACCGAGGAGAACATAACCAGGGAGGAGATCAGAGAGCAGGTCTTGTGCTGGAACCCAGCCACAGCCTCGGCACGGTAGGACACGAAAATAGATTGACTCCATAGAGTTGTCAGAGGAGAAAGAAGGCTTTATTTACAATCCCAACAGTTTCTTTTAGAACACGCTGTGTAAAAAGGTCTGTTATTGGTCCATGGCACTGACACTGCTCTCCATTGGTTCAGGAATAGGAAACAGCCCCTGGGGACAGTTGTTCTGGCAAAGGGAACACTGTTTGCTGAGCCTGTGCTGAGAAACGGAGAGAGATGTTTTGAAAAGAGCAACTGTTGGCAGCTTTCCCTTGGGAAAGGAGCTAGCAATAGTTAGGAAGATAAAATTCAGACTTAAAAACATCAAGCCCACACAGCCTCGCTTGGAAACCAAGCCAGGCAGACTGGGAGCTCCCAGGGGATGGACCAAGGGAGCCCAAAATGTCCCTCCTCTCTCTGAGGGGTTACTGCCTGCCCACCAGAGGCCCACGGGGTCAGGGGCACAGCAAAAGGCGAAAGGGCAGGAGATAGGGTCAGGCAGAGCAGACAGGAGGACATCCAGCTGCACAAATGGAAAAGGGGAAAGGAAAGGTCTCCTCTCCCCTCCCAGGAAAAGGGGATGGGAGCGAGAAAATTACAGAAGACCCAGTCTGAACACCTATTCCAGGCTAGAGCACAAACACTTCCATAAATGAGCACAGCACCTTGTGCCAGGTGACCACTCCAAGTGAGGCCTTGGGAGAGGGTGTGAGGTGACAGCCACGGGACAGCTGAGCAGAACTTTTCACACAGGGCATTACAGTCCTGCAGCTTTAGGTGCAGGAAAGCCTTTCCCAGGGATCACCAGATGGCACTACTCTTCCTCCAAATCAGGGCTGCAGCTCTGCTGTGCCCATGAAATTCCATCATCGATTCGGGAGGAAAAAGATCTTAATCCACGTTTTTTATACATTAGCCCAGTATTCTCTCACTGTTCACATTCTTTCCAATGATCTTGCAAATCTTGTGCAAACAACAAAGAAATTACTGCATCTGGGGGAGGTGGAGGGAGCCTCATAACTTTTTGAACTGACTCTCATACTAAAATATTCCATAGCAGAAGGATTACACAAGTTTCTCTAGGAACAAAAAAACTCCCCAGCAATACATGCAGAGCTTGACAACTGCATTAAGAAAGCAGAATTCCTTTCAGAGGAATAAATCCTACACATAAGGTTAACATATACATGCCTCTCTCTTCTCCCCATGTTCTATTTCTGCCTGGTATCAGAACTGTAGAAAATGCTAAGCTCTACCTGTAATTGCACAGTGTTTTAGCATGAAAGTATTTTCTAAATTTGGTTGAAGTTTATTGCACTTTTTTTCCCCTAAAAAAGAGCTGTCAAGAGTATCCACATACAAATAGTAATGGAATATAGAAAATGAAAGCATATTAAAATGCTAATAAAGAAACATCAACACACACAAGTGCTTATAAAGAAACATAAACACAAAAAGCCGTGTTTCCACATGCATGTTAGGGTAAGCATGCCTTCTTTCAGTTATAATTCAGATGTGAATTGCAAAAAGATGCAAAGCATTCACATTTGCATGTCTTCAGTTGGGTACAAGCTGATGTCAAGCTGTGGAATACAGCTAATTTGGGATGCAAGGGGCACGTTCAAAGTGAAGTCTCAAACCCCTCTGATTCTTGCTGAGAAAGAGTGATAGTTCTTCTTTGCTTGTTTGCTTTGTGTTTAATCCACCACAGGACTCATCTGCACTCAAGTCCTTACAAATTGAAAAACTGAGGGGCAAATTAATCTTGCAGAGTGACTCCTCTAACTCCACCAGGAGTCACAGCAGAACTGAAGTCTGCCTGCTGTGCTCATGAGCTGAATTCCCTCACAAAACAGATTTTTGTCTTTCCCTAAGCAACTCTTCCCCCCTTTCAGCTCCCGAGAAGTTGACAGGCTGTTTCCGGCTCCATGATCTGTGAATCACGACGTGAACGCCGATTGCTACTCCCCAGTGAAATTAAATTAGGTATTGGAGCACAGCATGAGCAAAAACTTTCCCTGAGATGCCAGCCCTAAAGAAACTCTACATTTTCTTCCCCCAGCTGAAGAATGGAGTTATGAAAACAGGGTCAAGTTGGTTATTACTCTTCATACTCTGCAACATCACCCAGTCTGCTCTGAGTCAGTTTAAAATGATTTCTCCCCTTCATAGTAAAGAATGTAACAGCACCAAATTTGAAGAGTCCAATAATTCATTATATTTATTTGTGTGTTCTTCTGTAACCACTTAACAACATGTGAATTGCAGCAATGCTTAACATACACAGAATACCATGATAAATCACCAGGACTTGGTGCATGTCATACATCAGGGAAATTGCTAAGACAAGGGTAAGCAATATTAAAACATGGCTTATCAAGCAGGAAAGGGAAGTTTGTGATGCTGCATTTCAAAGTGCCTTTCAAAAGCACTTCGTTAAGTAATAAAATATTCACACTTGGAAAGATCATAGGGTTATGTTGCCTCATACTTTTTTTTTTCCAGACATATGGCCCTTGGGAACTTGCACACATCTTTGTCACTGCAGTGTACTCCGAGCAAGCAGGCACCACAGCAGCATATCTGAAAGTTGAAACTGGTAGAAAATAAAAGTAATGTATTAAAGCCTGGTTTGTGAGCTCAGTTTATTGCTTGTTCTGGAGCCTGTGGTAATCTCAGACAGGTTTAGGGGAGTTTTAGTTTCAAATTGTGATGAAGATGTCAAAACCAGATTACTTAAGCCTCCTTTCTGCATCACAACAGAGTCCATGTGCTCCAACAAAGGTAGTTTGAGTTTTCTTCAAAGAAAAATAAAAGGTGCTCCCACCTTTCATTGTCAGACAGAAAAACATTTCTCCTACTTTAACCGGAAAAACTACTCCAAAGATCAATTAATCTGCAAGTAGCAGAAGTCTTCATGCTACCCAAAATTAAGCGTGGCTTTCCCTGCTCCAACATTAACATGTTTCCATGTGAGCCTTGCAGGTTCCTCCAGGTTCACTTCTCCAAGGTCCACTGAAAATCTACTCATAAGCTCCCTCTCTTCTGAGTTAGCTGCCAGACAAGGGCTAGCACTGGAGTTACTGCATCAGTAAGAGATTGTTCTGGCCTTCAAACACTGCTACGTCCCCTGCCCAGCTGCTGTGGAGATGGCTCAGGCACAGCAAAGCAAAGCAAATTGGTTTAATCTTGCGCATCTGGTACTGAGCTCCCAGTTATCTGTTTAGGGGTATAAAGGGACTCTGTTCCATTTCAATGCACCGGTCATGTCACAGCCCAGCTCTAGTGATAGAGCCTGAAACCTTCAAAATCTAACCCTGATAGCTCCTCTTCTCTGCTTATACTTATCACAGTGTTGGTCTTGCCTGTGTGTTCCACGAGCTACTGAGTCACCTGGGCCTGAGAGACTCTAAGTAACCCTCTTAGAGCTAAACTGTACTTCTGTGAATTTAGGGGAATAAACAGACGTATTCCTTTGTCACTTAAAAAGAAACCCACAAAACCTCTGTAAAGCACAACCGTGTAGAGAATTTTCAATATTTCCACATTAGCCAAATGATCATGAAGTAAACCTTCTGTCTCTGAATGGTTAATCCTTAAAGGATTCACAAGGCAACAATATCCCCCAGAAGGCCCTCTGGGTCCCTGGAAGGTGCCGAGCGCTCTTTGCCTATACAGTGAGCAAAAGCTTTAGACCACTTCTGGGAATGCAAATGAATGGGATCCACGTGACCCCGGTAATAAAAGGCTCCTGTCTCTTTGCAAAGCATTGAAATGCCATCTGGCAATTTTGTTGACGTCAGCAGGCACAGAAAAACAACCCCCACCTCCCCCAAAAAAGCAAAAGCCTTGGGCGGGAGGGGGAGGAAGGCAGAGTTTCGTGGTGCGTGTGCGCTCCAGGCTGGTGTTACTGAAATCTTGCTCAGCCTAGAGCCCGGAATTCTGCACCAGCAGCGCAGGAAAAGTCACCCCTTGCCTCTGTTTTATACTGTTTTATACCCTGGCACCTTGGCTTCAGAGACTGCTGCCACGCATCAAACGGCGAGCACAATATCCTCCTCTCTCATCCTGCCTTGTCACTGTCAGGTTGCTGGAAGTTTGTAGGTGAGAAGGGAATCTCTCAGAGTAGGCTGCAGAGAAAAGACACAAAACTTCCAGTACCTGCTTTGCAGGCTGTGGAAGGTAACGCCACTCATTCGGCTGCTCTGACTACACTTCTCGTCACCCTGATCTGGAATGCAGTGAAAGAAATTCTGTGCTAGTTTCAGTAACGCCTCACACCAGCATTTCATGATGACAAGGGAGAAATGAGCAAAGATGATGTACAAAAGATGTCCAAATCCTGTGGGGATGATACTATAAGCTGCAGGTACTAATTTTAAATTATACTTAGTTGAAGGCATAGTATTGCTCCTAAGTATTACATGCCATTTGGCACAGAAAAATTTGCTGCATTTTCATGGAAAATGCCAATATTTTAAGTCAATAATGTAAGTTACCTTGGCTGTGATGAGCTAAAATAATCCTATGAACACACGTGCATGCAAAAGAAGCAGAAATCCTTTTGTATTAAAGTACATTTTCCTGTTATCAAAGATCTCTTCAGTTATTTCTGATCTCAGTTATCAATTCACATCAAAATGCCAGAAAGGGTAGCAGAGCACTGCTTTAACACAGACTTCAGAAGAATGGACATGTCCTCCATGAGGTGCATTTAAACCCTGAAAAAGAGAGCTTGCGAGTTGCTTTTAACAAGGGGATTGGAAATTTTACAGTAGCTTTGTGACAGAAACACAATCCCCTCAACAGTGTTTCTCAAAAGAATTATAGCCACACAAGATGGGTGATGATGAAGAGAGAAGGGTGGAGGAAGGAGGCTGACCTGTCATCTAGGGCCACACGCTCTCAGTTGTCTCACCAAAGTGATGTAAAAAAGTACATTCTTCAGGCTCTACTGGATCAAGGTTTCCCTGACTGAATAGTCCAACCTGCCTGAAGTAAGTCCTCTTTCTTTGCCCTGCTCATTCCCCCCCTTCTCTCCTTCCTTTAACACGTCCTCTTACTGAATGAAACCAAGGCATTTTTTCTTACAAAACTGCTCTTTGAATTCCTAATCTCTGCCTCAGTGTAATTTTTTAACAGCAAGTCAAAGCAGCACTGTGTAAATAACTGCAAGGAGACAGCTCTGCCTGGAAACTGGAAAGTTCTCCTTGCTCACATCTTAAACTTGAAAGCTTATGCTCAATTCAATTAAGAAAATTTATGGGTAATTCCACAGTTTCTTCCCAATTCCTTATGTTCGCAGGCAGCCAACCCAGAAATGAACAAAATCCCTGACAACTGACTACTTTCTGCTAGCACATGGGCAATTACGCGGAAAGTGTGTATTTAATTGAGTTGGTCGTAAATCCTGACTTAGGAATGAATCAGAGGATGAAGAAATACAGCTATTCCCTGCTGCCATTTCAGGTTTAATCACTCCTGCTTAAGGTTTATTTATTGACTTCATAAAATGCATAAACAACAAAACCATCCTTCTATAATTTTATAGGTATTCAGCCTCCACTTGAAGATGTAGGAGAATAAACTTAAAGCTACACACATGACAAACGAGAGGGATTTTCTGAATTCTCCTGCTATCTCTCAGGTCTGCATCGCATCATGTCTGTTTTAAATATAAACAATTTTCAGAGTTCACAACTAAGTCCCACCCAGCGATTCTGCTTAAAGCACTCTCCAGTAAAGCTCACGTTCAGCAATAAATAAGAAATTTTCACGCCTTCTTTCACTGGTCCCAAGGTAATATTTCAATGAACTCATGACAAATACAACCCCTACGCCTCAGTGGTCATCCTGAGGACTGGGTTCTCTTCAAAATCAGCAAGATGCCTCTCCATCCATTCCAATCATCCACTCAAAAGAAAGCTGTCCTCCCTGTGTCTGTGTGACAAGTGTGTGTTTTACTTCCTGAAGCTGCTGCAGACTCCAGATCTCCTCAGCTAAGGAAAGAAATGGCTGTCAACATTCCCAGGAAAGTCTTACCAGCTCCGCTCTAATGAACTTGCAGCTTCTCGCTCACATTATGTCCAAACAGACAGCCAAAAATTCAGGACTGTGAAATTTATCTTATTTTCACGGTCTGTGGGGATTATTCAGACACTGACATCCACTGTGCATACATTAAATGTGCCTCATTCAGAGGGAGCCCGTCACTTTGGCAACCGTACAGAGTGTGGGAGGAAAGCAGTGCCACTTGCAGATCCTCCTGTACAAATATTTGTTTGTTCTTGCACAGGGAGCATTTCCTAATGCTATTTCCTGTTTTCCAGTTGCTTTGTTCTGCTCTCCAAGCAAATCATCTCTCTCCCTAATCAGCGCTGTCTCCTCTCCTGCCGGGTACATCTGAAAATTTCTTTGGGCCAATTCATCTACTGTTCCAACTACTTGTGGACTTCCCACTTGAAGTCAGCACTCTGGAAGTCCCTTGCCCCTTCACTGCCCTCTTCTCTCTTGGAGATCCTTCTGTATTTCAGTTTGAAGACTAGAGTTGAGCAAGCCAAACCAGCACAGCAGGCTGGCAGGTGACTGACTGGCTGCACTGAAGGACTTCTCAAACCTGAAGTCAACTGAAGCCAAACTGAAAGGCTTTAAAAAATATTCCAGGCTCCTGAATTCAATATTAAGCTGCCAATCAAAAAAAAAATTAGTATAAACGCAAGGACATGGATGCGGCCAGGCCACTTGAGATGGTTCCTCTCTCCCTGTTTGTGTGCCAGCCCCTTGCTGAGGGCTCCCTTTCCCAATTCACAGCTGATAGCGCAGTAAACACCTCTGGCAGTGGAAAGAACGTGGCCTTGACACAACCTGGGCAGCCACTGCAGACCCAGCCAGGGAAGGCAAAATATGGAAATCCAGCCTGATGCACTGAAAAGCTCTCACCAGGTGCCCTTTTATCCCACTCGTGAGGCTGAGGGCAGTGTGCTTATCAAGTGTGTGAAAGGGTCCCGTGGAGCCCTCGCTGGCTTCCTCCAAAGGCTGAGTACCCTCATCTGAGGCAGTCCCACAGATTTATCAACAGTGGCAAAAATCACAGTCAGAAGCTCAACCAAAAGTTTACAGCGCAGGTGCCATACTTGCGTTTTTACAGGCCATTACGAAACCAGCTAATTAAATATTTCCACTAGGCTAAAAGTGCAAAGGTTTTAATACCCTGGGAGGAACAGAAATTACAAAGGCTCCAGATAAAATCTCTGTACTAGGATCAGCAGTGGTAAGAAATTACAAGTAATTTGATTACATAACAGACATAACAGCCTTACAAAATCTGGGATCACTGGGACCGCATGATCTTACCCTCTCAATAAAGAGAAAAAAATTAGAAACATAGTTCCCATCAAGCAAGTTAGGCAGGTGCTTACTTCATTACTGTTACTTCATAATGGCATTCCCAAATTTGTTTCTCATGCTAGGGTCCTTTACTACCTTTACAATAGCCTTCAGAACCTAAGCAGAGGTGCATACAATTATAATTATTTCAAGAGAATGTGCTTTAGCCACATTTTCATTATCACCACTATCAACAAGACAGAAAGGATTCCAAGGGAAATGGGGAGCCACAAGAAGCCACGTGCAGACTACAAACTGCAGCTGTGCTTACTGTCAAGCCTCTCCCCAAGGGGGCCATGTAAGAGCTCTGTCAGTGCATCCAGTGTCAGCTGATGGAGAAACACACTGGACTTGCAGCTGAGCTTTGCCATTTACTGCTTTTACTTTCCAATTTCATCGGGAGAAAATTATTTCTGACAAAGGGTAGCTAATTCACGTTTGTGAACCTGCCATTTTGCTAACCTCTGAGTTCTCTGCTGTGCCATCCAATCTCGCAAATATATCATTGTGAAAAGTTTTAAATTTAATTTACCACTGTGTTGAAGTCTTTAGCACGGAGCAATGTGACAGATCTTACCAACACTTATTAAAAATAAAGCAGAATGGAGCATGCCATAAATAAAATAAAGTGCTGGCAAAGCCTGGAATGCGATGAATACATCTGCACTTCCAGCAGTGGCCAAACCATAGTGCTTTATCATAGGAAAGTAGCTTAAAATAACTTTTCAGTGTATTTGATATATTATACTGCTCTTTTAAAACCAAGACTAGAGCAAGTTTGTGAACTTCAAAGCGAAGTTGTTTCCGGTGGGAGGTTTATTTTGTTATGAGCTTGACATACTGTAGCTGTGACACTGAGCAGAGTTGCAATGTCAGGGCTCAGAAAGTTCCCCACACTCTAAAGACGGGCAGTCACATGAGCCTGACAGCAAAAAATGTCATGGGTGGGGGGAGGTTCTTCCAAAGTTTAATTTCCCAAGCAGTTTATCTCACACACAACACCCCCCTACTCAAATCTCAACACAGAATGAGGCCCAAAGTGTTTGAATTTCTTTCTGTCTGGTATATAATAAATCCAATTCGTGTAAGGCAGCTCTGGCACTAAGCTATGTATCTGTACATTTCTCTTGGCTTAAGTCACACTTTCTGTTAGGAAAGCTGGTCAGAAAGGTTTGTTTCCTCCACTCTTATAAATTGTTGGCATAAGCAACCATTCAAAGATTTAACCTCAGTTACCTGGATTCTAGTGGTTTCTCCTGAAACGCACAAACTTGGGTTTCTTGTTAAAATATGTGTGTGAATTTAAGAGTATTAACTTTCAAAATATTTAAATTCAATGCAAGAGAATAAGAAGGGGGTGGAAGACATCTGACAGCAACACTGCTCACTTCCACTGCTGTCTGACTGGAGAGTGACACAGGAGAACCCACACAGACAAATCCTGAACTGGCAGAAAGAAGAAACAGGGAGATACCTTTTTAAAAAAAAAAAAAAAAAATTTTACTCTTCCATTTCTATACAGGCTCCTCTGCAAAACAGTGTGTCCCCTCTCAGCATTATCACCTTAGTCTTGGTTCCTTTCTAATTCAGTGGGAGGAGTTTGGGTGGTTTTTATTTATTTTTTAAAAAATTTTTTTGTTTCTTTGAAGGCGGCAGGAAGGTCAGCAAATAGCTCAAAATTTCTAGTTACCAAGCTACAAGGTAGCTTCAAAAAGAAGTGCAGTCAGATGGGACAAACACTTTGGTATGAAACACCAGAGTCACCTGAGTCATGCCTGCTGGGTGCCACAGTATCTCCAGTCTGAAAATGAAGAGATGAATAAAACATGCATTCAGCCACTGACTCATACACGTCCAAGCACACAAACTCTTTGGCACTTCTACCCCTCTGAAATAATGCAGGGAAAAAATAATCCAAACAAATATCCCAGGGAAAATTATTTTGTGCTTCACAAATTCTGTTACAGAAAGGGGATTTATATACAAGTAAAGTGTTTGTGCGTGCAGCTGGAACTGAGCTTTTCCAGAAAAGTACTGAAGCAATGAGTAAGTCTTTTGTGTCTCCCTTCACCTAAAAGCTTGATTAGCACATTGACATGCAAAACACAGACACTTTCCAAAAAGGGTTACAACACATCTACTACGGGAAAAGGAGCAGTGCCAAAACAACATCGTACCATTCCTACTTTGCTAAAAACCCAGTAACTCTGGTCAGTTAGCAGATGTTTGAATGATTCTCCTGACATCCTTGCTACGTCATCTGAGACTGGTAAATCAAAGGCAGCTTTCTTTCCACTCCCACAGCTTCACCCGTGATAAATACCCTGCAGCTGGCTACGGAGGCAGTGTTGGTAGAAGTTTATGGGCAGGATTAAATCTGGTTCACTCGTTCAGAAGACTTTTTGTATCCACGCAAGAGAAAGCAGAAGGAGAAGGCAGAGCTGGGCCAGGAGCACTTGTGAAGGAAGCATCGCTCCTGTGACCTGAGGTGCACGTTTAGGTGGTGCTGAGGCAGTAGCTGACACCACAGGCGAGCAGGGATGCAATCTGCCCATGCACTTTTCTGCACAGGGTGCTTAGGGACATGCAGTTTCCACACAGCTGCGTTGGGATGGGTTTTTTCTTTGCTTTTCAGACAAAATTTGGTCATCTTCTATGAACTATATCCACTACGCCCCATGTATTCCTCAGGTGTGTGTTGCTAATCCTTTTCCAAGTATCTCATACGTGAAGGGGGGGAAATGAAAACACAAAAGGCAAGTAAATAGCTGAGCAGATAGAGATCGTCGAGTCCAGTTGATCTAAAACAGATGCTGAATGGCTTAACAGTGATGCGGTGAAGTACAGAGACACCAAAGCTAACCAGGGAAGATCTCTTCATTGCTGGAAGCAGGCAAGCCAGGTGAGCTGAGAAATTGGATATGTTATTGAGGATATTGTTGGAATTCCTTCCTCTTTTCTGCTCCAAGGGTATCTGTCTGATTCAGTATTAGCTGAATTTTTCCCAATACCAAGGCTAATTTGCCTGTGTCTGCACAAGGGTCAAAATCAATACTTCCCAAAACAGGCTGAGTTTGGTGAGTCAGGAAGGAAACAACGATGCCACACTAGAAGAACCCTTTAACCTTAAAATTAAGAGTGTGCCAGCTCAATTCAAAAACATTTGTTTTGGACCCTCTGCCTACGTTCTTTAGTTGTATGCACTGCAAAACTTTACACTGTTTGGAGTTCTTTAATAAAAAAATAACCCTAAAACCCCATAAATCCACACCCCAAAACTCAAGTAGTGACTAGTCACTGTCACTTGTAGGCTAAGCAAATCAGAAGTGGAAGAGGTTAAAACTGAGGCAGAGGAATAGATTCTTTTATACTGCATCTTATCTATTCAGCAAACCTTTCCAATGCCTTCTGCTACCTCCCCCAGAACCCAGCACTCCCCACAACAACAGTGTATGTCTAAGAATTCAGAACCCCTATCAGATCACAACTTCTATTTGAAAGCAGTTTAAAAATATTTTGCCCCTATTTCTAATAAAATAATTTAGGTAAGAAGACTTAGACTGTATCCAATACTGGGTTTCTATGGAGTCCAGCAGCATTTAAGCAGCACAAAAAATGTTATCTGCTTTGAAATCTGTTTTGCCTCTTTGCCGTGGTCACATGTTCCTTTTGTTCTTTTAAATGTAATGTAATTTTACTAATTTTATCAGAAAACAGAGGGAGGGGAGGTGATCTAATTTCAGTAGGAATGTCAAAGGAAATTTGTACCTACTGTAGAAGCAAGTGATGATGTGTCTGTATCAAAGAAAAGAAATTTATTCTTTCAGTTGTCCTCTTGCTGGGAAGTGCAAAACTTCTTCCCAAAGATCCTATGATCCTGTTCTTTAATTCATGTATTTTACATGAATGCTACCATGTATGTTACTCATTTTACATTCAATCAAGGAAGTAATTAAGACAATAGCTGTAAGTATGTGCTAATCTACAATTACTGCGCACCCTTGGAAGTATTGTATGCTCCCACATACATCAAACTAGAACACACAGCAGCTAAAAAAAATTACCCAAATGGGCTCATGCCTCAGCTAAGTATTCTTGGCTGGAAATACCAGTTACTTATAACAGAGAAATAAATACAAAATGTCTGGCTTATCACCTTCCCTGTTTATGCATTGGCAATATTTTAGCAAAACAAAGTTAATCATGTGGTACCCCTCTTCTGCCACCCCCCAGATACCTTCTCCTGAAACAGCTGAAACTTCTTGGCCACTCTCAGCCGAGGCTGACAGCAAAATAAAAGCCAAAAATGTTTTGACTCTGGCCAGACTTCTTTACATGACCATTAGTTTCCATGAGGGGCAATGCTGGGTATGACCTCAGAAGCAGAGAGGGAATGACTCCAGTTAGAGGTTAGTGGTTACCTCCTCTGTAGTCCAGCTCTTAGTGGATTTACAGCAGTGACAGGG
This sequence comes from Donacobius atricapilla, assembly GCA_013397315.1. Classification (NCBI taxonomy): domain Eukaryota; kingdom Metazoa; phylum Chordata; class Aves; order Passeriformes; family Mimidae; genus Donacobius; species Donacobius atricapilla. The sequence goes on along the minus strand of WBMY01017859.1, from coordinate 692,719 downwards.
ATTAGGGAATTGGGCTGTATATAGGATGTGAAACATAAATGACTGACTAATTAGGCTTAATCAGGTTTTTGCTTGTAGAGCTACCCATTTAAGTTAAGCTATAGTTGCAAGCCACTGAAACCTAAACGATGGCACTTACACTAGGAGCACTGCCTAGATGATCTCCCTCATCAGTACTTTGTGCTCCAAAAGGGAGCACGTGCTCTTTCCTAGGATTTGTGCTTTCTGCTTTCCCTTTTAAAAGATAATAAAATTATTCAATCAACAGAAAATGAATCACTTAAAGTAAAAATCCAAGAAATCATTTCTCCTCTGAAAACTCCTCAGACTTGGAAAGAGGTCCTGCAGATGGCTGTAGAGCCAGGAGAGCTGGAGCTGCAGACCTGTATGCACTTCTCTACAAGACTGATTATCAGAGAGAGAGAGAGAGAGCAAAAAAGTAAGAACTGGTTTCAAAATCCAACATTGCAGACATATTTCATGGTCAGGAAGTAATTTCTAAAGCTGAAAATACAGGCTCTACAATGGTGCTGCTTCTGCTTTCTCCAAGGCCAGTCCTGGAACAAAACAGCCCAGCACATGCACCAAACCTCTAGTCTGCTCTCCAGAGCACATCTTCCTGATACATCAGATCCAAATAACAACAGATAAAAATTTTGTAACAAAGACATGACACATTTTCTCATGTTATAATTTTTTTTGCATTACATAAGACAGCTTTTTAAATGCACCAGACACCCACCTCCCTCCCACCTCCCCATACAGTCTGTCCATAGACCTATGAAAATTGTATTATTTAAACATTACTCAGAAAAAAATGCAAATCTGAAGAAACTCCATCTTGAGAGAAGAGCAGGGAAAAAAAAAAAAGCTACACTCAACTGCTAGATTTGTCCCACAGTATGTGATAGATAACCTTTGCACCTGAGAAAGGATGCGAGATCCCATCCCTTTCCTAGATACTCAGAGCATGTGTCATGGGCTGTCACAGTGTTAAGTCATTCCACATCAGAAGCCTCAAATGCTGTCACTCCCTTGCTGAGACTCTGCCAGAAATGTCCCGTGGAGAATGCCTGCCAAAAGGAGGACCTTGTGTCCGACATCACCAGCTCTAAATCAGCAAACACAGTTTGATGGGAAACACTTCCTAACACAGTTCCATAATTTGTTTTGGGTTAAAAGGCAGTACAATTATTGGACTTCAGTCATCACTTCTGCCATTCAGCTGACACTTGAAAGTGTTCCTTGCCCTCCCTTTTAACACTAGATTTTGAAAATAAAGCATATCTCAGCAAAGTGATGGGGTACGCTCCTGACTACAACCGTGACCTCAAAGTTGTCATAAAAAAATAAAGCAATAAAAGCAAATTATTGATTGCATTCAAGCAGTAGATTCCTCTTTAACTGCTCCAATACATCAGGTAATCCAGGAAAGAGAGATGGAGGACTGGCAATTCACTCCATCTCCTGAGATTATTTGCCTGGAAGAGGCTTCTGTTTTCTGTCCATGTTTGTGCAAGGTGGAATATTCCTCCTGTCTTTTTCTTCAACTACTTTTCCAAACAGCTAAATTAAATACAACTTCAGGAGGGAGGAAGGTCATGAAAACTCAGTTCTTGTTCTCTAAAACTGGAATTCTTCCTCCTCCCTTTTTCTCCTGAATTAAATCACGAAGCACAAATATAGTAGGCACAATACCTCTGTCTTTTGCAGTTTTGCCATCTTTATACTCCGTTTTTATTTGCTAGTTAGAGTCTATATATGTACATATCATCATTATATATATTTTACATAGAACATCTATAGAGAGCATTTTAAGCCTAATTTAAGAATTCTTGCTCTGCAATTTTCCAAGAATGCTACAGTTTTTCACCATCCATACACGATGCAAATCGTTTACTAAATATATTTTGCTCAACCTCTGCCTTGGTCTTTGTTCATCAAACACACCACACACAGCAGGTTAACCTGCCAGTCCAGACTGCACATTTCTATTATTAGACCCTCAAGAATGTCACCTCTGTGCAGCTGAATGACATGCCCTTCTATCACCACAGCTCTCCAGACAGCAGAGACAGACTCAGAGTCCCCTCATCCTCTTCCCCACTGCCAATCCATGGGCTGCTTTTCCACATTTGTGGTGTTTCTGTAACCTGCATCCAATGTTAGTCTGGCTGCTGCTGCAGCTAAGGAAATTAGTGACAAAAATCCTGGGGAATCCACTAGGAGGGTATGTCAGTGTGCAGGAATCAGTCTTTGAGTTTCTCCAAGACCAGGTCGGTCTTAGGAAATGGACGGAATTCAGTACAGAAGCCAAAGGTTCTGCTCCTGGAGAGCAGCCACAAGAACCAGCCCAGCAAAGATTCTCCATTTCAGGTGGCCAGGATCACGTTCGCTCATCAGTGAATGACCAAACAGCAGGCACTGACGCACGTGCAACAGGAGTGATGGTTCCTCCAGTTTGGAGGCGTCACCAAGGCTAAGGTGGCCCACACCCTTCACCAGAATTGGTTCCATAAAGATGAAAAGATGTGTTACTGTCGTAGGAGGAGGGAACAAGAGGCCCAATATGCAGGGCAGACCCACTTCTTAGAGAAGGCTGCTGCCTCCCCGGTGTGGAGGTCAAAGGTGTGAAACAAAAGCTTCCTTGCCCTGGTATGGCCCTCTGATCCTTACCTGTCAGTATTCTTCCAGACAGGCAGGGATGAGGCTGGAACAAGGCTGAGGGCAATCAACAGAGAGTTCAAGAACTTGGGACAACTGGTTAAGGGCTGAGGAGCACAGTGTTCCTCTGTATCATTCCAGCTGCAGGGAATGAAGAGGGAAAGAACAGGAAGAGCCAGCAGGTCAGTACCCGGCCCTGAGCCTGGTGGCACTGGCAGGATTCCTTGGTTTTGATCGTGGGTTCACTTACACAGCAGCAGATCTGCTGGTGAGAGACAGGGAAAGTCTCAGAGGGGAGAAAGGATCTTGGCAGAGCTAGCAGAGATCACTGAAGGGGCTTTAAACAAGACCTGAATGGGGAAGGAGATAAAACCAAGCTCCCTAGAGGTAAGACTGAAGACAGCACGCCGAAGTTCGAGGTGCGGTGTGCTAGGGAGGTCCTTCCATCGGCAGATCATAGGGATAGGGGATGGACATCCGTGCAGCAGCAGAGACACGCGGGTTATGGAAGTGTGGGAAATCACAGGAATGCCTGAGAACAGTCACACAGGAATTGAGGCTCCTTCCCTGCCCAAGGTGGTGGGAACAACAGCTCAAGGGCTCCTACACCACTGCACAAGGCATGGGCAGTGAACAGGAGGAGCTGGAGCTGTGGTGGAACAGGAAAAATCCTTGGAAGGGCCAGGCAAAGGAGAGGCGGTAGGGTAGCCCTGTATGTGGGAATGGGGAGTTCTGGAACATGCAGTGCCAGGTAAACAGTTGGGTTTGATGAATTTAGAGGTCTTTTCCAACCTAATAGGTTTGTGTGTTCTACAAATCTAGATGGCTTCTACAAGAGGATTAAATATAAGCTTTTACCTTGATTTATTGTCTTTCCTTTCATTAGATACCTAGGCAGACTCTAATTTACATTCAATTTGTGCAGAAAGTTGAATTCTACTGCAATAAACACAAGGAAGGAGCCTTTAGATGAAGGAAGAAAATAACCTATGGGCAGACCAGAAAAAACAACCCCTATCTAACGCAGCAGACTGATGGCTGGGAGGGGATATGATTACTCTTTAAAATACCCTATGGAGCAGGCTTGTTTATGCTACAGGATAATGCTGGACTGTTACAAATGGGGTGGAAATAAATATAAGCAGGAAATTACCAGACTGGTCCTTACCACTAGAGGAGAGCTGGGGCAAGGGAGAGGAGGGGAAGCGAAGTACCAGTAAGATAAATCTTGGATTAAATTTATGGAAGGATTACATAGTGCTCTCTTGCTAGCAGAAGGCAGCCTCTGAAATGTCCTTGCAAATAAAGCCAAATACTGCATTTTCTGTAACCTGAGTAAAAAACAATAATAAAGAAGTTATAGTATTATGAGGGCCAACTTTTGGTTTATAAATTATCAATATTTTTGAGTAAGACAACAGGCTTTGTAGTCTAATAAAGGCTGTAGGATTTGACTTATAAAATGTAATGGCAACAAAACTGGAAAAATATTCCAAATAGAAAAAAATACCCCACCACAAATGCTGAAGCTCATCAGCAACAAAATGAATTATAAATAAGTTTCAGAGATTCATCTTTTGTTTTGTTTACCCGGTTTAGAGAGAATTGCTAGGTTATGATACCTTCAAATGGCACGCTGAAAGGGCTGAGTTCAGATACAGGATAAAAAATGAAAGGTATATATAGGCTCTGATGGGAGCATATCAAATTGTTAAAAGTACTAACAGATGGACATGAATAATAGAAAAAAATGAAGTATTTCCTGAACTGAAAAAGGCATTTTCTTAAAATATCAAAGCAATGGATGTTGCAGGGATCAAGGTTTAATACCGAGAGCTTGGACCACATTTTGTGGATGGGAAAAGTTCTGTATCAGAAATGTTGTGAAAGAAAAAAAAAAACAGTTGGCAAAGCTAAGGCAACTTTGCTTGGATTTGAGGGCCTACATAGAGCCAGATGATAGGAAGGAGGCCTGAAAGGAATCTAGAAGGGAATTCAGAGGAAGCACAGGTCTAAGGGCTCTCTATGAGGCTTCTGATTACTGAAAAATAAACAGGCATTTCAACTTTTTTTAGGGAAAAAAAGGGGACACAGACCCTAATACAGAAGAAATATCATCAAATGTGAAGATGTAGATCAGTTACTAAATGCTTATATGCACTCTGACCATCTGAAAACGTGTCTGAAATGCCGGTCTGGATAGAGAACTCAGCAAGATCCATAAAGGACTAGGCAGGCATCACGACTGAAATGAAGTAAGCAGTCAAGCTGGGGACTCTCAAATAATATCTGGAAAAATAACAGTCATATGACTGAGCTGAAAAAATTGCATCTAAACCAGACCCATGATCAACACACATAGAAAATCTTATGGCAGTATGAGAACTTACAAGCAGGACTAAATTAAATTCCAATTTCATGGCAATGGCCAAAAGAGTCCTTTGACATGTTACTCCAACATGGCAGGGAATATGAGTGGGACAAGATTCCAAGGAGTTGGCTTCATAGCAGGAGGGGTGATCAGGCAAGTGAGAGAAACACAGAGAACATTCCGCCAGATGACATGAAACAATATGATAGGAAGAATCACATCAGTTAAAACAGTTCTGCTTAATTATTTCCCTGGTAAAGGCAGTTGATATCAAGAGACACCAATTTCCAATTAAAGAGAAATAGGAGGTGCACTTTGAAATACCACCAGAAGAAAAGGCTGACCCAGAAATTGTTCTGTGCCTTTATGCAACTGCCCCCTCAAGTGGCTCCTTCTAGGGCACACAGAAGACAGGCTGACCAAGAATGGTTCATCTGCTCTGCTACAAGGCCTCTGAAAAGCCTGACTTGAAGAAACAAGCAGAGTGCGGAGTCCACATCCATAAACACCCCCCAAGCATGGAAAAATTGAGGTAGAATTTTCAGTGAAAGATGCTCGACCATTAGAAACTGGACTGGGATCCCCAGCTCATTTCTTGTGGGTCAGTTGCTGCTAACATTGTCTTGACATTTTAGTAGAGCACTTCCCTTTGGCAACAACAGAACTATGTGGGCCATATTAAAATATCTTGGATTTGTTTCTTTCTGCTCCTATGGTGAGGACTTGCTAAAAATTCCTGGACTTCAGAACTCCAGCGATAATTCCAAAACAAAATATTGGAAGTACATTTTTTTCAAATGCCTGTAGCAACAAAAATAGCACCTTGAGCATCTCAGGAATCCGGTGCCCAGTTGTGTAACTTTTCCACTTTCTTCTTCCCAACTTTAAGACTCAGTGCTGGGGGGGGAAGAAGGGGGTGTGTGGAGAAAGAGCATCAGAATCTTGAAAGAAAGGTGCTATGCAGCCCCAAAGCCAATGGGATATCCCTCATCAAGACATTAAGGGATTCACTCTGTGGCCGGTACAGGATAAATCACTGTGCCTTACATGTTCACACCACTCAAAGCACTTCCATTTCAGTGTCTCCTTTTCCTCCTCCACCGGGCTCTACTTATCTTCAGGAGAAAAACCTGCACTGCACAGCATGAGCCTAAGCAAGCTGGGAGAGCTTGTCACAGGTGAGCTGTAGATCCACTGCCACCCTGTCCACCTGCACACTGTCCTTTGGTGAAGGACACACCGAGCCTTGTGCTGCTCCCCCACCAACACCAAGCAGCATCCATCACCCACAGCTACTGTCAGCAGTAGCTCAGGAACCAAAACTGGTGTCTGTTTGTAAGACAGGAGGTGGCAGCTACACACAGGAACCACACGTACAGTTGTGCATTTTAACAACTCCTGTGTGGATGGAAACGAGTCAGAACCTGCAGGGTGATTTTGCCCAGGGGCTGTTCCTGTGATGAAAATGCAACCACATCACAATGCCAGCAAAATCACCATTCTGAGACAGAGCTGTCTCAGAGGCAACGTTGGTCCTTGAAGATTCTAATCATTGACTTCAGCTGTTCACCACTTTCACATCCCACAGAGTTGTAAGGAATAGAAAGCAGTACTGCAGCTTCTCTTGTCAGCTAAGCCCCCCTCCTATTCTGCATTTTAATGAAGAACTTAATCTAAAATAATTATTTGCAGATTGTTCACTCAACTCCAACTGTTAATTTAAAAGAAGCAAGCACATAAAACCCTCCAGGAGTCCTAAAACACAATCTCAATATGCACAGAGTTATTATTTCTAGACACCTATAAAAATTGGTCCACGCTGATACAAAAGCTTCTTGCTATTCTACATTTCTATTCATATCCATCACCTAACTTTGAAGACTCAGGTCCCCCAACTCTGGATGTGAAAACTGAAACTGCTGTATGTGTGGGGTTTGCTCTGAAGCCAAGGGCATGTATGTGAGAACAGCATATGACCTTTCAAAACTGTACATGACAGAAAATCTCTATTTTTTTCTCAGATACCAGAATAGACAGCATTAAAAATGATATTTTCCTCATTTTTAGAGAAGTGAGCTTTTGTGCTTCAGAAGCAAAGTAACTGGAAACAGAAAGGTTATCTGGATTTCTACCAAAATAGTATCCATGTCATCTGAAAAGGGATTACATGTTTTAAATCACTACCTTGCTAGCTGTATTTTAATATATCTCCAGCTCTGCTTGAAAAGATTTTTTTCCTTACTTCACTTTTCCATCTACAGCTTTTTTTTTTCACCTCCTCATGAATTTTGTGTGTTTGTGGGGGGCGGTGCAGGGGGAAAACAAAGAGTATGTCCAAGGATGAAGGTTCTATAACCTCTCCACATAACCTGTTCCAGCGCTTGGTCGCTCTCAGATTAAACAACTTCCTTCCTATTTTTAAACAGGAATTCCTGTATTTTAGCTTGTAGCCACTGACTTTTGTCCAGTGGCACCCCTGAAAAGAGTCTGGCTCCATCTCCTTCACTCTCACATCAGATATTTATACACATTCACGAGATCCTCTTGAGCCTTCTTTTTCCAAGGCTGAGCAGTCCCAGCACTCTCAGCCTCTCTCTCCTCACAGGACAGCTGTTCCAGCCCCTTAATCACTTTTGTGGTCCTGTTTTGGACACACTGCAGTATCTGTGTCTCTCTTGTTCTGCAGAGCACAGACCTGTACCCAGCGCTCCAGATGTGTCTCCCTGGTGCTGAGCTGAACCAAATCATCACCTCCCTCAACCTGCTGGCAATTCCCAAGGCAGTCCAGCATGAAGCTGTTGGGTTTCCTTGCCATGAAGACACACTGCTGGCTCACGTTCAGCTTGGTGGCCACCAGGACCCGCAAGGTCCTTTTGTGACAAGCTGTTCTCCAGCCAGTCAGTCTCTTGTCTGTGCTGGTGCCTGCAGTTATGTCTCCTGAGGTGGGGGAGGACTTTCTCCCCTCGTGCTGGACTCTGAAAGATTCCTGTTGGCCCTCTCCTCCAGCCTGTCCTCTGAATGGCAGCACCACCACCTGCTGCAGCAGCAGCACTCCCCCTGGTTCTGTGTCACCTGCAAATCTCCTAAGGGTGCAGCCTGTCCATCACCAGGTTATTAACAAAGAGACCCTTCTCGTGCTAAATGTTGGGGTTTTTTACTTCCTTGCACTTCAGTAACTGATGCCTCTATCTCTCCTCTAAGGGCCTGTCTATTCAGCATAACCAGTAGTTTTTCTAGTCCTGCATAAACACCAGCAACTTAATAATTACCAACTCCAGATTCAAGACTTTAAAATCTCCAACCTTCCTTTGTGGACTGTAAGAATTCTTACTGCTCTTGTAGCATTCAAGGTTATTGAGGAATTGAAAATGGAGCAATGCAAAGCCATTACACAATGAACCTTTGATCTCTAAAATCCAACCTGACATGAAATTTTCTTTTTTATGACTTGACTTTAAGATTTACTCCAGCTCTAACTTATTCAAAAATCTCAGGAGGCTGATCCAATAACTCATTTTGAAATTTTGAACACTGATCCATCAGACATAGAACAAAATTATAGCTTACTACTGAAGTCAAGAAAAAGAACATCTGCTGTTGAGAGCAGAGCTGATCAGCTGTGAGCATTTCCACTGGGAAACTCATAAAATGAGCTACTAGAGAATTCAGCATGTGCTCTTGTAATGAAGGAACAATAGGAAATACTTTCACTTATTTATTCTTTACCCCAAAGAGCAGCAGTTACAGCATACATATTTCCCCAGTATGGACACAAATCTCAGGGGGAAAAAAGAAGCCCAAACAAACAAGTATTAATAAAAATGCCTTTAAAATGAAGTCTCCATTATAGAGTGAAATCAGCCAGTTCATTTTATCCTCATTAATGAAGACACCTTCCAACAACAATGGCATTGTGGAAACTCAGTAAGGAAGGTGAGGGGAGCCCACATCCCCCAGAGATGCTACTATTAACATGCCAGTGGACGTACACTGGCTTAAGACTAGGAGTAAGCCCTGCCCAGGAAAACATTAAGTATATTAATCACATTCATTCCATAATTAGGTTCATCTCTGAATACAGGAAGTTAAAAATTTGCAAGGATTGTGTTAAAAAATATGCTTGGGAAAGTGACAAATACCTGGAATTCACATAGGCAGTACGTGAAATTTAAGGTGTTATTGGAAATTAAAAAAACCCCTTGAGGCACAGCTCTCAGCTTTTCATTTTTGTCAGGAACAAAAATGTAGTTTTCTATCATCAGAAAAGCCCCAGTGCTACCTAATTTTACTGTGGGGTGCATTTTTTTTCTCATTACAAAGCATCTGACTGCATCAGTCATTATTATGTTGGCCATCGCTCCCCTCCTAAGACCCTGTTCTCAGTTGCTTAGAACTTTTTCAAAACTGTGAACTTTTGCACTGACATTTCCCCTTGCAGCACTTAGCCTGTATTTGGAGAATTTTATCCAGCACAGCCATTTCCAGGAGACTAAGGGACGCTGTTTTACTCATTTTTAAGTACTCACCTCTTTTGAGGTGCACCTCTCTGGCCTCAGAATATCCTCAGTGTAGCTTTTGTTTCAGAGACTGGCATATGGATGCCTGTATTTTGGCAATTCAGAGAATCTGCAATCTGAAAACCTGCAGAGAATTCTAGCTTGTGCTAAAGCAGAGGACTTGAATTTCAGGGGATTAAACTCTCTGAAAGTCTGTAAGTTTATGGGTTTTCAAGGTAGCCAGCAACTTTAACCATCAGATGCCAATAAATTTCAAATCCCCTTAAATCCAACAAACAAATTTTTCCGAAGTTTTCAACTAGAAAATAGAAAACAGAAAAAGAACCAAAGGAAATGAACAAAACTCCTCACAAACTGAAACCAAACCCCAAAACAACGAAAACCCCAACCCCCCTCCCCAAAAGCACATGAACAAAATCTTTTAATCTGAAGACCTTGAGACTCTAAATTTATAAAAGGCAACTGAGAAATATAAGCTTTAGTCAGAAAATCACACCATATAAAAAACAGGGTTCTGAAAACAGACGAGTTAACAAAATTATGAAAACTGGTGAAAATTAAATTATGAGAACTGCCGGAAAGAAAGAAAAATGCAGGGAGATTATGGGGTGTTTCAGGAGTCTGATCACCCTAGATGGAAAAAAAAAATCTCCTTCCTCTGCTCTGAATGATGACAGTTCACAATCCCATCATCTTAATGGAACTGCCATAGGCAATCTATATCTGCACCACAGTGGTGGACATGCATTCCTCAGCCTAAGGAAAAGATTGGCAAAAAAAACCCAACAAACCCAAAAAAACCCACCAAAACCCCAACAAAAAAACCGCAACAAAACCCAAACAAAACAAAACAACCAACCAAAAAAAAGATAATCATAAGCTTCTGCCACTATCCCTGCTTTTCAAAATACCAAGACAAATGGCACCGTGCCAAACTTTTTATACTCCTACCATGCTGCTTCTTCAAGAAGTCATTTCACCAGGATATGATTTCCCACTCCTGTTTGCATTTCAGTCCTGATTCCTTTTCCAAACTGCACTGCTCTGCAGCACAGCTATGATCCTACAAACCGCAACCTTCCTGAAGTGGAACTCGCTTGCTGAATAAAGTGAAATACATTTTGAGTGTTGTCAGCAAGCTTCTCCGTCACACAACTGGACTGCCTGACTAGCACCAGGACTTGCACTACAAACCTGGAGGAATAATGGTGGAGAAAGCTTTTTGAAGAAGAATGGCAGCATTTCTGGAAGTCTCTGTTGAGCTCCTGCTTAGTTATGAAGAATAGTGATGTGACAGAGTGAAAGTCATTACTGAGCTTCCAATCCACTCCTGTCCCCCTGCCAGTCATTTTAAGGTAGAGAATTTGGGAGCAAGGAGGATTCACAGGGTGGCTGACACCATTTAGAAGGTTTTTCTCCATCCTAGGAGTGACGGATGTGGAAGGTTGCAGGAGGTTTGCCCACATCATCTGGGTCACGAGTGCCAGTATGACACATCCTGTCTTACCTCAGAGCAGCAGGGTAGAAAGCCTGCAGGACAAAAAAAAAAAAATGGTCCTGCAGTCCCAGATAGTGCCTGTGGCTCAACTCCTCATTCTAAGAGAAGCAAGGACAAATCTGAGGCGGATTATTTATTTGAGAAAGCTTTCTGCTCTGCATCACTGATCTGCTGCATTAGAAAGCAAGGACTTCCTAGATAATTTCTTAATCCCAGACTCAGCTTTCTGCACCTTTCCTGCTATGCAAAAACAACTCTCCTCCCCCCGTCCCAGCTTGATATTCCAACTAACCCACAACCCTTCCGTGAGGCCCCTTTCTCATAACATCCCAAACCCTGCAAATACATCTCTGCTCTGCCACTGAAGCTTTGAAAGCTTGTCTGCTGAATGAAAGGATAATGTAAGGTTTTATTAACAATGAATAACTGTGAAAACCCACAAAAACATTCTTAACAGGGAAACGTTTTTTAATTTTTTTTTGTAAACTGTTTTCAGGTAAAGTAGAAGGGATTTGGTTAGATACAAGGATCACTGTAGTGACACGTCCCAGCAGGACTCTGCTTTATACATGAAGCCACAGTGAATACGGTGGCTGCATGATGCAATGCTATATGAAACTCAGAAAATCCCTTGGTTTATCATTTCACAGTTATGACTCAGTCAGGATCAGTTTATTTGCTGCTTGGCAAACCTGCACGGGTTTCAGACTGTGGAAGTTTGTCCATCAGTGGTAAGGAACAGGATATTGCACTGTAGATGCAATCTGCCTTAGGCATAGCTGTGCTCTAAATCACTGGCAGGTAAGGGAAGCATCACTACAAGGACTTCACACTAATCCAGCACAATCTAAACTGGTGACTTAATGCCACAGAAAGCATTACCACTGCTTACACTGCTGTGAGCATCAATTCCCACCTAAAAAAAAAATATATATATATTACTGCTTTTATTGAACTGCATAGCATATTCCTTTCAACTATCCACAGCTATCTGCATATAAACCCCCAGAGCAACTCTTGGTTATGTTCTTCTTACATCATTGTGGAAATCTAGGCTGTGTTTTTAAGTGCACAGTCATCAATGAGAAAATTAGAAGTTTCCATCATGGGATAATGTGGGAAGATTTTTCCTGTCCTAGGACCAGTATCAAAACCAGCTTATGCTCAAAGGCTACAGCTCACACAATTAACAGGGAATTTCAGGTAGATGGAAATACTCAGCAGCATTACAGCAAATACGGAACACCTCTGGCTCCTCTGCTTACCACAACATTTCAAATGCATATCCATTCAGTGAAAGCATTCTCAGTCACAGTTCTCAGGAATAAAAAATTAGGATGAGTCTAAGAAACAAGATTCTCAGGCACATACACCAAATAAAACCAACAGAGAATTACCCCAAAACCTGTACAGAAACTTCAGGGAGGGCTTTCAAGCAATCTGAACAGCTGGATGGAGAAGAAAGAAAAACATTCACAAATTCTTTCCTTAGTTATATAAAGGTAATTCCTTCTGAAATTATAGACAAACCCATTCAAGAACTAAGAAATATTACATTTTTTTAAATAGAGGCCAATGTATGGTATTTAATTTATCACTATTTAGCTTCAATTTATCCATGCAAAACACCCACAGGATAAAGATATTTCTTCCACATATAAAAATGAACAGGCAGATCAGACATTTTTCATCAACCAAACCCCAAAAAATCCAATTCAGGGTTCACAGTTAAATCTACTTTCCTCACTCTTTCACACACATAAAATACAAAACAATGAGCGGAAAATTCCTTTGTCATACCAGAGCCTGGAAACCATGGAGACCTCTGTGATGTAGTGTCTGAGAGCATAAACAATGCTCAAAAGATCAAAAATAAAATTATATAACAACTTAGCTCCAAAAAAAAAAACCCAAACAAAAACCCTCCAACTATATTGTCTACAGACATCATACCTACTCTTGTTTTTTCTCTACCATCACTTCTCAGGCTGCTCACCCTTGCCTAAACAGTTTTGGGCGTCATTTGATTTCACATGCAGAGTATGCAAGATAAGGAATAAAAACTCACTTTATGAGTTAGAAAAAACCAGGAAGTATGTTCAAATAGGGTATCAAACTTCACGGTGGACTTACACCTCCCACTTTCTTAAAACTCAGACCTGCCACATTGTTTTACCCTAGAAACAAGATCAAGACAAATATCCCATTTTACTGTTTGATTTTGTTTCCTTCCTTTAGTTTTTTGTTTGGTTTTTGTTTTCATTTTAGGTGGCAATAAGCCTATTTGGAGAGGGTTTGTCATTTGTTAACTCAAATATCTTTTATCTGCTCCGAGAAGTAACCTGCAATGCTACTACTTACCTGTCAAAATATAAAGTCATTTTTTCAAGGTCAGCCTAGAACACAGTAAGTGACTGCATCCCTTTCAGGACTAAAGGATGAATTTGCACCAAAAGGCAGAGGTGTGATTTTTATACAATGACTTGTGAACAGGATCAGCCTACAACACTCAGGAAGTTGCCTCGGTTGTCATCTTGCACAGGAACTGCATTTCCCTCCACTCAGTCCTTACCGACTCACACCTTGCTCAAGTTAACTGTATTTATGTGCATCACTTTCTGACTCTCACTCTCCCAGATGGGTCAGGGAGATTTCCTTTCCTCTTTTAAAACCCTCCAAAGGTCTTGGGGGACTGATGGTGGAACTGATGCACAGCTCAGTGCAGCCAAGCACACCTCAGACCTAGGTGAGGAATACTTACCTTTCCCACATGCTCTGTTACGATATGATTTATGATGCAGTGCAACGTTAGGGTTAGAGGGATTCAAAGGAAATGCTGGAAGAGTAAGGCTGAAAACCAGCTTTCCTTTGAAATAACGTTAGTGTCTCTACATCTTAACAGAAACAAGATGACAAATGATTCGCTTCCTAATAGAGATTTATTTATCCTTTCCTTCTAGGAAATTTAAGAATGCTGGACTGATCTAGATCAATTAAATTCCTTTCACTACAATGAAATTGTATCAATCAACAATGGCTTATTATTTTACTGTGAATAATAATGTGACATCATTTTTTTTGACAACTAATGTGTCTGACATCTCTAAAAGTACCAAGTGGTATGATTTATCTTTAAAATCTACAACTCCATAAAATACAGTATGTATTTTATTTAAAATATGTAATCTGCCCCATCCTTCTCCCTCTTAATAAAAACACACAGGAGGATGCTTCTCAAAAACTGGGATGCATTTCTGTTGTCCATGCTTCTTCCTGTCAAACAACTGTCCCTTTCCTACAGATAAAGACTACCATCCATAGTCAACTGTTTTATAAATGGAAAACTGAGATGGAATTATGATTGAGAAGAGACTGGAGCTGTTAGCTCACCAATATTCTCTCTGTAATTATTTATTTTTTTTTTAATCTGTACATCCCAAGCAAGGTGGAAAAAAAAGAAAAACCAGAGAATCTTGGAGTGCCTGGAGCAAGAAGTAGGGAATATACTAATCACACTACCATTCATCACATCTTAGTCCTGCTTCTGGTGACAATATTTGCTTTTCTCACCAGATGTTTACACATGTCCTGTTTACATCTGCTTTACTCTCATCTTGGTTAACACACTTGGAATGACACATCGACCAAGATGACTCTGGAAACGCCGAGGTTCTGCCGATGCCTCAGTGATTTCATACACACATACACATACGTAAGATATGAAATGCAAAAAAGCCATGCACCCATCAACACTAGACTACGATTTTCCTTAGCCACTCAGTTTAAAATACGCCTAAAGCCTCCATAAAAGTCTCCTATTTGAGACAGGGAGACTTTCTTGGTTAAATACATCTGCATTAGTGGGCTGCCATGGCATCTCCACGATCACAAGCACATGCTCTTGCAAAATCAGCTTCACCAACGTTTTGCAGCATTCATCTTGGAAACAACAAATAACGATCAGCTGGTTCTCACTGTATTCAGAGAGCCCCTACACCCCCAATAAATCACTGCAAGTCTCTTCACAGTGGCACTGAGGGCACACAACAGATCCCCAGAGCACAGTACCTGGTCAGCAGCGGGAATCGACTCCCACCTACGCTTCAGCAAGTACAGAGATTTCCGGCTCATGATTCTCAGTCTGCTCTAGAGGCTTTTCCAGGCTTGAGAGAAAAGGCTTCTGTCCCAAACCAGTGGCAAGAACCTTATTTCTGACTCCTGCTCTTCATTGTAGAGGGCAGAGCTCCATGACGCACGCAAGTTTTTGTGAGCTGCGAGGTTGAGACCGGTTAGACCCCAGCTTCTTCTGCTCCCCTAGAGCATCTGCGTCCTTGCTGTTGCTCTAAAGCATCTGTGTCCTTGCAGTGCCACAGCAAAAGGCTGAGGCAGGGAACAGCCCAGCTCCCAGCGACGAGCTACCTCGCAGAAAGAAGCCTGAAGTAGGTAGACAACACCAGACGCACTCAATCTGAAAATAGCTGTTGCTTAGGAACTGGAGGGGGTAAGAACGCAGCACCTCGGATATATAATTGAGAGCTTTTACAGTTAAAGAGAATTAAAAAGGCTGGACCTGTGTTTCTCTCTCCAGCACCGTTCTTTTACGATGCTGGAGGAACGATTGCTCGATTCCACTGGCTCTGGGGCTACGCCTACATCTCCAGCAAGCCAAACAAGTCTTGATGACAGAGCAACAAATTCCTCCCACACATCCAAGAGCCCTCGTAAAAACGTGTGCACAAAGTGTGCCGT
The DNA here is from genome assembly GCA_013397315.1 of Donacobius atricapilla. NCBI lineage: Eukaryota > Metazoa > Chordata > Aves > Passeriformes > Mimidae > Donacobius > Donacobius atricapilla. The sequence goes on along the minus strand of WBMY01017859.1, from coordinate 676,920 downwards.
GAGTCCCACCTGAAAGATCTTGGGAGTATCAAGTACTACGTTCTAGCAGAATGATTAAAATACAATTTGCATGTTTTTTTTCTGCAGAGCAGTAATATTCCAAGGATGAATTCTGCTAGTCACACTTTCCTGTGGCACATGCCAACATTACAAATGGGTATGAATATTTTCCCCTCACATGATGTGGTTCTACAGACTGCATGTATATATTTGAGAGAGGTTTCTTTTGGTGGATTAAATATTCCCGAATACTTCAGAATTTCTTTTACTTGGAACTCAAATCTGAAGTTTCACAACTAAATTCTTAATTCTTAATTCTAATCTTAGAAATTAAGCATGAAATGTCATGAAATTCACTTTGCACTTCCTGCTTCATTTCAAATCCATAGAGTAAATTCTCAGCATAAAGCATTTACAGCAGGCAGTGCTGTCTTCAGGGATGAAAAAAGGAAAAAAAATAAAAAAAGAACAAGCATGTAGCCAGGCACTCACCCTTCTTTGTAAGGCAACCTACAATTCAATCTAATTAGAGCAGCCTTAACAGCAGAATTATTCCAAAAGAAAAGGATTCTTGCAACATACACACACATATATTTGGGCAGTCTTTTAAAAAGGGAGTGCAACGATGGTCATGGTAGAAGTCATGAGCAAGTTAAATATTGTAAAGACAGCTTTTTACTTGCGCCATTTACATGCTATTGAATTGCAGATGCTTATCACGAGACAAACTGCTGCAAACAGAAATTCCCATAGGCCTCAGTGTATTTCATTTGACATCCTTCCCTACCTGTAACTACAGCACTTTGCATTCAACTCCTACGTGCAGAAAAGGAACAAATTTTCCAAGTGGGCCATTAAGAGGTATGACATGCACTGTAGCAGCTTCCCCTCATGTTTCAACACATGCCACAGAAAACCTACTAGCTCTTAAAAAAAAATTCCCTTCACTGAATCAGAGCTTTTTTTAATGAGTCCTGATAGAATTACTTTATGAGTTCATATGTGGATTTTAGTTTTACATTATGGTAAACCAGTGATTCTGCTCCCTTTTTTTCCTTCTAGGTTTTAAGGTATTTGTATCTGTATTCTACAGATAATTTTAAAATGTATTGTGATACCGTTAACACTGCTGGCATAATTTCCTTACAATGACAGGTCAAGAGCAAACACGTGGCTTCTCTGCACCTCCCCACACAGTTCTAACACCTAGGTCAATGATGAAAGGGTTCATGGTGAGAGGGCCATCCAAGTTTTACCAATTTGTCAGATTAAAAAAAACCCCGAAAAAACAAAAACCCAAACAAAACATACCCGCATTATTTGAAATTACATTCCTTTGATGTCCTGATGGAGACAGCTGAGTAAGAAATGCTCTCTCCATACATCTAATCCATCTCTCTGCTATTGAAAAGACCTTTCTGTTGGATGACTCAGCTCTATCTGGATCAACTGTTTGAATTACAGCTCAAAAATTATATTAATGAAAGCTCTCGTGGTTTTATGCTTTTTTCCATTGCTCCAAACCCTGCAAATATTAACAAAATTAACAACTTTGCTGAACTCAGATGGAAAACTTGCTTGAATGCCTCAGATGCAGCAAAAGCCAAAATAAAACACAAAATACTGAGCAACTCACCTGTGAGCCTCTGGGTCCTCGTTTGTGATCCCATTCAGAATGCCCCATGAGCTGGAAAACAAAGAAAAGCAGAAGTAAGTGATAAATTGCACTCATTAGCTGTAATTGAAGCACTCATGCTTTTATATCCATTACACATTTTTCTTGGAAATAAAGAGATTTGCTTTTATGGTTTATTTCATACAGCTTTTTAGCTTCACAATAAGGCATGTAACATTGTACCTCTGCATTCAGAACCCAAACACATCTGGCATCACAACGCTGCTCACACCAGTAAAATTCCCACTGCCATAGATTCAGCTTTAGCCAAATGTTTAATACTGATCTGGCAAAAAGACAGCTGATACATCAACAAGGAGATTACCAAAACCAGGGGACATATGACTAATCAGCAGTGTACATTTTATATCAGCCATGATAATTAGCAACAGCTTTAAATCTGTTTCAGCATTGAATTATGGGGTTTTTTGTACATCTACTCAGGGATTTCTTCTGGGCATTGTTTGCTCCTACACACAGAAGAATCACTTGATGCAAATATAAAAATATGTGAATGAAAGATAGGAGGGTTAATGTGACATGCAATGACTTACAGTCATGAACATTTTCTTGCTCATTTTTTCCCCAAATTCTTTCCCAAAGGAAATGCCTTCTTCCAGTTCAGAGGTAGGCAAGGAGATTTACAACCCGCACGTACTGCAGAACATGCTCTCAAAACTCTCATCTCAGGACAAGAAATTAAAACTACTTTGTAAAATCAGGAAAGCCACATGCATCTCCTATGATGGTTTTTTTTTTTAAATCTTCTCCATTAACTGTTCCTACTTATCCTTTTCTTTTTCAAGGGCCCTTTCTTTTTAAGTTATTACTTGCAACTATCTACCTCCATAACCACATATGCAGATAGGCATCAAAGAGCAGAAATGCCACATATTTTTTTTTACCTGATACAGCCTTGTGACTGGCCCCCTCATTTTTACTGCAGTTTTTCCTATTTTCCATATAGTGTTGGTGGAAACACTGGCTATGCTGGGTTTCCCATTTGGTTCTCCATTACTGCATGAAGCACACCTTTGATGTTTATGAAAGCCAGCCTCAGTAAATAACTGATGTGCAAAAACTACCAAGAGATGCACCTACCAAAGGTTATGTGCTTCAAAGAGCCTCTGCCAGAGCCCTTGTACCTGTCTTTCCCCTGTGGGTCTTGCCTCTCTGGACCAAAAAACCCTCTTCAGTTTTACTTCCTAACCCCTGTGCCTTGGGAGGAAGTAACTCCTGCTTTCTTAATTTACTTGGCTAAGAGAAAATTAATTTAGCCTGAGTCTGAGCACCTGTGATTCCCAGCATGATAAGGGCTAGCTTTATCTCCAGGTTCCTATCAGTGGAATTAGCACAAAAAGTAAGCCTCACAGAGAAGAAAGAAGGATTAATGTTACTGGCCTGGCTGTGGCCACTGTGGCTCTCCAGGCTCTACAGACGCTTGGCAGCACACACCACACCTTCAAACCCAAGGGTGGCATAAGATCCCCCTGTGCCAGGTTTTTCATGCTCCTACCCTCCCTGAATCCACAGCTCTCTGGAAAGCGAAAGGTTGCTTTATTACTGCCACCAAAAATGAGAGGTGCAGTCCCAAATTGGAATTACTATTCCCATATATAGAGATGCTCCCAGTGCAGCCAGTCCCAGGACACCAGACTGATGTGTGTCAGGGCAGTTACTCGTGATCACCACTCACACCTAAATCAAGTCCTCTTAAACATTCATTTGCCTCCAGGCATAGTCTGCTCATCCTGATCCCTATTTTTGCCGGGTGTCTCATATCTCCACAGTGAGTTTCCAGCCCCACAGGCAACTCCTGCTGTGCTCCACTACTCCTCCTGCCCAGCTTGCAGGTAGCTTTTGTTTCCCCATCTCTAATCCTGCCCCTCCACCACGTGTGGGCAATCCTGGAGGGGGCTCCACAGGCTGGATGTAGCAGAAGCAGCTCATGCTGCAGTGAAAAGTGAGTCCAAAGGCGGTAACAACTCATTCTTGCCCCATTTCCCAATGTCAAACTATCAACATCACTTACAGAAGAGAAGCCAAAGTCACCAGTGAAGCAGTCACAAATTCATTGGAACCAACGGAGTGGCCCTTTCCTTCTTTTGTCACCATTTTATGAGCAAACTCCTAATAGCAAATTACACAGCCCTTGTCCAATTTAATTGCTCTACAGAGGTGCCTTGGTGGAATCAGCCATGTTTGTATTTTTGCTGATGGGTCCATTGTCCCCAGCGTAAAACAACACCCACACCACCGTTCTCTCCCACTGTGCCGGGATGTTCTGCTGAGTGACATGGCCTGTGGCCACCACCAGCTAAACTGTGGGGCTGCTCTCAAGCATTATAGTCAAATCCATGACCTATGAAGCCAATCTTTTCCTCACATTTTTATAAAATTATACTTGGCTTTAAAATGTGCTTCTGTCTCGTTATCTTAAAAAACGTGCTCATCTCGTGCTAGAATGTTCTTGGCATATGGTGATCCCTATTAACACAGGAGCGAAGGAATGAAAAATGAAATGAAAAGGATACCACACAAAAAAGGCCTCAAGCTTTAAGGCAGAGAGAAGAAAACCCCAGAGGTTATAAGAGAATCTCTGCCAGGCCAGCATTCTACAGAGGGATGATTGCCTCAGTGGGACACCCTTTAGGTCAACAAGCCACACTCTGCTCAGTTACTTCTGAACTTGATTTTCTTTTCATGGACAAACAGTAAGTGCTGTAGCATGATACCCAGAAAAGGAGGAAAGAAAGAATGCCTGAAGTATTGGGCTGGGTAGAAATCACGATTTCCGCAAGCTGAATAGAAATCAAAAGATGAAGAAAACAGAATTAAAAGCAAAAACAAAGCCCAAAAACAAACACCCCCCCTGCCCCCAAAAATAAAAGAACCCAAACCAAACAACAAACCAACTACACTCAGAAAAAAAAAGAGCGTGCGCATAAATCCACTTGAGTGAGTCAACCTTCTGAAATCATGGAAAAAGAAAATAATATACTGTTTAATTGGTGCGTGCATGCAGACATAAAAATGCATTTGGAAGTAGGGGGATTTATGCTTATCAGTAACAGATGGGTTTGCTCCAGACCCCACCACCTCCTCTGAATGTTCTCTGGAATCAATTTGGTCCAGAGTGATGATAAACAGCCTCAGAGCATCAAATTTATTATTCTTACTGACCAGGCAACTAAGGGTAAGTGCATCAGCAGCAGAAAAGGAGGGATAAACTGAAATCAAACTCCCACACAGCTTATATGAATGCAGTCACTCTTAGATGAAAAGGAGCTACTTTACATTTCATCTGAAACTGTCCTGGAAACCCATCTCTGACAGTTTCAATAGTCACAGATAAAAGCAGCTTTTAGCAACAAGAACCACTCTAGCATGTTCAGGAATGCACAAAAACATGGGCTTTGCAAAAACCAAGTGGTTGCTTCTACCCTAATAACTGACTTAGAGGTCTCCAGGGAAAACACTCCCCCATTCCAGCTGAGGGAGAGGACTGTCAGTGGAAGAAGAGGAGGAATGGAAAAGACCCCAATACCAAAATCCCAGTCACAGAAAAGGAGAAGTGAAAGGGGTCATCTCCTTTTGAAGATATAGAGTGGTGGCCTGTGCTCTGAATTTCAGGTTTTTTGCTAAGAAACCCATGAAGTTTCTTGGCTTGTGGTTTTAAGGCTTATGTTCACTAATGCAACAATACCTTCAAAAGAGCAAGGAATGGTATAAAGGGCTGTCTGCATTAAATATCTGAGATACTCGTATTGAAGTAGAACAAAGCCATTTAAAAATTAGCATATTCAGCCCTCGCCTCTCTAAATGCAGCTCTTCTCCTATATGGTTATTTAATTAAAGCCCCAGCAAATGATTACATAAGGATTTCAACTTTCATTAAAATTCATAAAACATAATTCTTAGACTCCTTAGTATTAGAGAACTGCAGGAAAATGTGACCCACACATATTGTAGAAGATCTAAATAAATAAAAAGACAGAAAGTCACATATGACAATTTAAAGCTGTTTATAAGTCCTGTTTCGCCCTTGTATAATCTTTTCTTGACCAGGGTTTTAATTTTGGCACCCCTGAAACAGCAATACTGCTAACTATGCAATGGGTGGAAAAAAAATGAGATAAAAAAACCTCCAACAAAGCCAACCCAAAATCCCAACCCCCAAAAAACAGTCAGAGAAATAGAAAAGGCATAATCTTATTATAAGGACCTCCTCAACTGAGCACAAGTCAGGAACAAAACCCAATATTTAAAATACAAGCAGTCCCATGTATATTCTTTGAAAGGGGAGGGAGTCCTCAGCAGCAGAATGCAACAGCATTTTGAAACCATATGGACTTACTAAAGCAAACATGACACTCAGCACAGTTTCATTAGAGGGACTGAGCAGATCCTTTCCTTGTGAGTATTACAGGACCAATGAAATAGTTATATTTAGTGTTTAATAAAACCCTTTAAACCAATTCAAAGCTTATTCTAATTCTATTCAGATTATAGTCTATTACTCTGGAATTTTATTTTGACACATATTTACACATACAAAACACTTTTGCTGTTCTAAAAACAATTACATGGTGATGACAAAAGTGAGCTAAATCAGCCAGTAGTCACCCAAGACAATAAATGGGATTCAAGAAGACTGCAACAAGATCACACAGTCCAAATATACGTGACAACCTTGCCCCAGCTAACTGGCTCCTTCTCTTGGATTTTAAGGATTTAGACTGTGGCTGGATACCTCATTTCCATTCTAGTGAACATAAAAGACTCCTGCTCTCTCTAGTGGAAGGTGAACACAAGGCAAAAACACAGGAATGTGAGAGAAACTGCTCCTCTGCTCCTTCTGTGATTGGGAGCCAAACACTTTGCATCCAACATTTCCTGCTGAACTAACTGTGATACATGAATAGGGCAGGCTGAGCTCTCCCAAACAGCTGAGAACGTGCAAAAATGCCTTTTTGCCACTCCTGCAAGGATTTAGTGCATTTAGTAGTGGTAAAAATGAATTACCAATGAGATTATGAGAAGTTTTGGCTGGGTAGTAGCCAGCAGCTTAAAGAGTTGTTTATATTTGGGAATCAACATCCAGAAGAGCAAGATAGGAGCATCCAATCAGGCTAGCACCTGGTTTCAGCCTTCACCAAAATAGCAGAGCTTCTATTTAAACATGAGCATAACATCTTCCCTCTTTGGAAGAGATTTATTGAATGGGCATGTTGAGGATGTGGAACAGTGTCTCACTGTTGAGTCCTTTGACACTGCCTCCTTACAGCTTGTGCTGAATGGGGCACAGTATGATCCATATTCTCTGACTGAATGGGTATTAGCCACGCTCCAATCAGGATCATATTTCCATTGGTAATAAGAAACTGTTTGTTACCAGCATGTAGGCACAAAATGTTCCTGATAAGTTCCTTTTTTGGTAACAAAAAAAAAAAAAAAAAAAAAAAAAAAAAAAANAAAAAAAAAAAAAGAAAAGGAATAAAAAAGGCACAAATTATTTCCTTGATTACATATTAGAGGAAACATTTAAACATTTATTTTTATAAACGTGAAGGGGTCAGGTCACATAGAAACTAACAGGGTGTTTTTGCACATGCTATTTTGAGTAGGATTTCTTCTATCCGATAGACTGTTCCCTGCATTTTTATGGTCATCCAGATAAATGAGAGGATTTACTGACTCGATTGATTTAGGGAGGGAATTTTGGTGTGGACACCATCAGCAGGAGTAGCTAAGCAGGCTGGAGCTGCTGAGATTCACCACTGCCAGATCCTGATAACATAACAGGGGAGGAGCAACTGGCTGCTCCAAGCACCCTCTCCACCAAATGGCAGAACTGCACCTTGCCCTGAGGAGTCCGAAGTGCCAGAGATGCTTTCCCTGCTGTGTGGTGAGAGTCATCACACACAGGCCACGACACACAGGCAGCAAAGGGCTCCAGTATTTGGAAAAACAATCCCTTTTCCACAACCCCAGGCCAACTCCCAGGGTCAGCACAAAGCACAAGATGCCGGAGCTGTGCTGCTCAGCCAGATGTGTGAGATGCATCCTCGTGTCATCACGGCCACTGTGGAGAGGAAACTCGCCACCCAAATGCTCCCAACGTCTTGTAGCCCTGCAAATCACCAAGGCCAGCCTCAGTTCCAAGACTGGTTGAACAAACAAACAAACACCCCAAACAAAATAATTCACCGCGACAAACCAACCAAAGTAATAAATTGGGGGTGACCATTTAAGAGTCATTCAGCTGCTTCTTAATCAAATACATTGTCTCAAAGGTTTCTGGGCTGCTGGAAGCAGAGATAAGCTTTTTAAATCCCAGCAGAGGCAGAAATGCCTTGGAACTCGGCATTGCTTTGAACTGGAGGCAGGGCCAACGAGGTACAATGATGGGTCTGAGGAGGAGCTGCAGTGAATGACTTCTCTGCAGGCTGAGCCCCAAGTGGGGACAGTCTGAAGTCGCTACCCTGGGGAAGGCCGAAGTCCTGGAGGGAGCTGCCTCCTCCATCCCTCTCAGAACCTGGCTGGGAGGTCAAGCAAGGAGCCACAGCACTGCCAGAGGCTGCTCAGAGCAGTCACGGATCAGGCAGGTCCTGTGCTGAGACAGCAAGCAGGACCGTGAGCCACTGGGGAAGGGAGAAAACAGGGCCTTGGTGGGGCAAGGCTGAGGGGAGCTAAATGCGACAGCGCAGAGGACAACCCAAAAGTGGTCCAGTCACCAGCAGTGACTGTCCCGAAGGCACAGATGACGAAACTGCCCCAAGCTCTTAACCAGGGACTCGGCTCCGAAGGAATGAGGTCATATCTGGCACTGGGAGAGACAGCAAGAGTCTGCATTTTGGAGAACTTTCTCATGGCAACATGCAACCTTTTCATTTCCAGGCAGTAAACTGCATCTGACTTCTTCAGGAATCCTGGCTTCCTCTCGGGGTGGGTAAGGGACACAAAGATGTGTGACACACCAAGCTGGCAGCTGTGGGCTCAGGGCAGCTACTGTGCCCCTTGCTCTACAGCACCCATAAAAACGAGCAGGTTTAACGTCAGAGAAGGGGAAGCTGCTGGGAATTCAAAAAAAAAAAAAAAACCAACGTAGGTGGGAAAAAGAAAAGGCACAGGAATATCCACCTCCACACCCTCTATCTGGTTTTTATACAAATTTTTGTCACAACTACTTAAACAGATGACAGTAGTAAAACAAATCCAGGCGTGTTTCTATTATTTTCACTCCTACCACTGAATTTCTCAGGTCCCTATTAATCCTTCACACATCAAAGAGGATTTTAAACAACAGGTTTGGGAGGCAGAGCTGTAGTAAAATAGAGAAAAGACCTGATTTTGGAGGGAGTAAGGGGTGGAAGGGAGGAGGTGGGAGTGGGTTTTGCCCCTTTTTTATTTTGTTTTTTTTTGGAAGCAGTTTTTAGTCTTTAGTGATCCTCAATGATGGATGCCACACAAAGAGTTACTTGCAGATGTACTGCAGATTTTTAAATGAAGGCTTCCTAAATTAAAGATCTTAATCTGAATATTTAATTTCAGAATAAATCAGTAAAATGATTAAACTGATAATAAATATATTTCTTGAACTGATCTGGTAGATTAATAATAGGCATATTGATCTGGTGGACTAGTAATCCAAAAGTAAAGGTGTTCAAATTTTTCATATACCCATTTTCCCATTCTGAGCATAGTCATGAGAACCAAAGCCATAGAGAGAAAGCTCTATAGTGGTGAGATAAAAGCTGTGGCAGAGCTATTCTGACACCCTCCCACCTTGGCGACAGACAGAATTTACAAACAGTCACTTAGAGAAGAAGATTCTTCAATATGGAAATGTCAGGGCAACACAGCAACATCAAGAGTCCTAAACACAACAGCGAGTTAACAATAGAACAAAAGTGTATTGATAAAAATGAGAAGAATTCCTATTTAAATGCTGTTTGCTATTCACAGTACACACATGAAGTTCCTGGATTTCACAGCTACAGTCAAGTCCATTCTGGCACAATTCTGGCGCAATTAAGTTCTAGTCAGAAAGCTTATTTACTTTGTTTCCCCACTGGGAATCATTCACTGTGCATTAAGAATCCCATTCACAATACCAAGGCTGGCACAAGCTTGAAAAACTAGACAGCTACTGCAGCAGAGTTAGCAAAGTCTGAAATCATGTTGGGGTAGTTAAAAATCTATTTTTTTCTTTTGTTAAGGAGTCTAAAGACTTCTACAAAACAATCTGCTCTGAAATGTATATTCCCAATACTGTTCTCTCTTCAGTGCATAGTTTTTCCTCTCACTGTCCATCTTTTCAGAGATCCTAGTGTCACACAGGCTTCATGTGCACTTTGTGTTGCTAGCACAAACCTCAAAGGTGACGTGAGCCCTTTCAGGCTAGCTACCAGGGCACAGAAGCCCTCGGCTTCCAAAGAAATGTCTTGAAGAGAGAGGGAATGTCTTTTTGCACAGCAATTGAAAACCCATAGGAAAAGCAGGTAAATGTTTCAGGGACTTTTCAGTCAAGCTCTGATTTCGGGTGGATCACCCTCAACAGGAACACAGCTCACGACAGCTCATATGGAAGGCAAATTAATCCAATGAGTTTAGGTAGTGCATGAATGAAATACCTGACCATTCGCTGGTAGTTTGCATAAAAACGGGAATTTTCCAATTCGATTCCCAGTGGATAAGTGTCTGCCTCACAGGGAAATAACCAAAAAAATCCCCCCAATAATCCAAACCATCATCAAACTGACATCCTTACTGGCAGCCTCAGCAGAAAAAAACCCTTGGGACTGAGTAAGCATGAAGGTTTCACCAGACATTTAACCTTTGGAAGTGGTTCCAGTGCAGCGGAACTGAGCCACTGCAGCAGGGACAGGGACATGCGTGACTTGTTCGCGTCACCTCTGAACTTCCCTGGTGCACACAGGATGGCATTTGGTCACAGCTGTCAACCCAAACCTCTCAGCAGAGCAGGGTCACTTACAAAGAGGAAGGGAGTAGAGGCTGAGAGAGAAAAGATCCTAACTCCAAGTGCTTGGTCAGAGATATCAAAGGTGGCAGTGCCACTGTCCCCCCAGACTGGAAATTCTGTAAGCAGCAGAATACAGCAGTCTGACCAAATCAGATCTCTTGTGGTACCAAAAGCACTTCCTGAAAAGAAAAAAAACCCCAAACTTATGGTAATATGGCATCTTAGTGTCCATTTGGTGTGAAACACAAAACATGGTGACTACAGGAACTGGTCCCTGGTGAGGCCAAAGTACAGTGAGGCAGAAAACCAGAAATGTAATAGAGTTTCAGCAGCTCGTTTTAGTGAAACACATTAACTTTAATGGTAGCACTGAGGGATAGCTGCTGTGAAGCAAATGAAAATTTTAAGATAAAGAGAAATTGGCCTCCCACAAAGCATACTGACCCACACAGCCTCCTCCCACCCTGAGAGCAGCACTGAGTCTGCCCAGGTGAAGCCTCAGCTTCCACGGTTGTTCTGGAAAAGAAAAAAAGCATTGCTCCGCCAAGGCTTGTTTCAGTCTGACGCCCACACAAACAAGCCACCTCTCTCATTAACACCCCCCTTTCCTGGTTTTGAGGCTTCACAAAGCAAAAGAATAGCACTGGTATTTCAGCAGCTAGATCCCAGCTAGCAAATGCCCTCAAATTACACTGTAGAGTCTGGTAGCTTACTAAAAAACCTCAATGTCAAAACTCAAAGTACATTCAGTTTAAACACACCCTTGGGGGGATTTTATACTAACTACTTTCTATTTCAGACTATTCACTTTAAGCTCAACCAGCAATGCTTCATCACTCATCCAGGAAAACTCCCCTCTCTGCCACCCAATCTCAATCAACCTGCCAAATTAATTATCACCCTGCATTTGTCTATTGCTAAGAGGGGGGAAAAAAGCAAATAGATGAACGTAGCAGTGACCCGAGCAAAAATGAATCCTCTGAAACAGAACTAATTAAATCAGTCCAGTGATCTTCTTCCAGCACGACACATTTCACCCACTCCATCCCCAAGCAGCCCAGTTCCCTCATCTCCTCCAACTGTCCCCACATGGGGCTCAGATGTCTCTCCAGCAGCAAACCAGGGATCTTTTCTACTCATCCTTGCAACTGCATGATTTAAAAGAAAGGAAAAAAGCCAACTGTCAAACAGAAAATTCACAACGATAGTTTCCCACTGACATTTACATGCAGATTCCTGGCCACAGAGTATGTGTTTCAGCCAGATAGCAGTAGGATTTGATTACCTACCTCAAATTTATGGGACCACAGGCACCAAAGCTTTGGTGCTCCGCTGGCTCCACGGAATGAGCAGAGCACAGAGCACTGGCAGGGCAGGGCTTTGCTTTTTTTGATATCCCAATCAGGCCTTACAGCAGAGCTGTCAGGACTAGCACACAGAGAAACTGCAGAATTTGTGGGTTTTAAATCAATGCCATGAGTCAGACACCAAACCTTGTGCTAAGTGCATTCCCAGCCTGGCAAGCCCATGTGTGTGCACGGCCGCAGCATTTGTGACCCTGCTGACCAAAGGGCCCAGCTCAAGGAAACAAGCCATACACACATTTAGGTTCTCCCATCCTACAGTTTTAAGTGATAATCCAGTTGAAATGCATGCAAAACCACACTTGGGCCATAAATTTCCCTGCTGCTGGAACTGGCACGGATTCCCTTGGGGCCCTGCTGTCAGACAGGGTGTGACACCCTGTGCCAGCTGATCACATCGTGCCTGTGCAGCGGGAACATGGAAAGCTGCAGGACCACGGCAGAAACACCAGCCCCTCCTCTCTCAGTGCACTTCACTTCCCATCACCCTTCTCTTTCTGCAGAACACATTCAGAGCAAGATCAGAATAGGGCAAGGCAACTGAAGCAGGGCACGAAATGCCAGGTGACAGCCCGGCTTGAGGAATTAAGAAGACACTGACAAGAGATCTCCCTTTACTACAGGGCTGGAATATCAAGTCAATCCTGACGGGATTTTTACCCCAACATTCCCCTAATCAGGGGTTTTCTGCTTCTCAGAGTTCTGTACTAGGGTTTAAAAGATGAGATGGAACCTGTGGCTCGCTCTTCAAAGGCGTTTATTCTATTTCTTATCTCAAGGTCTTACAGCAGTCTCAGGGCACTGAAGGAAAACAGCTACAGGAACATGGACGGAGAGTCCAAGGTCGTTTTTAAAGATTTCTAATCCAATTAACTCTAAAACCATACTATATTTATGGTTTTGTGCCTGTTACTATCACCTATTCTAAACACGCAATTTCTACTTTGATTTCATTCTACCGATGTCTTTGTGCCACCGTCACAGCAGTAGATGGAGCAGACAAAGAAGAAGATGAGACAACGCCCAAAATTCTCCATCTCGCTCTGATCTACTTCCATACTAAAACCCCAAAACTACAATTTTTCACCCTGTGACAAACTAAACTAACTCTATTTTAAATCTTTGTTATTTTTTAATTCATCTCTGAGTGTTGGAAGTTTTTCCCATGGACTAAGGTCAAAGGCAATGCTTTCCTGGGGTCCCAGCTGGGGTCTCGGACCCCCCAGGGCAGTCCGAGGTGTTTTCCACATGCCCTGGACTCCAACACAATCCCACCTTGCTTTTCTCCCAGTATGATTTTTAACAAGGTCTGTGCTTTCTTAGACAGGAGGCACATCACAAATGGACATCAGCACTGAAATCTGGATGCCTGCATGGGATCCCTGCAGAGTCAGGTGGAGATTCAGATGCAGGAGCCCTGACAGTGCCCTGCTCCAGAGCGGAGTGCAGGAACAGCACAGCCACACACAGAGGCAGGACTCTGAGTCATCTGGAGGTAGGTGCCTACACAGGCAACAGTTTGTCATTCACACCCATCTGCTGCTCCAAATCACACACACATGCTGTCACATGTGCTTTTTTCCCCATCTGGATTGCAGAGATGCTGGGTATAAACAGGCAAAAGCCAGGAGGATGAATACTGGGCTTGTGCTGTACAAGGGGGGATTGTCAGGCACCCTCATCCACCCTAACAGGAGCGATTTCAGTGGAGGTTCCTAGGAGTTAGAGTAAAGACAGATTTTTCACAATGGCTGCAGGCTTTTCCATTATCTGAAATACTGCCTTTCAAACCAGTCTGACTCTTAATAAGCTTTGCTTCTCAGATTTCATTTTTAAATGAAACCATGTATGTTTTCTTAGAGGGATATCATAAAATACATTCTCCTGCAGCACTGTCTGCCAACATTTCGTTCCATGTGTTCACCCAAGTCCTGTTTCCATCACATTTCCACGGTGTCACAGCGCTGCTAACAGCAAAAGCAGAGCCCACCAAAGGTGCAGTCTCTACCATGGTGTAAAAAACGCACAGAATCTACAATATTCGGGGTGGTCATGGTGCAAATGGATGTACCAGGAGGCATTTCAGAGCGAGAAGGAGAAAGGCAGAGCAGCACAGAGGGGAAAGGAGCCCTTTCTGGGAGGGCTGACCTCAAAGGACAGACATGCAGCTGCACCCTCTGTTTCAAGCCCCTACATTTGGTTCACTTCTACTGAATCATGTGAAAACTGCTGAAACGTTCTTTGCTGGAAGAATATCCACTATTGAAAATGTATTTGGATTAGTTTGCCTTTCAGAAACAGGCTTCAACAAAATTAAGTACCATTTCTGTGGTGAAAAAAAAAAAAAAAAACCAAAAAAGGGAGTAAGTTGTGTGTCAAAAAGGTCCATCTATTCAAAACAGAAAATTCTGAAATTTGTTTTTTTATATGTGTAACTACTTGCCCCTCCACCATTAGTCCTTTATTTTCCCCTAGAATTTTATTCCTTGAATGATCCAGCTTTGCATGCTGCTGAAATACACTTTTAATGCCAACTTCATCAATAAAAACAGTTTCTCTTGTTATTGACAAGCTGTTCAGCACTGCCTGAGAAATGAGAGCTTTTTTCTATTAATTTCGTTGCAATATCTTCAGTCCCTTCATTTTGTTGCTGAAAAAGTAATTTAAGTTCCTTTTTCCTGTGTCCCAAATACTTATTCTTCCATCTTCTTATGTTCAGTTCTTGCAAGAATTCTATTTTGATTTGGCAGAAGTGTTGTTTTACTAGAAATATATCACTTTACCCTAACCAGGAGGGTCTACACTGAAAGGTATTAATATTTCTAACTATCAAAACAAAAAAGAAAATTAAAGGGGGAGGGGGGAATACTGCACAGAGCTAAGTGGCTGTGCAGATCTGGTTTTCTGAGCGTGAAAAAGGAGCTCTCCAGATCTGTATTGATTACAGCTTCAGTCCTGAGTCCCTAATGCTAACATCATTTTCATCAATTCAGCATGGCCTGGAGGTTGGCCTTTGTTTTTCCTCCTGTGCCTGGGAACCAGCCTGGTCTTCTGGGAGCTGTGGTTAAACACAGTTAGTCTGAGTCTTTGTAGGATGACTTTGAGTCCCTCCCTGCTATTATCTGTCAGCTGCAAATCAGAGAAATCTTAGTAGCAATCACTTCTAAAGCATTTCCAGGCCACCATACAAACTTGTTAACTCAGACAGAACCTCCCTGAGAAAAAATAAAATATTTATCTCCATTTCACAGATGGAGAATTAAGACATTTACCCAGCACTGTACTGCAAAACTGGGAATAGAAACTAAATATCTTCAGTTTATAGGATCAGCCCATAGGCTTTGTTTTGATCAACTATTTATGCCCAAGTTCTTTTCTAGGGGGGAGTCAAGGGTATACACCAGGGAACAGAATTATTCTTATTTTTGGCTGCCAGGAGATCTTATCATTCTTTCTGAAAACGAACTGTTTGGCCCTCTAAATATCAGAAGGAAGACAGGCTTCACGTACCAACAACCTTCCTTTTCAAGAAAGCACATTTTAAAAAAGCAAAATAGGAAAGATAGGAAAACTCAAAGGATAAAAAAAAATAACATTTATCCCCTGTCTCTGGGCTGAACTCAGGCATCTTGCAGTCCTCTTTCCTCAGTTAGAATGACTTCAGCTAGAGAGGGTAACCTGAGCAAAGTGAAGAACTTTACAGTTGTGCCCCAGACCTGGGCTGAACCTCACCAAGCTTTCAAGACATCAAATCTACTCCAGCTCTGCCCATGGGTGCTGAGATGAACAGCAACAGGAAGAGATAAAGAGCCAAAATGCCAGGACGGAGAGCATTCTCACAAACCCCTTTGATTTACTGAGGTGTGTGAAGCATCTCTGACGCGAAAGCGTTCACAACAAGAGCTCCATTTGCTTCTCTTCCAATTTTTCCGTTCAATTCTTTTTTTCAGAAAGAGAAATCACAGATAATTGCAGTTTACCTACTTTATCAGTTTAAAGACCCATATACCCCAAGCAAGCTGCCAGGAGATAAGCAGTTCTATTCTGAGTATTGAGTGCCCGTGTGCCATGGGCCCTCTCAATGGGTCCCTTTATTAGGACAGAGACTCCTTGAAGGAGAACCAGGGCTACCAACAACTTTGGTTCAGGCAAGGCTGACACGGGCTGAGAAACAGATGCTTTGTGAGCTTGGGAGAACTACAGAAGATGAAAAAAATAACTTCCCTTCTCATACCCAAATATAGAACGTAAATAAAAATGTATATAACCTAAATAGTTTTCCTGACCTTACACTTTCCCTCCCACACATCCACCCTGTTTCCCCCAACACACACAGTGTGCCCCTGGAACCAGCATTTTCATTTGTTTTCAGGGAAAGACAGCTCATGGTAAAGCTTGAAAAAAATTTAAATCAGCAATTTTTAAGGTGGATGAAGGAGCTGCTTGTGTGCTTGGTTCTCACCAAGGAGCCACTCGAAGGTGAATATTCCCAGTGGAGGCTTCTCTGAGGCAGTCTGGAGTGCGACATCGAGGAAGATATGATCAAAGAGGGGGAAAAGGGTTCTCAATTGATTGTAATGCCACATTTTTTTGCTGGCCCTATGACTAAAAAGTGGCGTCCAGCCTCCATATGCATAATGCTTCCAACATTTTCCACAATATTAAATACAGAGGATGGAGAAAAAGGTGTATGGAAATACAGGTAGTGCCCACGCTGATAATTACTGATAAGCTCAAAACATTCGGAATTTCTGAAGACAGCAGCACTAAATAAATACTTGTACTGTAACTTTCAGAAGACACAACTAGTTATTTTCTGCTGCTGTAAAAATAACAGCATTTCACGTTTACTTAGAAATTTTACTTCCTGGAATCTGAATCATAGGAAAAAAAAAAATCCTTCAAAATTATCAAAAAAAAGAGAAGGGAGAGAGAGAGTGAGGGAGAGGGAGAGAGAGGCAGAGGAAGGGAGACGGAAAGAGAGAGGGAAAGAGAGAGGGAGAGAGAAAAAGAGAGAAAAAGAGAGAAAAAGAGAGAAAAAGAGAGAAAAAGAGAGAAAAAGAGAGAAAAAGAGAGAAAAAGAGAAAAAGAGAGAAAGAAAAAGAGAAAAAGAGAGAGAGAAAAAGAGAGAGAGAAAAAGAGAGAGAGAAAAAGAGAGAGAGAAAAAGAGAGAGAGAAAAAGAGAGAGAGAAAAAGAGAGAGACCACTTCCTCTAAGAGCGAAAGAAGGCTTTTAACTACCAGGACTGTAAAGAGGAATAAAAAAAATAAATACAAGGACTGAAAACTGAGTATTCATGGCTGATCTGTGATCTGCTGCCCCAGCACTGGTGGGAAACCTGCTGAAGGGTAAACCTCAGCTCTGCCTGCTATCATAGGCCAGAAGAGTAGATACGGCAAAACATAATAAACAAGCTCCATCCTTCCACTCAGGAGGATGGGCAGGACAGAACAAAATGCCAGAAATAAAGCAAGCTAACACTAAAAATAACTTTATCTCTCCTTCTTTATCTCAAGGGCCAAATTATCTCAGTTCTACTTGAGAAGACCGGGCAATGCCAGCATTAGGAAGGTCAGAAAGCATGTGAAAATTTACCCAGTAGCTTATCCACTGCCTAAATATCTGCTATAGCAACAGTACAGAAGAGCACAAAAATTCCTACTGTGTTACAGCACAAATATATACCAAGTCTTTATTTGAAGACTATGAGTTAAAAATGCATTTTGGATACTACAGATTTAATATCCCCACATCCTAATACATAAGACTTTTTGTTGTGTGGGTTTTTGGTGGTTTTTTTTGGTTTTTTGTTTTTCCCAATGAAATAACCTTCTGATTATTTATTAAAGAAACCTGATTTGTGATTAACATGAAGTATCTTGTAGAGGTACAGATTAATTCCTTGTCTCCAGAATGCAAAGAGCACCTGCATATAAGCAAATAACAGAACCTGTTGATTTCACTGGAAGAATTAAACCTGAATTTCTTCAAGACTCAAATGCTTCACAAACTGAATCAGCTGAAGATTTTGGTTTTGATACAAGCACTTGAAGGGAGAGAGGGGATATTTATGAGACATCAGAACATCCTTTTTCACTATTTCAATGTCTAGGATAACCGCATTTCAGTTTTGTTTTACTACAGGGTGTTAAAATTAAATCTGAAAGGAAAAGAAGCCCCAAAACCCAGGGGAAAACCCCCCTGCAATTGTTTCAAGTTGTAAAGGGTTTACTGACTGAAATGAGCTTTTCTGCTGTTGTCAAACTTCACTCACAGAGTTTCTAGAGATCTCCAGGCTGCATTTCCTGAAATGCTTCCAGAATCCTTCCTGCAAATCTGGTCATTGGGCTGTGAACCTGGTTTTTGGGTATCTCTTGACTTATAATGAGTGGCCAGATTTTCAGAACTTACAGGCTGGTCAGTCTTTCCAAGGTGAGGATGCAGAAGCTGCACACCTGGGAGGAGGGCAGGGAGGTGGTGTTAGGAGAGGCTGAGGAGCAGGAGCTGACAACAGGCAGCCTGATACCCAACTGGAGATCGTCCTGCAACTGCTGTGCTTAGTGATCCCTCCAAAGGGGGGAAGGATGCCTCAAGTTTGAGCTTTCATGGTTTTCACATTCTGTGCTGCCCAGGGCTGCAGCTCTGAGCTCACACTCAGTGTCACTCAGCTCTCGTCACACAGCAGGGAAACAAAACAAATTGTTTCCTGCTGGAGACCAAGGACAACTTTCAGGCCCAAAAGCACAAACAAGGGTGGGCTGGAGGGAGGAACAAGAAGGATGGGACCTCACAACCTGAAGCTGGAATTGGACAATTAAACCCCAATATGCAAATAGACCAAAACATAAAAATGTGAGACCTCATGACTGGTCAGCCATTTTGTGACCATTTTGGGTCCACCTTGGGTGCAGCCCTGGTCAGGCCCTGTCCTGCCCAAGGTGTACCCTAAAGGCCTTTCAATAAATCCCTACTTTATTCTCCAGCTCTGCCCAGTCTCTGTTCCAGGTCAGCCTTCCCAAGGCATCACTAGGAAAACTCACAACACTGAAGCCTGGTGTCCTTCCTCTCCCTGCTTTGAGGTGTGGATCACCCCAGAGCAGTGCAGACATCCTGGTGACCTGGTGCAAGTCCAGCTCCACTGCTCGTGCCCAGCAAAGTCTGCCCCTGGGGGCAGAGCAGCAAAGAAACACTCCCAAAGTGCCAAGCTGCAAGGACCTGGGGGATCTAACAGGATGTAGACATCAGAGAGCAGAGACAGAATGAGGTCAGAGTCTGATCTACGACCCAGGGAGCTCAGCAAGCTCCATCTAGGCCAACAATTTGCTGTAATCCTGTTGTTGAATGGGATGCAGAGGGAGAAGAAGGAATATCCTCCAAGTCCATACAACCACCAGGTAACCAAATGACAAACCCAAACCAGAAATGTGCTAAGAACATGGCAAGCAGATGACTGCTTTTGTTTTGCTGTGTGTGGAGCAGTCCTATGTCCAGGATTCCATACCAGGCAAACAAACATACTCAAACCACTACACTAATTTGAGAAACAGGAATTGGCAAACATGAAACTGCTACAGGGAGGAATTTCACTTTTGCAGGCCAGGACATACAGCTCACCCTTTTGTCTAGTTGGTACACCTAACTGCTCAATGAGCAGACAAGAGTTCACTGTTTCTTCTATTTGCCTGTTTTTGGTTTTGTTTTTGTTTTTTTAAGGCCACACTTCTACAAAGGGATGCAAAATCCATCCCTAAATCTGGCAAACAAGCAAGAGACATAATGAATTGGCCAATTTAGCTGCTCCAGTCTCCTTTACCAATCTCCTCTAATTGTTCCCAAGTCCCTGTGGGAACCACAGGAAGCAGTAACTTCACTTAGAGAAAAGGCCCATGGGATTAGCTGCACCAGGGTAGAGTTAATTCATGATTTTTTTCAGATTCTGGACAAAACCAGAACTAAAACCCCAAGATATGGAAGAGGTATGCTACAAGGTTAATTTGTATCTTGAGTAGCCAAGAAAAAAGTGAAAAATAAGAGCCCAGACTTCTTTTTAGCTCTTGTTTTTTAATTTCATTAGTATCTCTCCAATGCTATAATCATGTCTTTTCAGTTTTTACCTCACAAAGTGCATTTCCGAACAAACTCCTGACTGCTAAAAAGTGGGTAACTATCTACTGCTGGAGAATTTTTTTTTTGCCCCAAGAGCACACAGTCAGTACAGCTCCAACACCTCAACTTTCAGCAGCCAAAGAGTTGCTCTGTCACTGAATGCAGCTGCAAAAAAAGCCAGAAAAACAACTCACTGCATTTTAAAACATTAATTTCCCAATGTGAGCGAAATTCTTACACTTGGCATAACACATGGGGGCCAGGTGGTATTGAATCAGTTCAAGGTAGAACTTTCCTCTAGCCAAAACTCAGTTTGAGTGAAAATTCTATGGTGCAGAAGAAAGTTTAGTTCTGTCCTGGTTCTATGCTGTTTCTAGAACAATGGGGTCAGATACCCAAGGTGAAAAATCCTAAGGGCTACTGTCCTGAAATAACAAAACCCCAAACCAGCAGTTACACTTGAACAAAGACCTCTCTGGCTACCACTGTAAATATGGTTTTAACCAATCAATCAGCCTGAAAGACAACAAAAAGGTCAAGGATGATTATTTAAAGTACCAGTTATCACATAACTGATAGACAAACAGCATGACTGTGCAGCTCCTAAACCAGAGACCAGATGCCTATACCTAAGAAAAGCTTATTATTGAGATTGTGAGGCTGAGAGGGAATGAGGTTTTCAAAACACACTCAAATAGCAACTCTGCTTGGAAACAACCATGCTTATGCTGTCCTGTAATACCAAACTAACAGAGCAAAAAAACGAGCAAGCAAACAAGATTGAGTATCTACATGAGGAAAAAAACCCCTACCAACCAACCAAAGAAAGTGGGCAATATTGAGTCTGTTTTGAGAATATTTTTAAAAATAAAACTTGCTTTTCATAACAGGAACAATTGGTCCTGACAAACCTACTTCACTTTATACATAAAGCAGATTTGAGCTGAGGCAGTTACAACAGTGTAACTCCTGTCAAAGAACTCCCAAGGAAAAACTTCTACTGGTATCAAGTTTCTGCTTTTCAGACTCCTCAACCTAAGGGCTGATTAGGTTTAGAAAAAAAAAATTTAAACAACAATATGATGAAAAAAGAGGCCATGGCCCTGGCATATGGTATTATAAACACAGGAAAGCGCCAGTATAAACCTTTATCGGGAGACTGGGTTCTTTGTCGAGCCCTGCCTGTCTTCCAAAACATCCTTGCTGCCATATGTCTGCATCTCACCAGCTGCAGGCCTAATAAGAGGCTTCTTATTCATGCTGTATAATGTTTTACAGGTTTGCCACGGGGGTCACTCTCTGGGAGTCATTCACGTCACAACCCCAACAGCTTCAGAGCTGAGGGGAGCCAAGAAATGTAGGCTGGGGTGGAGAGGGGACGGGGGCGAGGGGAGACATCAGACTTGGAGCTCTGTGATTTCATCTCCTCACTGAAAGCTTGGCTTTCCAGCTTGCTCTTCTGCTCCGAGGTGCCCTGGGACCTTCCTGCTGTTTTTACGCTCAGGAGAACCGGGGAAATTAAAGACACATACTTAGATGGAGACTGCTGAAAGACTTTATTCCCTCTACTCTTGTTCCACGCCTCATTATTTGCAATAACTCCCCAGTTCTAACAGGCCAGCCATCAGTTTTTGTAACCTGGTTGGAGTGTCTTGTGCATTTATAAAACACAAATTGAAAGACGCCACACATGCGATGCAGCCTTCATCCAAGCTGAAATGGAGCTGGCTGCCTGATGATGTCAGTTTTTAAAAGAAAAACTGTTACCCCACCCTCACAGTTTATCACTCTAAACTGGCTCTCTACAGTGGTTTGGGGTTTTTTTACGCAGTATCCACCAGTTGTAGGAAAATGGCTTTTCCAATTATGTGCTATTATAAAGAAGAGATATACTCCCCCTTCAGTCATATCTAAAAAAGCAAAGGACCAAATCTGGAGTGACCAGAGCCTCTCTTCTGACTGTCAGCAATCCTGGAGGCAGGGAAATATTTGCCTTTCCTCCTCATTCTGTTTCACATAAACAGAGAATGACAGGAATGGGTGGAAACATGAGGGCAAGGTAAAAATTTGCCCTTTTTGCTACTGGAATAATTTGCTCATTTAATGGCCAGGGAACTGAGTGTTGAACTATTCAGTCTTGCACACCAAATTCAGAGCCATGCCAACAAATTCATGCAAATCTGCCATATAATTGCCCAGTAAGTGATGAACAACAAAGGCCAGAGCTTTTAATTGTTCATTTCCAGTCAAGTCAGTATTTCAAGTGTTTCTTTAAAGTGCAGGTATTCTGTAAGTGTCAAAAAGAATAGGAAGGGGACACTCAAAACATTTTCAACTCTTGCTCCACTTCGGGGAACTTGGGGCTTTTGTTTTCCTTTCTGTCTGTCTCAGGGGATAGGATGCTTTTTTTAATTCAGTATTACCCCTTCTTTTAAAGGTTTCAAACAAGAAAAGCTTTTCCCAGTCAGATGCTCACCTTTTTCTGTTTCTTTGTTAAATGCTAGCAGGTCATTCATGAGGCAGGACATTTTATTTAGTTAGGAAACAGCTGCAATGGAAAGTGACTTGGAAAATATGAGGCAGGTATTTCCATGGAAAGTTTAATAGCTACAGGAGTTATTTTGCTAAAACTTTACAAGTTTAAATGTTTTTGTCTTAGTTTTGGGGTTTTTTTTTCAAGAGAAAAGACATCAAATGTCTAAGGTATCTTACCTGATTCCTGTCAAGTCATGATTTGAAAATATGCATTAAAATATAATCTGCTTTAAGAGCTCCTTGTCTTGGAGTCACACAGCCAGAGAAGAACAGCACTTTGCACTTGAAAAATACCAGCCTTCCAGACTGAGCCCATCATACCGAGCAACAGCTAAAACAACATCAAGGACAGAAGAAGAAAGCGGAAGCAATAACTAAAGAAGCAAACATCCTGAGGCTTTTAAATATTTTAATTTGTCCAAAATTATGCACATCTAAAAGGTGCAGCACTAGCACTTGCAGGCTATAAATGCATGCTCTGCACAAGTGCAGCAAACCTCTGTGCATCCCACCCATCCACAGCTTCTGAAGGAAGGGAGAGATGGAACACCAAAGCACTCTGGGCATATCCTGAGATTTATGGATTCAACAAAGACTCTCAGTGGAGAAATACAGATCTTTCAGGTCAGCAATCCCTAATCAAGGCTGAAAATAGCACTTGAGAGCTATGGCGCACTTTATAGCATGTTAAAATTAGTGTTAAGAGTGCTGAAACTACAGCAGCTCTGCTGGGAGTCCTGTTAATGAGTGCACAGGAAGTGCAGCACTCAAGTCCTGTGGCACAGACACGCACACACACTCCTGTCAGCTAACCTATAAACATTCTGTGCACTGAATCCCAAGTCACGGTCCTGGTCTATTTTTTGCCATTCTTCCCATACGAGAAACTAAAAATAGGCCCATGAGAACCACGCATGGGACTTTGCTCTTCAAATGTTTAACTCTTGCAACAAAAACTGCCCAGCACTGTTTATGAAGAGATTCTTCAAGGGTTCTCTGAAGTGTAGATGGAGAATAGACTTTATATGTAGACGCACACATGATGAGGTAATGATAACCCTTAGAAACTGTGGATACACACTCTTGCCTATTTATGTATTATCTCTCAAGTTCATTTATATATTATTTATTAAGGGAAAAATAAAGACATGAAGAAAACGTGGGCGTGACCTCATACAGGTCTGAAATTTACAAAATAAAAGCCCCAAAAATGAAGCAAAACCCCCCATTCTTTTGCAGAATCACTGCTATGTCTTCAAGCAAGAGCTGGTTGTAAAAGAATCCTTCTAACACACTGGAAAAAGAAGAGCTGTTGAATTTAAGATACAAGATATGCCAATAAGGAAAAACAAGAATCACCTTGCCTATGCTGCACCTCCTGTCTCTGCTACAAGGCCTTTTCCACACGGCTGCAAGGCAGCCGAACTGCAGGAAGGTCACACTTAAATGCTGCGAGTGCCAAACAGGAATGAATACAAGCATGCTATACCAGCAAGCCTCCACCTTCCCCCTGCTCCCCCGGAGAAATGCTTCCCTGGTTTAGGACAGATAACCTTCCTGTTGCTATCAGAAAGGGCATGTGCTGTCTCTGGCTGCAGCCAGCTCAGGGGAGCAGATGGCAGCAGAGGCAGATGGCAGCGCACACAGGTTCTGCAGGGCTCGGAGCACACGGTGCTGCATCTTCCAGTGAGGGAAACAAATGTGAGGAGACACCAAACTGACTGCCTCAGAGCCTCTGCTGTTTGTTTTCAGGGGCTGAAGCTTCAAAGAAAAGAAGTGCTAGGTTTCTGCAGTGATGCCCGGCACTAAAATGGCTGGAAAGGCTCCCTGAACCTTGGCAGAAAACTGCCCGAGTGTTTGTCTCAATGTACCATCACCAACCCCACTTTTATCTCATTTCATTCATTAACAGTGGTGCTTTGTGCTTGCAGACTGCTGAATGGCTTCTTACAAGGATTTTTAAATACTTTGGAGAAGGAGACTAAACAGCCTTATCTCCTAGGTAAAACAAGGAGACAGAGGAGTAAAAAGTCCCATTGTCTTCTGCTGTGAAAGCTGAGAGTCACTGCCAGGAAAAAAGGCTGAGTGGCTCAGCTCCAGAGTCACCACAGCCAATGCAAGGGACTGCAAAGGGATAGGGTCATGAGGAGCTGGAGGTGAGGTGGGACAGTCCTGGGAAGAAAACTGCAATAACAGTGAAAGGGGCTTTGGGCAGTTCGGAATTCCTAGTGGGACTTGGCCAAACCAAAATCACAGGACCAGAGAACAGCCGGGTTTGGAAGGAACCTTCAAGACCATCTGATTCCAACCCCACTGCCATGGACAGGGACACCTTCCACTGTCCCAGGCTGCTCAGAGCCCCATCCAGCCTGGCCTTGGACACTCCCAGGGATGGGGCAGCCACAGCTTTTCTCAGCAGCCTGTGTCACCACCCTCACAGGACAGAATTTTTTTCCTAGTATCTAATCCAAACCTACTCCAGAAGCCATTTCCCCATGTCCAGGAGAAGAGGAGCTGGGATCAGCCACTTCACAGTGGAAAGCAGTGGAGCAAAGGAGACGGGGAGTCACTGTGGCACGACGGGGTGGGTTAGGGACATATAGACTGGGATCTTCAACAAAACATTCCACCAGTGAACTTAGCAGTGGGAGCAGCCTGGGAACCACGACCACAGATTAAAGCTATAAGCCAGGGAAAGCACTTGTAAGAGGAGTCAAGAGCAGTGAGAATTGGGAGAAATGTGCCAGAGCATTGACCCAGCTGAGCACTGGCACATTCCAAACCTTGGGCTGAGACACATGGGCCTCCTGTGGCTAGAAGCAGCCAGAAACCTGATCTCTCTGAATTACTGATTCACCTGAATAATAAACAAAGAAGAAAAGAAGGCTGCAAATAAACGAAGACCCCCACTTTTTAACACAAAAGTCCAATTTTACTTCACTCTTCCTTCTATCAAACAGCATGGAGATTAATGAAGTGGCCATAAGGAAATTTCCCTGCAGGGTGAAATACCCTGATTTGGCAAACAGAATAGGTGCTGCCTACAAGTGCTTTTGAATGAGCAGCTGCAATTTCACCAGTATATATAGCACTAAAATTTAACTCCAAGCTATGGAAATTCTTCTGTCTGTTCCTTTACTTTCTGGGAGCTTTTAACATTCTCCACCCGAGTATCTGAGAGCTTCAAAAATATTTATTTGAATAAAACTTCCTTAAGGAAGAGAGAGCTAAGACAAAGAGTGTCATGTCAAATCTGTCTATTCATTTGAAAGGTACAGTATGAGAAGTCCAAGGCCTATTTCTGAGAATTTTTCTTATTATATAGTTCTTTCCATATTCAGAAGAATACCCATTGATCTCTGGAAGAATTCAGTAAGTAAGATAAGGAGTCAAGCCATCACAAAAACTGGAACTCATAAGAACCTGGATTTTAAACAAATTGCCTAGTACTGCACAAAAATTCATCACTCTAGAGCATCATTCACCTATTTTCAAGCTGAATTTTTTCCTTCTGCAATCTCCTGACTCATTCTCTAAACATATTCTGGCATCCTCAAAAATGTGATCTGAGAAAATGCTGCTGCCCTCAGTGGAGAGCATAGATTTTCTTCCAGCACAAGTTTGTTCTGTTCAGTGATTGGATCAAGGAAAATATAGGAAAAAGAAATATGCAGAGATGTGTAGGAGATGTGTATTAGTTTAAAGGTTTAGGACATGAGGTGAACATGAAGGGGATAATGGGGTGTAGCTTGGTTAAACTCATGCAGGCTACCACAATTTCAGCCTTCTTCTTACTTCTGAAAGCTCAATAAATCCTTTTACAATGTTTTTCAGTGGAGTTTTATGAGGTATACAGTCAGAAAAGTGAGACCTGCCTTCATTTCTGTTTCAAGTTTCATGAATATTTAAACGATGCAGCAAGTGAAATCATCCAGTGTGAACAAGCTCAGAAACTGTGCCTCGTTAAAGTATAATCAAAAATCATTTTAGGTTCAGATTTTTTTTTTTTTTAGTTATGTAAGACAAGTTCCATTTACCTGATTCAGTCGAAACATTAGTCTCTAACACAAAGAACAAAGCAACCCTTCAATCATAAGTTTGGGTAACCACATACTGCATTAATGAAGAAAAGAATAAGGTTAAACACCTCTCAGAGTTTCTAAATGTTTTCTTCATTGAAGACCAATGTTGCTTTGCTAACAATCTGTCTTCCTGGGAATTTATTCTTTAACCCAACAATTTGTAAACCTGAGCTTTCATTAGTGTTCTTCCAGATGGGTAATTTTGACATGCTCTCATATTTAGTTATTGATGCTTTTATGTCATTTATGTCATTTTGGAGGAAAGAAAGAAGAAGTGAGAAAGAGCATTCCAATGATGAACAGTTGCACTTTAGGCTTCTGATTTATCAGATATCTAATTTATTGTAGGATGTTGACATCTGTGCTCAGGTCAGGGGAAAGACAGAAGGAATGACCATTTGAAATCCATCTGGTACAGTAGCAATCAGCTGGGTTTGTAGGGACTGTAAAAACAAGACAGGTCTCAAAACCAATTTGTTTTTAAAGCCCTCAGACAAGTGACTTTTGCCCCTTCATTCACAGAGTTAATTTTCTTTCTTTTCCTTTTCCTTTAGCAAACAAGTTTTTAGGGCTGAATATTTACATATTCTGAGTTCCAAGAAGGAAAGCTGCAAAATATCAAAATAACTAATTACAAAGAAGATCTTTATGTTGAAATACAAAGCTTTCCTGCAACAGCCTTACTGTTTACAGTAGCTCTAGTGACCTGGTCAACATGAAAAAATACATTTTATTGAAACATTAACATTTTTATATCTCATATAAGATTTTTTTTTTAGCCATAAAAAGCTCCTGGAGTTGAGTTCAAACCAGCTGTTACTTTGTACTGGGTTTCAAAGACTAATTGTATATACCACTGCACATTTAGCTAAAAACATATGCTTACTGTGAGCATATTTCAAAAAAAGAAAAACCTAGGCTTCTTCAAAAACACAGATCTTTGGCTTCGTTTGCTCTTCTGGCCACACTTACCTATGCCTAAGATTTTAAATGCTATCAAAAAATGGAGTTGTCTTTTTTTTTTTTTTCTTCACTCTCCTCACTCCAAAACAAGACAGCTAAAATAAATCCCAGACAGATTTGCTGGCTTACTCAAGACTGTAAATTCCCTCCTGAGCTGCTTGAGCCTTCAGCTCCCCTGTGACATCTCGGGGTGGTAGAACCATTGTGTTCAGGTCTATTGATGTTGGCAAGTATCAAAAGCTCAGGGGAGGACAAAGCTTTCAAGTTTTGAAAAAAAAGAGGTCTCCTGAAGGGTGAGGAAAGGCAGTGGAGAGACCAGGCAGAAACCTGTCCTTTCTGTCCCTCCCCTCGTCCCACTTGGGGCAAATTCTAGCAAGAAGAAGAGAATGGGAACGGTGAATGAATGGCTCACCTTCCATTACAATGCTATTTAAAGCTCCAGATTTCTTTTCACTCTGAATATAGACTAAAGTAGTGAAAATTAATTAAGCAGTGACTTTTGGCTGCTGCCATGGGCGGAGTGATGGCACAGAAGTCACCCCTGGGTCACCACAGTAATCTTGCACATTTTAGTGTGAGTTGCAGCAAACTCTACAATGTGAAAAACCTGTTCACTGCTTATGAGAGGTCACCCTGAATTATTTCCTTATGTGAGGCAATGACAAGACTGTGTAAAAAATGCAAAAGTCTTGACTCATGATAATTACAAATTCGCTGGAGAAGCATGGAAATTCTTAAAAGTAGGACAATCCCTCCGTGCTGAAAACACTTTAACATTTCATTTTCCTGCGCTGACCCAAAGGATAGGCTGCAGTAGGTAGGTGAGTTCTGCAGAGCTGCTGCTGCTGCAGTCATGTTCTACAGACAGTTTTAAGCTTTTCTCAATGAATTGCCTTGTGCTGGTGGGGGGGGGAAAAAAAAAAGACCCACAAAAACCCCCAGAAAAAAAATGCGAAGCAGCCAACCGCACATCAGTACCTCTCCTGTGCGGAGAGCTCAGACTTTCCAAAGTCAACATTTTTCTTCCCTCTATGGTTTGTGGGGGGTGGGGAGGGGGGCGTGGAGTTTATCAAACGTTCAGAAACGGAACCAAGATAAATCTGAATGTTTTTTTTTTTACATTCATCTCCACAGTGACAAATATGGACTATTAGAAGTCCCTCGTTTCTCCTGCCCAGGCCTGAAGTTGGTTGAGAGCGAGATTTGAAAGACACCACTTGCACTTTTTTTTTTCATTACATCATTTCATATGACTGTACAGGCAGAGGAGCCTACATGATGCAAGCTAAACCTCTTTGGAGAGGAAGATTGTTTCTCTTGGACTGACTTACAAGCTTCAGAGGCCAACGGCACAGTTGAAATTCAAGCATTTGAAAACCCAAACATGGCATTTTCTTCACCAAATGCTCTATCTAGCAACAGTCCCCTGAGGAGCAGGAAGAAAGCAGGTTCTTCCTATTTCTCTCTCATTTTCCATTCTTCATTCCTTCTCTTTTCCCCTAGCTCCACAAATGGATAGGAGAAATCTCCTCCCTCTCAATCCCTCCTCTTTGCAGGCAGTGATTGGGAAATCAGAACCTGAAGCAGCTTCCCAGCCCGTTCTAAACATGTGGGCAGGCTGTACACTTCTCCAGCTCTCTCGCTGGCTCCTTTCCATAATGAGCTCAGAAAACACAGAGCCATCCCCAAATATTACAAGCACCAGACTGTTCTGCTTCTGCAGACTCCATCAGTGAAAATGATGAAGCAAGACAGGAAAATATCCCTCCTTCCCCTACCTTTCATTTATAATTGACCTCTTTGATCCTCTCTCTGGAAGGGTCTGAACTTTTCCTTGAGGTAGGCCAGCCTAATGACAGGAAAAATAAAAACCCAATATTCACTGCAAGAAGTGTTAGGCATTAAAAAAATGAAGTTCCTGAGAGAAAAGTGAAGGGGAACCTTGGGAGCTGCAAAACTACCAAAAAAACTTACCCTGAAAGAGGACAAACCAATGACAGTGGTATCTTTCTTGTAAGCAGGCAAATATATCTGCAAATTTCTAGGTTACTTAAGCAGTGCTTTTAAAAATTACTTGCTAGGGAACCAAGTATCCAAAAAAAAAAAAAAAAAAAAAAAAAAGAAAAAAAGAAAAAAAGAACTGTCAAAGCAGTATGATATTTTTAAATTATTAAATGTAGTTTAAATATTTTTTTCAAAAGGAACAGCGTCAAGGATCCACAAGTAAAAAGCCTGGGAATACATACTGGCACTTGAGATACAAGTAACTAGAAAAAATATAGAGTTATTCTTCCTAGTTTCACAGAGCCCAAGAAACTCCATACATTGCCTAGTCCTTTTATTTTTGTTACTGCAACAACAAACTTCCTAGAGAGACACAGCGCTTCTCCCTTGCCACGCTGGCCTTTCAGAGAGTACTTTATAACCACTGCAGAAAAAAGTGCAGGCACCAAGGTCCCCTAGGCTACCTAGGTACAGATTTGGGGCTACCAATGCCTTGGGAAGGCTGACCTGGAACAGAGACTGGACAGAGCTGGAGAATAAAGATAATATTTACTGAAAGGCCTTTAGGGTGCACCTTGGGTAGGACAGGGCCTGACCAGGGCTACGCCCAAGGTGGACTAAGAATGATCACAAAATGGACAAATGGTCACGAGGTCTTACATTTTTAAAAGTTTTGATCCATTTGCATATTGGGGTTTAATTGTCCAATTCCAGCTTCAGGCTGTGAGGTCCCATCCTTCTTGTTCCTCCCTCCAGCCCACCCTTGTTTGTGCTTTTGGGCTGAAAGTTGTCCTTGGTCTTCTCCACGAAAAGAATTTGTTTTGTCACCTACTTTGTGAAGAGAGCTGAGTGACACTTAATATGAGGCTCAGAGCTGCACCCCAAGGCGGCACAGAATCTGAAAAACATGAAAGCTAAAACTTAAGGCAGCACTACCGTGCACAATGATGAAGGCCAAAGAGAAGCTGGCACGTCACTGCCACTGATCAATATTGAGGACTCCCAAAGGATCCAGCATCACTGGATTTGGTCACAGACTGAAGCCAAAGCCCAAACCTGCACCATTCATACTCCTACAATCTCACTTCCTGAAAATTTTTATTTTCCATGAATGCAAAAAAACCCTATTGGACAGAAATACTAGCAAATAAGTCATCAAGCCTAGACTGCCCAGAGTTCTTTAAGAAACTAGTACAATTCAAATATTATGGGTAAACCTCAGTTTGGCTTAGAACCTGATATTTGGATTTAAGTCAGGTTAGAAAACTGACACAGTTAAATGTACAAATTTTTGAATCATGAATAATTCAGGTTGAAAAGGACCTCTTAAGGTCACCTAATCCAAGTGCCTGTTCAGGTTAACTCAGGGTGTTGGCTGAGGTGAGTTTTCCACCCCCAGGACGGATGTGCCACAGCCTTACACTGTACACAGTTCTGGGTGTTTAACTACCCTCGCTGCGAACAGTTCTTCTGCCTAATCTGACTTTCTCTTGCCCTGCTGATTGCCTCTGCATGTTACAGTATGCACCTTTGAGAAAAACCTGGCTCCATCTTCTCTCTGATCCCTTTTCAGGTCAGCCACAGAGAGCAAAGAGATTAGAACCTGCTCCTCGGCCTCTTGTCTCGGCCTCAGGGAGAGGAAATCACACACAGCAAGTCACAGAAAGTCTTGGAATGCCTGGAGGGAAGGGAAAGACTCCTTCCATCAGCTGGCCAGCCCCACTCTTCCAAGGGCAGCGGGTTGCTGGTGAGCCCCCATGGACAGCGGGCACAAGGATGACTCAGGGTCCTGCCTGACTCCTTGCTGACTCATTTCCCTGGAACCTTTGGAGTTAATCACTCCAGAGTGCTAATGGACTGCTGAAAAGGGCAGGTTGCTGCTTTTGCCCTTGTATATTCCATGATTCACAGAATTCAGCTACGAGTGGTTTGACTGAATGCTCCGGAACCAGCTGATGCCATACTTGAGGCAACTGTCAAATAATTATTTTCTAGAAAAAAACCAAAACAAGGCGTCAGTATCTACCTTAACAATGCCACCTATACAACAAAAAAGATCTTGCATGGAAAAAAGAATATGTAGTTGTAAGGCTGACAGCTGTTTAAGGGATATTGGCCAAAGGCCACAGTCCGATGAAAATCTATCCTCTGAAATCAAAGAGTTTCTTAGTGCTACAAAGCAAAAGATAATCAGCACTCCAAAATAAATCTCATTTTCCCCGATTCCCAACAAAACAAGAAAACCAGACAACTGCTGGTTGAACCAAACATCTGGTTTCCAGCATGCAGCCCTCAACTCTGCACTCCATCACAGTTTTGGACCTGTCATACTGTGAATCAGGAGGAAATACTTTAATTTGAAAAGCAAATGTAATTACACTAAAGAAAGAAGGCAAGTGTTCAATCTGCTGGCACCACAGCTCCATCTACCTTTCCCGGCTTCCAGGGCACGCACAGCTGGCAGAGCAAACTGTGATGCATTTGTGCTCCCAGGTGTTTCCTCGGAGAACTGAGCCCCACTGCCTTAGGGGCACCCAGGCAAGTGTCTGTGCCAGGCAGAGAACGTGTCCAAGGCTTCTGCATCTCCCCCCAAAAAGCCTCTCTTACAGCAAGTACGTCAAGCATTGTCTTAACTGTTTAAGTCTTTCCCCCTGGCATGCCAAAAATCTGCCAAGACTATTTAACTAAGTCTTCCCTTAGAAAGGTGGTAAAGGGGGGAAAATAATTGGAAGGGGTTAAAGAGAGTTTTCCTTTTCTCCTCCTGATAATTACACAGAATGTATCTCGGCAACAACAGAAAAATGATCACCTTATAACAAGAGAACTGTTGGTTTGTTGTTGTCGCGGCGGTTTTTTATGGCGAATTTTGGCTTCAGGTTACAACCTATTACTGTTGTCTTTTTCCATACAGTGTTACACACAGACACTTGATGAAGATACAATACAGGTGAAGTTCCCCTTGCATTTGTCACATTACTTTCCTAGGCATTTTCTACTGATAAAATCTATTCCAGCTCCATTTCATCCAGTTTTTTACTGTCACGTTACCTGATACCAGCTATGAGCAAGACATGGTTCAGATCCCACCTACCAACAGATAGAAATAAACTTATCTGTCTGGAACTCTCCCTTACAGACTCCAAGTCAAGCGACTGTCCATGGCTTTCTTGGTGTGCACTATTTTCCAAGCCTCAGTGAGATGCAGACCATTTAACAGTCAATAAAATCATTGGCCAGTCATCAACTAGAAGACTATAAAAAGTCAAAATGATCTTTTGCAGGCAGATAAAAGCCACTTTTCTTATGCCTCAAGGCAAAGGAAAGACAAATGCAGTTTCTTTGAGTTTAATGTCAAATCCATGTTAAGAAAGTGGCTTAAATTAATCTAGTTTTCTCTATACCAAAATGAAATAGGAGCTCTTTGACACTTTTGAGCCTCAGTGGAGGGAAAAATGAGGAACAGTTGAAGGGTGGCAACTTTGTAAACTAGTATTGCTGAAATCATTCATTGAAACCTATATGAAACTATATGAAGAACATAAAAGAATTATTAAAGCCTTTTTTTTTTGCAATGCACTGCACCACAGTGGTACACACACTGTTTTGACACAGGGATTGTTTTATTTTTAATATATCACATGCATCCCAACACCCTGGAAACAAGAGCAGTATAGGACACTTCCTTCTTCCAGCAAAGCACAGAGACCACCACTGACATGGCCATCCAGAACTTTATTCTACTGTGGGTCTAGATACCAACAGATCCACGTTCTACCTATTGCAGAAAGATTCAACAGGCAAACAGTTGTCCCATAACTAAATAAGCTGCTGTAGATATTAAATATTCAGTGACAGACAGCAAAAAGGACTCACTGACTTCCAGTACTGACATGTCCACAAGTACAGCAACTCTTCTAAATGAAATGAAAGTTTTCTAGAAATCTAGCCTACAAAGGAAAAAGAAAAAGTTACAAAAACAGTAACTTTTTTTTTTTTTTAATCTGACTGGGTGACATTTTAATACTGGCCTGTGGTGTAAACAAACTGGAGTATCAAAGATGTGTTGGATGAATAAATTGTGTTACATCGAAAGAAAATAGAGAATTGTTTCAATCGAACATCCTACTAGGATTTTACTGATCCTACTGCACACTGGTCCTAGATGACTGGAGGGCTCTATGATACACATTCATGGACAAGAACACCGAGACTAGCAGAGGTTTTAGGAACAGAAAAGCACTCATACCTATATATGGCTCTGTTATATGGCACTGCAAATAAGTGCAAATACAGTAAAATATATGAAAGCAAAATAAAAGCACAGACAGACTGGAAAATTTCCCACTAAAACAGAATTTATTCCTGAGGTATCCATTTCAATGGAAATATGCTTTTGCTCTTACTGAATAAGAAGATCTTCCAGTTATTACAAATGCAGAAGAAGCAGTTACCCTGAAAGACTGAGCCAGTCAAGAACATTAAATCCTACAAGTCTCAAAAGGTTTGTCACTTCTTATTAAAGGCTCAGACACTGTACTGGTAATCAAATCAATCTCTAATAACTATTACACCGTATACAAAAGAATGCAAAAGCTCTGTAATCGAGATACGGAATTGTCAGCTCACATGTATCAGGTGGAATCTAACCCAGGCCAATAGTAGCCAAAACCATTATCTGTCTGATAACAGCTTGGCAGCTTCTGCGAAACAAGTCCGGCACGCCTGCAGCAGGTAGCTACAGCACCACGCAGAGCCAGCCCAGGTGTGGGAAGCCGCCTTGCCACGTCAGTGCGCTGCAGTGTCCAGGCTAACGAGTGTGCTTGGGGCACAGTCCTGCTGCTTTCCAAGAGCACAGCTGGATTCCTGCACGGCACTTCCCTGTCTAGACACAGCAGCACAGCCAGCTCTGCCTGCCAGCCCTGCACTGCTCAGGACAGAAAGGTGTCCAGATCACTGAGAGCCATCACCACGCTCCTGCTGGCAGGAACGGGGAGCCCTGAGCTGAGCTGAGCTGCTGGGACACACAACACTTCCCGAAAATGCTCTCTTCCCAAAGCGCTCAGGACAAAAGCGATGAAAACACAGCTGTACAAACTTATTCCAGCTTCCCCAGTCTCACCTCAAGCAGCTCTGAGCCGCTCTCTCGTGATGGGCAGACCTCCTAAGGAGCAAGAGGCCTTCTAACTTTCATGCTGAAAATGTTAAGGAATGTTATTGTTCCACTTTCCACTGTGAAGGACACAAAATAGTTGGTGACACTGTGGGTACACAGGAGTGCCTCAGGCACTTTCAGTTAACCTACCCATTGTGACACCCATGTGAGAAAAATAACTTTGTCAGGTGCTGAATTGGTAGGAAACTGGACACTGGTTTATGTACTGGTGGTACATAACTGATAGTGGAGCCCTGGTCATCCTGTGCTCTGACCAATGGACTATATCCTGGATTTCAAGGCAAAGAGCAATTTTTTTCCAATCTCTCCTGGTACAGCAGAGGTGATAGTGAATGCAGCACCAACAATTTCAACTTGTGAGCCCTAAAAACTGCAGAAAGTGCAGGACATCTGCTCGTTCTACCGAGCTGTGAAGGAAAGCAACAGATGACAACCTTATGCTTCAGTGTCCTGTGGCATTTTTCTTAATAACAAGGATCAAGAAGACACTCAAAGAGAAAGCACATATTTATGTCATTAAAAAATGTACATCTGATGCTAAAACCAGTGAAACCCCAACACCATTCCAAATGAGGAGTGTAGCAAGTCAAACTGTGATGATGTCTCCTGAGCATTTCTAAATTAAAGCCTAAAACACATATGGTAGCCATCTAGTAAAGATTGCTTTCTATACAGGATTTGAAATCATAGCACACCTTGACATTTGTCTAAGGTATTGAGCTATTATTTTAAGCACATACTTATGGTTTCTAGTCTCAACGAAATGACTCGCCCTCGAATTTGCAGTTTCAGAATTCCAGCTAAATGGAAATGCATATACAGTCAATAGTGAACGTGTCAGAAATGAAGCAGTAAATGAGGTGTAGGGGGAAAAAAATAAAAAAAGAGAGAGAAGAAGTGAGAAAAAAATAAGGATCCAGTAGAAGCTTGGGAAGGACTAGTGTTTCAGAAGTTTAAATCAGAAATATGAGTTATATTCTCATCTCACAGTATTCCTTCAGGATTTTTCCCCCTTTGTTTCTTGCACTCAAACAGCTGCTCCTAAAAGTTAACCTGTTTTGGAGTTTTTTGAAAGGACTGAATCCCTCTTTCCAATTTCTGCAGAGAGTGGATCCTATTTCTTCCATCAAGTTCTAATTAAAATGAAAAGGTTCATTTCTACACTTCTTAACACAACTGTTACAAACTTCACCCTAAAGCAAACTTCAAAAGGGAAGTCACTAGAAATCATTTGCATTGGTATGATCAAAAAGACAGACAAAATAAAGTAGATTTAGGAATTTGATGAGTTGCATGTGTGTCTACGAGTGTATTCTTTTCAAATTAGCTTTGATCTGGAGAATGAAATCTCAGTATAAAGAATTTCAGACTTTGGTCATCAAAACATTATCTATGTGCATAATTATTGAAAGAGATCAAAATAATCTCCAAATTGGCAATAAATCTGGAAGTGGAAAGCAGCAGGTTCATTTCAAGCACAAGACTGTCATCCTTCTCTCAACCACTCTTCCTTGCCCCGTATGTTTTCTAGGAAAACTTAAGATCCATTTATGAACCAAAAAGACGAAAAGCAAACTACAAACTCTCATCTGGAATCAGATTCAGCGCTCACAACTGCCAAAAGTTGTGCTATTATACTGGGGGTGAGAGTGTGGTCACTGTTGAATCAAATGTGACTGGAAGCAATCTGTAAATTACCTCAGGTCATAGCCCTGCCTGGAATCAGGATCACTTAGGGTGGTGACATTCCTGACAGACACCCAGTTACCCTCGTTTGACAGCACTGCTGCCAGTGCCAGTAATCCTGTTCTCCACTAATTTACGCAACAGATGATTGCTTCCTCCTTGTGAGAGCCTTTTAAAGAGTCATGTTACTCCTCCAGCTTTTTTGCCTCGGCTCAGATTCTGCCAATCTTTATTCAGAGGCCGTGGTTTTTGTTGTTGTTTTTTTTGTTTGTTTTTTTTGTTTGTTTGTTTGGTTGGTTTTTTTTATCTCCAGTCATTTTAAGAACTCTCCTCTGGACTTGGGTTCATATCTTTCCTGGATTGTGGGGAACAGAATTAGGACGAGCCCAATCTGGAGCTTTGCAATTTCAGAGCACAGTAGAAAGGTTATGTGATTTGTCTGGGTGATACAATAGTATAGTTTAGGTATTCATTATGGTATTAATTTTTTTTTACATCCATATAATGTTATTTTTCCAAGTGTGGGCTGTGATCCACAAAAAAATCCAGATCTTTTTCTAAATAGCTGCTCCAAGCAGGTTGTTTCCCATCCTCCTTAGGATTGCCTAGCTACACTAATCTGCATTTATCAAACTGAGCTGCAGTTCATTTCCCACACTGAAACTGCAACTCACTCAGATAAATTTTGGAATTTTAACCTGTTCTGCAAGATAATGACAGTCTCTCTTAGCTCCTCAGGGTTTCTGTATTTAATGAACATTCCCTGAGCTCCACAATTCAGCTTGATAGTGAAATTACTAAACAATGAAATCAGTGGTAGGTTTTTTTACTTTTGTTTTTGTAGGTGCTTAAACATATTCTGGCTACTTTGCTTCAGTGTTTTTTTGAGAACTAAACATCTGAAATTTCCTCTCTCACCTACCTCCCCCTCTTCAAAAATCAATTTGCACACTAATCTATAGGTCTGTCTCACATGTGCTCTCATGGCAGCTCCAAGATGTAAGCCACCAACTCTTTACATGTCCCAACATGGAATTCATGGAGTCAAAGTTACTCTAAAACATGTGAGGGTCCTCTGACCTTCCCTGTATAATGCTGCCATATGTGGGCACATTATTTGTACCAGGCATCTTCCACACAACTGACCTCTCCCATAAACACAGCTGCTCAACAGCCGTGAGTAAATTTCAAAAATACTGGCCTCCCACTCCACGAAGTAGATGATTGACTCTTTAATCTTCCACTGAGTACTTGCATACCATGACTCCCTTTGATTTTGTGTGTATCTTGCTACTCACCTCTGAGTTTTTGGCTTAGCCTGTCCATGGGTACTTCTAGTACATTTCCTCATTTTTCCCTAGCTCCTAGACTCAGTTCCCAAGGGTTGGGTATGTGCCTATATACAAATATACAGACACGCACATGCACACACAAAAGCTGACATTTTTACTTTGCTGTCATTTCTTGTCACTCATGTTGCTTTCCCACCTGGATATACTCTAGCTCTGGCTTCCTACGGGCTGGAGTCAAATTTGAAGAGTTTCTCTTCTATTTGTGTTCTTCACCTCCTGAAACAAATGCCACTTTAACTGCTTGTGTGTCCTCTCATGCACCATGGTAAAACAGAGCTGGCACTCATCATCACAAATTCTACAGTCTTTTCTCTTTCAACCAAATGTCACAGAAGATTTTGGGTAAAGACCCTCCTCATATACAAAGGGTTTCAGAGCAAGGACAAAATGGTTATACAAGGATGCAGCCCTACTCCCTGCTTGCTCCTCTTAAGCCAATTGACCGCTTAAGTATTAATCTTCTGTTAAAATTACTTACTGGGTCAAGTCTGTCCCAGGTCATATTGTTTATCCATGGCTTCTTTTCTGGTACCCCTCTCACTACATGTGCAAAGCAGGTTTTCCAGTTCTTCTCCCCTCCCATTCCCTGCCCCCTGATTTTAAATTGCTGCAGAGAAATCAATGCAATATCTATGACCTAAAAAACGATTAGTCACTAATTCCAAACCAGGAAGGCATCATCGTTCACTGTTAAGTCCTCAACATGGATGCAATACACAGCTTTCTTCCAGAGAGATTATATTTCAAATAATTCCCTTCCTGCATTTTAAGTCAGCCAGCAGTCCCACACCATCAGAATAATTAGCCACAGCTTTCTGTTCTTCAGTGAAGATGTACAGGCTAACAGCTTGATTTTAATTCCCTGCTGGAACAAGTAACTAATTACAACCTACATTAAAGTTAGCTCCAGTTATTTAACAGGGTAATTCTGGAGATCTGACAGACCTCCAAATTATGTGTAAATAGATTGTTATGAATGCTTGAGAAAATTAGATTATATATTTAAAAGTCTCCTACAGAGCAAGTCGAAGACCAGCTGAGCATGTGAGTCCCTTATCACAGCAATTTCAATTTTTGTGTTTAATAATGCTAACAGTCCCATATAGCTTCTGGCCCAATGAAATCAATAGCTATCCAGACAAAAATCCAACTCTCCTGAACAGAAAAGGGTCAGTCAGGAAAAAAAAAAAAAAAAAAAAAAAACCCAAAAAAAACCAAGAAAAGGTATGAAATTGAATTAAGGTCTTTAAAGTTTCAGACAAGAAAACGGTAATTCTGTATAAGCATCTTTTAAAAATAGAAGCCTTTATCATCATAAGAGGGACAGCATAACAAATCTTTAGGTTTAATCATCAAAACTTGATAGCCAGCTAACATAACAAATACCCAACACATTGGACTGATTGCATCTGAAGTTCATTAGTACCACTGCTTTCAAGAAATAAAGGTTTTCTTTGGTGACCAGTGTAGGGCTCCTCCCTGGTCTTACAGAGTTAAAGCCTGTCTCCAGAACAATGGGAGGGAGAGGAAGGGAGAGGCTGACTGTCTTACTTCATATTAGTTTAAGAAGTAGAAGTGGGAGGGCATCACCTAGAGGATTGCTGAGAGGAAATACGTCAACTGCAAATTTCCTGCTTTGGCAGAAAATCTGTCTTGTTTCCTTTCACATTTACAAGATCACACATCTCACCAAATTTAATATAAAGATTTAAAAAAAAATCAAAATTCATCCTGAAGATGTAAGAAGCCTTTATACTCATGCAGTCAATGTCCACAAGACACAAAATGCGTTTCAAATCAATTATGTCCTAAAAGCCTTTTAAGTAACTGTCCTTTCACTTTTGTGGCTATGTGATAAAAGCATGGCCAAGGCAATATTGCTGCATTTCACCTCGAAGTTCAATGGAAAACTTACTGTCTTCTCAACAGAAAGGCACAGCATGTCACATTTCCTGAGCTTTAGCACAGAAATATTTGTATTTCTTTTCCAACTTCTTTTTTCACACTTCTCTCTTGCACCTGTTCAGACCTAGTTTCTCCTTCCTCTGTATTATAAAGACAATTCTGTGTGCCAAAGGAAATGCACTTGAGACATCTTATGTCCAAAAAGGCACAACCACTAGAGTCCATCCTTTCCAAGAGCAGACCAGGGAGCATCCCCTGAGCTCTGGGGGCTCCCCAGCTGCCCTGCTGGCAGCACTTCCAACTCCAGTGCCAATGAAAAACAACCAAGATTTCCCAGTTGCCTGTCACAAGGCACTGAGGCAGTAGGGTACTTCTAGAAAGTATTTAAAAAACCCCCAGGTATGTGCAGAACAGCTTGGGATAGCACACGCCAGGGAAACTGCAACTTGAAAGGACTCCTGAGCAAGTACAAGGCTAAAAAAGTCCAGAGGGAAGAGGAAATTCTTGTCTTTCATCTCCTACACACATGAACTATCACTTCAACTGGGGAAAGTACTTGCATAAGCTTATGTAAGGAGAAAAAGCTTCAAGTAGGATATATATCTAAATGAAATCATCTGCTTTCAGACTCTTCCCCCCAGATGTTAAAATTAAATAAAGACACATTGCTACTGGAAGCCAGTCTAGCTGCTGTATTTATCACTGGTCAGAGACTGCCTGAAAAGCTACACTTATGACACACTAATCCCCGCTGGACCTAGTGGTGACTTTTCCATATGAATTCACATGGTGCTGCTGCAGTTCTGGTTCTGATTTACAGTTCTGGCTCCAATTTACAGTTCTGATGCTGCTGTGGGAAAGGGAGAACACAGCACCTTCACCCAGAGGGTGGCTGTACGCTCAAATAGGCTCCCCCGGGCAGTGGTCACAGCACCAAGAAGAGTTTGGACAGCACTCTCAAGACACATGGTCTGATTTTGGGGCCATCCTGTGCAGGGCCAGGAGCTGGAGCCAATGATCCTTGTGAGCCCCTTTCAGCTCAGGATATTCTATGATTCTGTACCATGGAAGCCTCAGAAATGCAGTTTATTCTGTAATTGACAGAATTTCTATTCTTGAGCCTAAGAATTGGCAATTATTCCCATTCATCAAAATTATAGGCCCTAGAAACTGTTGAATCTATTATGTGTAGCCCAAGGCCAATTGCTATGCATACAATTGAAAATAAGGTTTAGATGTCTTTCAGCCTCTTGAAAAAATTTTTTTTAAAGTCCATAGGTTAGTTTGATAAAATTCACCCCAGAGCACCACTCAGAAATCAGTTTTATCAAAAACTTGAATGATAAGATTGGCTCAGATTTCTTTCTTGAAAAAACATCCATATCTAATTAAGTGTATAAATCAGACTGATGAATAAGGCAATTCGTCCCCTGAAGATATAGCCTATGCTATCAACTTTTACCCAGGAGTTAGCCATGAACTCTTTAATTTCACTTCACTCAGCTTTCTCAGTCTGTGGTTGTTGCTCGATTACCAAAATATATTCACTAGCTATTACAACCTCCTGTACCTCTCTCTAAGTCAATTCCTTCACTTTTTCCAGGGCAAATGCAGATTCTCATTTACACAGAAGTCATCCAGACTGTTCCTGCCTTCACTTTTACACATCAGAGCATCTTCCTGTGCTGTGTTCTCGTGTGTTCTGGTTTTAGGCTCAGTCTCAGACTGCAGGAAACCCCCTTCCTGCAGGGTTTCACCTCCTGCACACAACAGCTAGAGGTGGCCCAGGTTATTCCATTTAGGGTTCACAACTCCAGTTGGAGTTTGTACCTCAGATGGTCCCAGCAGAACATGGGGCAAGCAGATGTATTGATCACCACAGCATTCACAGCAGGGCTGGGAAATCAGTGCTGGCCATGTCAGTCCTTTCCTCTCGACAAAAGAGCCTGAGGGAAATCATTCCACTCATGGATTTGCCACTAGATCTGCGCTCCCATGGTGGAAAGCCATCCTCGTTCTGTTTTGCTGGAATGCAGTCATTCCGGGCTCCCTTGCCTCACCTGCATGTGGGTCAGTTTATCCACTTTAATCCCAGACTGACAGCAAACCCCCAAATTCCATTAAATCAACTTCTCCAGCTGAAGTTGCTTTTTGTGTTGCTTTAACTTGAGAAAAAAAAAATCCTCTTAGAATGTTTTTATGCCAGCCTGTGGAGACACAGCTTCTCCTTTTCTGCCTCCTTCTATCTGCACGGAGCAAGCCTCAGCACTCTGCTCCCCCCACGTGCTGACCTTGGCATGCTCAAGGGGTGGCAGTGAAAGGAGAGAGCTTTCCCTCCAGACATGTGAGAAGCTGCTGCATCAGGCATGAAAAAAGGCACCTGCCCTGCAACCGGTAGCGTTCGGGAGATAAGGGCACGGCCAGACAGAACCCATAGCAGCGCAACTGATAACCCAGCCATCTGCTGCAGTTACCAGATAATGCATGAATCTGCTCTTTCAGCCTCTCAGAGAAACACACAGGCTCTGCTCACTGAGTTTAACACACTCCAGAAACCATTCATTCTTCTGTTTCTTCGCAGATTCCCGAACGCTCACCGAGCTTTGGACGGGGATTTGGTACCATTAAGTTATCAGCAAGCACTCCACCCCTGGCCTGCTCTTAAGATACCTTTTGCATCTCTGCAGCCCAGTAATCTTGAACAAGTTATATGAGGAATGAAGATCCTCCTCAAGGGCTGAAACCACCAAATTAATATTTCCACGACAGTATCCCCTGAGACCGTCACTGCCACGCCTCAAATAGTGTGCTTGGGTCCCTCACTACAAGGACACTGAGGTGTTGGGACTGTGTCCAGCAAAGGGCAACAAAGCCGGCAGAGGGCCAGGAGAACAAGACTTTTAAAGAACAGCTATGAGATATAGGGTTGTTTAACCTGGAGCAAAGGAGGCTTAGAGGGGACCTTGTCACTCTCTGTAACCACCTGAAACAAAGTTGTTGTGCGGTGGAGGTTGGCCTCTTCTCCCTGGTAACAAAGGATAAGAGAAGAAAAAATGGCTTCAAGTTGCACCAGGGAAGGTTTAGACTGGATATTAGAAATATATCTTCTCATCCCCAAGAAGGAACTCACCCAGTCAACTGCAAAAATCATGAAAAACCCTCAACCCATAGAAAAACGACCATTACGTCCATCTGACCAGGGCTAAATTGTGACTTCAAGCCCCACCCTATCAATGAGTCAAGGCACAAAGCTCAGTGCAGAGAGATGCCGCACAAGTGTCTCAACAAGACTAACAGACATCTCCAGCCCTAATGCATTCCTCCTTCTTTCCCAAGATTATAGGAAATTTGCACTGAAGAGAAAGCACCCACACTCTACTCATGAGTTTCAGTAATGGATGTGATGCTCACTCCCACG
The DNA here is from genome assembly GCA_013397315.1 of Donacobius atricapilla. NCBI lineage: Eukaryota > Metazoa > Chordata > Aves > Passeriformes > Mimidae > Donacobius > Donacobius atricapilla. The sequence continues at coordinate 633,671 of WBMY01017859.1, read as the reverse complement.
CTCTGCTTGAAGACAGACTAAAGGGGATGATTATCAGCTCAGCAATTTGTTAAGCATGAGCCCTAGGACTTCAAACATTTCCTACAGAACATCAAGGGAAAGCCTCCATATTCTCAAGCAAGTCTGTGGCCAATTCACAGCTAAGGCTTTGTGATGAGGGCCACACATTCATGGCCAAGCAGGAAGAAAAAGGCACACCATTGAAGTGGGCTAAGACTTGCAAGTATCCCACCAGCAAAGGTCATGGCATTTTCCTGCCTTCCCTGAGCTTGTTCCAGATCTCTGAGAATATTACCTCCCTTAAAATTACACCCAGGCTTCAGTGCCTACTGATGCTGCACCTTCAGCCTCTGCTGCAGCCAGCCCAACAGCACTGCTAATACCAGGGCTCCTAACTTTGCCTCAGAAATGATGGGGAAAAAGAAATGGAAAAAGTACTGTCTAGCTCACTCCTGCTCTCAACAAGCAGAGCCACAGCAATGCCAAGCAGCAGGAGGTCTGGTGAAAGGCTGCTGTGTGCAGAAAGCTGAAGAACAGAAATAGCATCATGGGAACCCAAGCTCAGGTTGCTTCAAAGGACACTGAAAGAGATTCATAGAGCCAGCTTACAAGCATCTGCACATTTCAAGCCAAGGACATAACCACTCACTGGTGCAAGTCACATCATTAACATAAACAAAACCATCCCTCGTACACACACACATGGAATAGTTTGTGTGTTTAAGATAATTTTTGGTTTCTCTTTCAGGGAATTCAATCACAGCTGACACTATGGTAGAAGGTGACCTTATATAGCATCTGTGTTGCAACGTCTGAATGTGTTGCCAGGGTGAGCTAAGGATAGGATCTAAGCCTTGGCTCTGTATTTTCTGGCTTTTTTCAGCTCATGTCAGCCCTTATTGTTACTTCCACACAGGGAGAGGAAGGTGTGATTAAGAGTAAGAATGCTGCTGCTTTGCTTGGCTGTTTCTTGGCAGTTGGTGGATTTTGCTAAAAACCTTATCAGAATATACCGCTTTCATTTAGTGGAAGCATTTTCATCCCCCAAAAAAGATGCGCTGCAACTGAACTATTCCCCAACCCAACATTACACACAGCATCCCTGTCAGCAGGGCCTTGATCCCTCCAACCTGCAGGAAAGGAAGACTGAAGTTGAATCTCTTTGAAAATAACCTTTTAAGTCAAGTTTCAAGTACTTATTGGGAAATAAAATGACCTAGCACACTCAGGCAGACAGATGATTCACCCCTAGCTCTCAGCACTACCTTATTTTACCTTTCCTGGAAATACAACCCACCCAATAATTTTTCTTATTTCCCTACTCTTCCTAACACCTATTAAATTGCAGGTGCCTGTGTCCCCCAATAAGGACTGTGAGATATATTACGAACAATTTTAAAGTCCAAAGACTGTGCTTGTTATTTCTGGTAGACAACAGAAAAGGTTAGCAATTAATCCCTGTCTGCTGTCTGCACTTAAAAAGTGGCAATTATTGATAAATGTGTTCCCTCTTCAAGCACGTTACTGAGAACTGGTGAGAAGTCTGGACTACTACAAAACCTGAAAACATTAAGTGGCCAAATAGCTTTTGAGGCCAGAACACAAATACCAGCCTAGCTAATTGAAAAGGTGACGTCATTGGACTGATTTATGAAAGGCACTGCTGATGTTTAGATTAGGAAAATTTACTTGAGATGGCCAAAGTAAACTCCATGGCCTTTGTTTTGGATAGTTCAGTTTATGGAGCTGTCATTTAAAAGAGCCATTAGAAATAAACAGATACGTGGTGACAGAACCTAAGGAAGAGGCTGGGGTGGGGGTGGTGGTGCTGGCACTGCTTTATTTTTAAACCCACATGCAACTGGCCCAGCAGTGTTTCATCCAGGCTCCCACTCTTGTCCCCTCTCAGAAGTTAAAAGTTTCCAATACAGCCTTCTGCCTAAAATACCATTAATGATAGCAGCATATGTTGTTTACGATACAGGTCTCCTCAGTGTTCCAACAACTTAAGAGTAGGGAATATTCTATATTCCCAAGAGAAGCAGGCTGAAAATACTCTCCCTGAGTCACAAATATTCGCTAGGCCACTATTCAGGTAGTTTCCAAGAATACAAGCTGTGGATGAAATGATTTATAGGCAGAGCAGCGAATTAAAACATTTGAGATGCTTAAAATTATTACCGGTTTATGGACTTTAATTACAAGCAGTTTTCTTTTCTCAGCAATTTAATTTTTTTACTGTCTAATATATTTGACATTTACTGCCTTTTCCTGGCTGAAGACTAGAACAGAAGGATGTTTTAAGGCACCCTACCCCAAAACCTTGGAGCTTTCCTAGTGCAACAACGAAAGACATGCCCTGCTGTACAGACTGCACTGAAATAGATTGCTGGAATACAAGCAGCCAAGTGGCATCCATTCCCAAAAGAAACAGCAGAAACTCCTCCAGGATCTGACTGCCAGGCCCTGTGATGCACATTAAATTCAATTTCCCTTTTTTTTTTTCCTGCATTTACACAGGCTTTACCTGTTTAACCAAACATATGGAAAAGCTGCTGTCCAGCTGAACGGGGGCTGCTATAATCCACTAGGAATACCAGTGGATCCCAAATATTTATTGGTTCAGCTGTCCAACACACAGCAAAGGGGGGGGGGGGGGAATCAAAAAATGCCTGATTGCTCACACAAATTATAGGCCTCAGAGTCACTGCTAAAGAGCATCTATAGGCACTTGGAACAATTATATAAAGTTTTGGGTGAGACTGCAAGGATAAATAGTCAGAAGAATACAGGACTAAACTAAGTAGTAAATGTTGTAACTGCCTTGTAATAAGGGAAAGAATAAAAAAGTATAAGGGACTAGGTTTCAGTCATTTCATAGGACAGCAGAAAGAAATAATCTAAATGTTGGTTTTGGAGCCAAAATCATATGATGGTACCCAAGACCCCATCAGTCATGGCCAGAGCAAAAATTAACTGGAATGATTAACTAGATGCCTGTTAACTATCACATAATTAGACTTAACCTAGAATAATCAATCAGGCATATCAAATTAATTTAAAGCCTCTGTCTTCCAGGTGCTGTACTCTTTAAAGTATGAGGTACCCCAAAACAATCTCACTTGCTGGTCACAAAAATATGAAATGTTTTCTGAAATCATTAAAAAACCATTGCCATTTGGAATTTCTGAATACTTTGACCTGTCTTTGGTGGGTGTTCTCTTCAGGGAAAAGGGAGAAGGGATATTTGTCTAAGGGAAAGTTCCCACCTTATTATAAATGCAATCAAAAAAGCAAGCAGACCTCAAAATTCCCAGCTTTTATAACCACGAATAGAATTCAGATCAGCTCACAGGTAATTCCTGGTAATTTTAGGTAAGTTAAGCTTTAACTGCTGAGGGAAAAAGAGACTTATCCAAAAAGGATTGCTGTGTTTTCTACTCATTGAACCACAGTAGGGCACACTCTACCTTGTAACCCATTAAAGTAACTCCTGTTGGCTTCAGTGGTTTGCACTGAATTTTTAATCTATGTATCTATATTAATCTTTCAGTAAGCAGCTTTTCAAGGCCTAGTATAGTACAAGAAATTTCATACATGCTACTTCAAACAGAAATGAAAGTAAAAATGTTTAAACAAAACCAGACAAAGCCAAGCAAAAATCCCCTACAACTTCTCAAAAGCACAGTGTAAGGGAGAGAAAAAAAAGGCAATTTCAAGTGCATGATCTTAACTAAAAAGCCACAAAAATAAACATCAACACTGCCCCCCCAAAAAACCCCAGCCAACCAAAAAACCAAAGAAACAAGCCACAAAAAAGAGAGAACAAAACAAAAAAGTCCCAGTGACATCTCAGAATAAATAACAATAAACTCTGCTGATTAGTAGTGCACTTCCAGTGCTCCTTCTCCACTGCCTCCAAACACAACGTGGATTTCCCTCCTCTAACTGGCCACATAGATTTGAGAAACTGATAGAAATTTAGGACCTTTACCATTCTCTCCAGGACAACTAAAAATGTTTAACAGATTAAAACCCAGCCTTTTGTTTGCTTTCTGGAGGAGGAAAGGGAAATTAATTAGGCATCTTCATTCAAGGAAAACAGTGCAATGGTATGGTTTTATTTGCAATGCCAATATCTTTATTATTGACTCAAAAATTTAGATATTTAAAAACAGTATCCAAAATAATTGGCCTCCATAATTATAGGAGTTGTGTATCTTGAGAAATTTTAGTCATTTACATTAAGAAATAACCTCCCGCAACAAACTGCACCTCCTGATATTTCATCTCAGTTTTGACATCAGCTGAACAGCAGCAATGTCCTCCTGATTTTTACTTTTGCAAAAAATCTTTAAGATGATGGTTTGAAACTCCAGTTTTACCTGTAAAAGATTGAAATACCTTACCATAAAATCTTTTTGTGGACATTTAATAGTTTGTCTACAACAGAAGGGCAGAAGGCCTTCCTCAGCCTACTGAGCAAATCAGCAGAGCCAAGATTAAAACTCTTGCTCTTCTAATGCTTTGAATGTAGGAAACTCACTGTTAGAATGGGATAGTTTGGTTTTTTTTAAAAAAAAGTCTCCTTCAGACATGCACACTCACTCCCAACAAAAAAAGTGCCAAACAGCATTCCATTAAACTTTCCAAAAGAACCTTTTGGAGTGAGAATATGGAAAAATTTCAGCTCTGAATTGCCTGCGAGTTCACAGCTCCTGTTTTCACATACTTCTAACAATAAAACTTCATTACATAACTGCAACGTTGTTCTTGCCATAGGAAATCTTTCAGATGACTTCCACGTTGCATGTGGCAGGTCATGCCCCCACTGGAGCAAGCAGAGGCAGCTCCAGCAAAGCTGTGCCTCAGCTGACAGCAAATGATAATTGACTTCCATGTCCCTCAAAAGCTTCCAGAGCAACATCACAGAAAACACTGCAGTTGTGCCTGCTCCAGTCTGACAAACTTGAGGTATTTCACAAGATTTTCCTCAGTTTTACAAAGAAAAAAAAAAAATCTTTCTACTTGGTTGACTACAACCAACACACTAAATCAAAAAGCAATTGGTGTCAATGGACACTGTGGTACAGCTGCACCCATTTAAAAGAACAGCTGCTCAAGAAATAAAAGCACATTCTTTTCATCCAGCCACAAAACTTTCAGAAACATGAGTGACAAATCTGCCTGAGAGAATATTTATTAGCAACACTAAGGGCTCCTCCTTAGATCCCCAGTGTTTTGTTCCAGGCCCAAATCTTCTCTCAGCATAAAATTACTCATTTTTTTGTGACTGTCCTGGCTTCTATGAGCAGATGCTTTTGCCAAACGTTAATGATAATTATTTGCCTTCAGAGTCATCATATGCTCTGTGTCACCCATGCACAGGAGGGTGCTCTTTTAAGACCCCCCCAGTACCAGCTGCTCTTTATAGCTGTTCCTATGGCCACGTGGAGCCCCCCACCAAGGCCAAGCTTTACTGCAGGCATCTGGGTTTGTGGCAAAGGAGGAGGTTTTCCTTTTTCCCATGGCCTCTGTGTCATATCCTGTTTCTCAGAGTCCTCCCATTCCCCTAAACATGACTTATCTCTGCAGCACTTCTCTTTCTCAGACTCCAGGCTGACTACCCTGCTGACAGTGAAGCAGCATGGATACCAGCTTTGCATGTAATTATATAAAGACTTCAAACCATGCTCCACTGTTTCCTGGCCTTTGGTGATTCTAAGAAATAAAAACTTGAGAATCTGAGGTTTCTGAAATGTTTTGGAATGCAAGATCAGAGTATTATGCAGAAGGCCTGTTTATATTTCTTTGGTTTACCAAAGAATTTAGTTCAAATAAACTTTGTGAGTGATAGAAGTAAGAAAGTATTTGTTTGCAAGACTACACTCTAAAACGACTAAAATGTGTTAGCAGATTAAAAAATTACAGATGCACAAGCACAAGCCAAGACCAAATTCTGCTGTCCTTAATCAAGCAAGATGACCCTAAAGCTACTGGAGGTCTAAGACAGTTTATAAGAGGAGGAAACTGGATCTTGGACATGTTGGTGTGGGAAAACAGTAAAATACTCACCCCCTAAAGAGCTACTTACATCTGGGTCTGAGAACAGATGCTACTGCAGTACTGGAGGTGGAGTGAGATTTGGTGGGTTTGGTTTGTTTGTTTTGGTGGCTTCTTTCCTCCCCTGGAAATAATCCAGGGACAGCATATGGAAAACAGGACACAACAAAAAGGACAGAGTGCTCCTGAGAAAAATATTCTCAACAGATCTATGCATGGGTCAGGAAATGGACAACTGACCCCTGTTTGGGAAAGATTTCATCAATGAAGAGCTTTTTGGTTTTACAATCAACATCATTGCAGAAGGGTGGAGGAAGGCAACACAGCTTATCACATCTGCTGCATTATTTCTCAGCTTTACACAAGAGATTTAAAAAGCTGCTATGGAAATGCTAGCCTTTAATGTACAAAAACCTTTTAAGGAGGATCACAGAGCAGGGGTGAGTATCTGCTAGGAAGTTCCATCTGCTGAAGCCAGTGGTTCAGGCAGCTTCCTCCGTGCCACCTGAAGCCTTTCTCAAACATACACTTTACTCTGCTAGCCAAAAAAGAAATACAAGATGTGCTCACATTTGGCCCCAAATGAAAGCCTAGAAATTAATATGAGTTCTAGTGAATATCAGTAAAAACAATCTTTTTCTTTCTTAAGAATCCTCCCCTAAGGAACAAAGACTAGGACAAAAACACACAGAAATAAATTCTCTATAAGCCTGCAAAAATTAGGTGATGAAGTAGTCCCAGAAGAGGGGAACCCAAAAGCATCACTTAATGGAGTCCTGGAAGGCAGAAGATAAGCAGGGGAGGGGAGCACACGTGATGAAGATCAGGGCTCAAAGCCAGTTGTGAGGTCAATTCTGTTCTCAGTTGTGTAGGCACACATCATTCCTTTATAAAATGGACTACTGCATTTACACAGCAGAGCAGCAGTAGCCAGCTTTAAGAGATTCACTCATAAATTTGGCAGAATACACACACAAATTCGATGTTATACAGAGCCCTTTCTGGACTCAAGGGTGAAGGGAACAGCTTGTTTTCAGCTACATCTGAACTGCACAGACAGCCCAGAGAGTAATGGTTCCATGTTTTCCTATTCTGAACTGACAAAGGAAGGTGCTGGCTACAAATCTAAGGCTCACGTTATTGAGCTCAGTTCAAATATTCCCCTCATTTAGACCACAGACCCCAGAAATGGGTCTCATTTTGTTTTCCCTCCTTTTTGAAAACCTAAAGCAGTAATTCAGGCATACAAATATAAAAACTAGTTAAATTTTAAAGTATCTTCATACCAGGAGAGGTTTCTAAACTGCTTTTCCAACAGATATAACTATCCACTTTCTGAAGCAAACCAGTTCCACAGTGCTCCAGATAGAGAGGAAGGAGCTGAACCCTCATTATTTAGATAGGATGATCTGATGCAGCGCAGGTGTTGAATAAAAACCCCAAGCAACCATACAAACTGGGCTCTCTCTAGCCCACACACGTCCTTTCACATCCTTAGATTGCCATGTCTACAACCTCTTTGGAGTCCCTTTCAAACACACACAGGTCCACTCCAAATTCGTTTGCTATCTTTGCTATTTAAATGAAGTCCATTTCCCTGATGCAAACCCCACCATTCACAACTGAAGTGCTGAGAGCAGAGACAGGATATTCATGTATATTCAGCAACAACTGGTTATCTAACTTCATTCTGCAAAAGAAGAACCTACACCCGGGCAAAATAAAGCAATTAAGTAAATGGTAAAATGTATAATGCATTCAACTTCATCTTACTCTTTCAGTCAGTGAACAGACACAAACCATTACTATCACTGGCCTATGTATGAAATTTTTTGTCTTCTCTGTCTAATGGCTCTAGGATAAGGAAATTCCACATTTTAAAAAATACTTTTCTACACACCAGTTCCACATAGGTAGAACTGGGATCAGTCATTCCTAGTGGTATAAAAAGGTTGTGGATCCTTATCATCACCCCACTTTATTTAACACATGCTCTACAAGCAGTGGTAGCAACACCCTGATGGTTTAAAATTCCCAGTTCCAATAACATTGAATCAACAGCACATCTGGACCAGTCCATGAGCCATCTGAAAACTCCTAGGGAAGACTTTCAAGCTCCCTTTGTTGCGTTCACAGGGGTTGTGGTCGTTGTTTAAATTCAGCCTCCAAGGCTTTGGCACTCTGGGGACTTGGCGGAGCCTGGCACGGGGTCCCTCCTGCCACAAGTGGTGCCAGGGGCTCGGCAGGGAGAGCACCCTCCCTGTCTGGAGAGAGGCACCAGCGCGTTCATGCACCCCAACAACAGCCCAGCCAGCTGCTTTTTTTTGTGTGTGTCACTTTACAGCAGGGCTGGCTTCTTAATGGGTTTACCAAAACAAAAGCAAGAAGCTGTTAGTCACGTTTAAGACCACCAGTGTCCCCACTTGAGACCGTGTTCTCCATTATTCCTGCTGTTTGACATGCTTTCCCTTTGCCCTGGGACATTCTTTCCATTGAATTTCCAACAGAATGAACATAAAACAGACCTTAAAAAAAAAGCGCCATTACTCTGAAATAATAAGAAACAGACAAAGCCATAGAAATTTCTGTTGGCATAAGACAAATTAGTGGAATTTAACACATAGCCTGATGAGTACCTCCCATCAAAGGATCAACCATAGACAGATGAAAAGATTAGGAGAAGCCATTGCCAAATAAAAATTCTTATTGAAGCTAAGAGTAAGCCAGTTTCAAGGAAAGTTCCAAGCAAAGACTAAGAGCATTGCAATGCTAGCAGAGTTCCATGCTTTTTCACTAAGTCAGGAATTAGAAACTTGTTTGGTTTAGGAAGAGGAATGCATAACACGCTTGACCATGACAGGGAAGAATTGGAACAGATCACACCATATGTCCTTTCCAGACCTAAGATTTTTAGGATGACTGGATACTGAAAGCAAGATGATCCAGATGGTTATTTGTTAGCTTGTTATAATGCCCTTGTGATTCCCTCTCTCCTTCCCAATCAAGTGTACTTTCTCTCAGCTTCCAAAGCACTTTCAGTCTCAAATGAAACATGGTCTCAGGAAACAGTACATTATTTCAGAGTGCTAAGTTTGATGTAAATTGTAGTTGAAACAGGATAACATTTTAAGTGATCAATTAATCTGGTCAGTATTCTGAAATGCCCAATTATATAGTTAACATAAGCATGCTGAGAGCTTGAAAGCTGGGCTAAATGAGTAATGAAGTTCTCTGGCTTTGTGGTTGGTAAAAATGAAGAAGGGAAGTGGGGGGAGCAGGAATCATCTTAGGCCAAGAAACAGCAAAATTTCAAAGTAACCCCAAGAGCAGGTTCCTCTCAAAATTAAGAATTATGTCATTTTTGGCTAGCATATATTTCTGTTAATCTTTAAAAAGTGAAACATAATTTAACATTTAAGTGCAAGTGACAAATTCTGTTTTGAAATAAGGTCTGACAAATTCTTTACCTAGCTCATTTGGTATTTCTAGAGTTCATCCTATTGTTGCCTTTAACCCCTTGGCTGAAAATACCGAAATCATGTTAGTCTTCTTCATTTTCTTACATATTTGTGATGGGGTGACAGAAGGGACATGCTACTCCACTGACCATACTTTTCTTTGCAGAAGTCAGCAAATGCTGCTAAGATGCCACTGAAGCCTTAAAAACTTCACTCCCAGATGATGCCCACACAGCTGCTGATGCCAACATACAAAATCCAGGGGAACATGAAAAACAGCTTGAGTTCCAAAATTACTTCTCTCAAAAGAGCTGCACAGTGAAACTGAAAAACCCAAATGAATCTTTCATTAAAATATTTTATAAGCACTAACTGAGCTTGCAAGGGACCCTTGGAGTTCATCTGGTCCAACTCCACCCAGAGCACAGCCAACTTAGTAACTTCATGTTTCTCATACTTTTTCAAGGAGACAAGAAGAATAAGCACAACCACAATCATTTAGAAAGGGATATCAAAAGTCTGTGTGACTTAGATAAAAACAGAGCCTGCAATTCAACAAAATTAAACAACAAAAAAAAAGGAATAAAATGCAAGCCCCCATAAGCGCTTTCTAGGTTACCTGCTGTTCATTTAACCCTCTCCCTTTACAAAACCCATTTAGGTCCAAGAGGAGGCATGATATGAAACCCAGACAGGAATGAGATGGTGGCAGATGAATGAAGGCACCTCAAAATTACTCTTTCCTCTTCATATATTTTTTTCTTTCCACTGGCGTCCAAAATGCAGACACTTCACACCATTCTTTGGCAACTCATAAATTAAACCGAAAAAGGAAATGTCTTTAAATACTAAGTGCCTCCATGTCTGAAGTCACACTTCTGGCATGGGCAAGTCCCTGAAGAGCTAATTGCTGTTTCAGTTCAGTGTCCCTCACCCAGCAGGTATCAGATGTCCAAGAGGATGGTCCAAGAGCTCCCTGACGAGCAGATATTGTACTCCTCAGTCTCTGGGAAGGTCCCTACCTGAGCCCTAACATTTGGATGTAGTTCTCAAGAATGCTGTATCGTACTCCTTTCCAACACTTTTGCTTTTCTCTCTCTTAAAAAAGAAAAAAAATATACACCCCCCCCCCACCAACCCCAATCCAACAAATCCTGTACATTGTTTTTTCTTGTAAAACCCAGACACCATAATTGAAAGAGGACAAGAAGATCACCCTTAACATGATGAATTTATCTGTACATTTTAAAGTCAAAAAGGGTACAAAAAGGCTGAGATCTGAGATGCACAAACCTGGGCTTTTGTCAGGGCACCCAGGAGAAAATTACAGTCCTCCTGTGTGACCTTTAACTGGAATCTCAAGTGCAATCCTTTCATACAAGTTGAGCTGACTAAGCATGAGGATAAGGTTAAGTCAGACGGCCGAGACTTCCATAATCAGGAGAGGGTGACAGGAAACTCCCGAAGGCAATTCACATTGGTGTGAAAGAAGGAGAGAACTGAGAGGAAAAGGAACTGGAGGAGAGTAATGAAAGGTTTCTGAATAGGATTTAGGAAAATAGCACAACACCTAATTTTCCTTACAGCCCTCTAAGCCCTCTAAAAGCTATACGGTTAAAACACACATATATTAAAGAGCAAAGATAGTACAGCCCCTTGGGAAACAGTAAGGCTAGAGCTCAAGAACCGTTCTTTCAGAAAAATTCTCTCTGTCTGGTGAGAAATCTACATATATTTGATCAAAAACAAACGAACAACACTCACTGTGTAGTTTCACATTCTGTACAACTTACTGTTGTACTGTATTGTTAAACACTTATTCCAAGTTTAATAATTTTAGATCCTGGAGGAAAAATCCCCACTGTTTTGAACATGAACGGCAGCAGGGTGCACTTAACACTATTTCTCCCTTTCAAACACATCTTTACACTTGACTTAAAAATGTAGAATGGGAGCATAATACCCCATTCATTGCTAACAGCACTATGAATGAAAGGCTCTCTGAACATCTGTTCAATGATATTTAATGCAAGGTCTAATAAGCACTGGCATTTCCCGCTCACAGATTTGTAGGAATTACATATGGGCTACAATTCTGCTGACAGATCCTTGCTCTTCTGCAAAGGCTCTGCCCAGTCCTGGAGGCTTTGGTTTAATTCCTTACGGACATCACCATATGCTTGCAGCTCTGGCTAGTTACACTGAGCCAGGTCTGATCATGGCATTGGATACACACTGGCTAAATACCATGGTGCATCAAAAGCCACTTCCCAAATTAGCTGTTGCTAGGAGAGGAGAGAATGACAGAGAAACATAGGAAGCAGAAACACTGCGTTGTTGTTTTTTGTTTTTGTTTTTTTTTTTTCCACAGAGCTGGCATTTATGAGGCATTATCATAAAGTTTACATAGTCATGTCCACAGTCTCTTCCCAGCCCTTTAACTCACAGAAGAGTTAAAACAGCTATCACAGAAAACAGCAAGGAAGTTCAGAAACCACTTTCCTTATTATACAATAATAATGGGGGGTTTTGCATAAAAACCAAACACTTCAATATTTTACAGTTCCGGACTCGGAAATGCAAAGCACCTAAGGTAATTTTGTTTTGCACATGAAAGCACACTCACTCCCTATTTCCCTACTTAACCTTCTAAAATCCAGTAGGGAGAGTTATTTTACTTCAGGGTAGAAGAAGGACAAGCAATAGAAAAAACTTTTCAAGGCTTATTCCTTGCATTTGAATATTCATGGCGACTAAAAGATCTGAAATTTATGCAATATTAGTCACACTGAAGAGGTCCAACATAATGACAATGCAAGAGCTAACACAACATCTGCGTGGAAAGAAACCTGACCCAGCATAAGTAATATCTTTCTCGGTTTGTAAAGCTCCCTGTGGACTTCATCCAACATACTTTGTGGATCTGCTCTCTCTCTATTCCCCTGCTGCAAACTTGCACTCATCTCAAGCTGGCTGCCTTCAGCTCTCTGCATAACCTCAGTGCTCTGGCCGCTTGAGCCAACTCCTCTGCAGCTCTTGCTGTCTGGAGTAATCTCCCTGTGCATCTACACCTGCAGAGCTTTTCTCCTCCCTCATCCTCCTCCTCTCCACTTCATGAACGGCATTACACAGCCCAGCAGCGCTCAAACACAATTCAAACCAAGAAAAAGAGAAAAACCTTAGTGAAAATAAAGCCATTGGAAACAACGGGTTGTTACCCAGCATTCATGATGTTGGAACAGGAGGAACAGCAGGATGAAAGCAGGAGTGCGTGCAACTTTCAGGATGAGGAAAAGCTGAGGAACGAGCCAGCTCCAAGTCCTTACCAGGCACAGAGGCTGCTGCACTAATCCACATAGCTCACTGTTTGTTACCCTGCTTGGCCCTTTTCTCTTCTAGAAAAGACTCTCAGAAACCTTCACTGGACAAACACACCATTTAAGTATCAGAAAACTCCTCTGTGTACTTAATACAGGTGATTTGGGGTGGTTTTTAACAGCCCATGTATGAAGCCATCCTGCTCCTTGCCCTGATTCCCAAATGATTTGACTGTCACCTGACACTTCTGCCACCTGTATTTGCTGCTCCTTGACTAAATGCAAATAAATTATTGAGCGCCACACAGGCAATGGAGAGCAGCCTGCCCTCCTATGGGAGATAACAACCCTGGAGAATGCTAAATAATGCTCTGAAACATGGTGATCTGACAGTGGGGGAAAACAAGCTGTAAAAGTGAGGGGCATACAGACAACTCAGCAAAGACCTGAGGAACCCAGCTGAGATACCAGATCCTGTACACATACTGATCTTGGACATAACGAACAGAAAATAATGGAAAATGTTGATTAAGGTCTCCCCACCTCTGGCTACTTGGAACAGATCTGTGTTTCCCTGCTGTCAATATGCTTTTCACTAGACAGCATTACAGATCAATAAAAACACTCCTTCCAGAAAACGCCTAGATTATGAAACACTTTAGACACCCAACCTTGGTAAAAACAGTAGATTTTTACAAATTAGGTTTGAATTCACAAAACTCACACCAGTGAATTAAATTGCAGCCTTTGGTTTACTCCAAGCCACCAGGTATGGAAAGTATTGCAGAAACCTTAAATATTTGGTCCCTGGGCTCTGCACATTTTATAAGCAGCAGACATTTCCATAAACCTGTTCACCTCTTGAAACAAAGGGTCCCTTATGGCATGTAGGTAGCCTTTCCAATCTGTATTTCTCATTTCAAATAAAATTTTAAAAGAACTCACAAAATGAAAGAAAGCGATATAGCAATCTTTTCCCATTACCCTTGGTGGTGATCAGGACACATCAAAAGATGTTTTGCTTCACAGAGGTTGAGCAACAGGATGCCTTACAAGGACAGGGAAAATATCAAGTCATTCATATCTGAAAGGCCAAAATAAATTCCACAGTTGCAGCAGTAAAATCTAAGAAATTGAAAAATACAAACATTTGCTGAATATTTCAAACAAAGGAAATGGAAAAAAAAATCAAAATACACTCTGGAACGAAAATGTTAACAACAATCCAAATACTAGATGGAACATTTTAATATTATTCAGCCTATTCCAATTGCTACCACTACATTTAAACATGTTTTTTTAGACAATCTACAACTTCATGTTGATTTTCCTCTACAAAAAATGTCTTGCTTGTGTCAAGACCCAAAGTTTCAGACAAAAGAGAGAGAAGTGGGTTTTTTTTAAAAAAGAAAAGAAACACAAAAGAAACACTCCCACACCACTTCTAACATGAACAGTTAAGAGATTCAGCATTCACTTAAAGGCTTTACCTTTGACCATTTGTGACTTAACTGTAATTATTCTTTAGTCATATATCACTCATTGCTGCATGCTGTGAGGAGCAGGGGAGAAGGGCCAGGGGAAAGGCACTTAATGACAGTAAGCAGAGTACTTGCTAATTTAAATAACTCCCAGAAATATTCTTATCTATTGAACAAACATTCCAGCGTTTTAATTAAGCCAAGCAGACAGAGATCCAGTGAGCATGTATGTAGCAGTTTATGAGTAACTCTCAGCAGTGCAAGATGCACTTTTGTTCCTGAGGCCAAGCTAGTCTTTGAGTCATTTTTCCCGCCTTTAAGTTAGAATACAGGGGGAAAAACATTCTGGAGAGTAAGTTGCATGGAGGTTCCTTAACCTACTTTGTTACTTCCTCGATAATTAAATGTTTTTAGCATTCAGCTGAGTAGATAAAACACTAGTAAAACTTTTTTGCGTGTGTGTATGGTTTTTGTTGTTTTGGTTTTTTTTAAATCTGCTGAGAAGTAGAGCATTGAGTAGGAGACATTTCAAAGACTTATCCAGAATTACCAACAACTGCTGAACAGAAAGGGTTAAGAGCACAGGAATCAATGTCTACGTGCACTGCTTTGGCAGGAAGCTGGAGACCAGACTGAGCTGCAGGGGTGTCCCTGACACAGATCTGCACAACCACAAATTTCACAACGCCTTTGAACACACATCATCAGGCTTTCGTAGGAAGAGGAGTCACACTGATTTGTTTGCTCAGCATCTGTCATTGCTCCACATCCAGTGCTAGAATTACACACGAGTGCAAAAGGCAAGGCCCAGATGGCCCATCAGACAGCTTTATTATAGCTGATATTATTCCCATTGATTTGTTTTAAGAGAAAACGTTTATCTCCAGAGAGCACGAATAACACATCCTTGGTCACGGCCTCTCACAACACCTGGAGTCTCAAATCAAACTGAGTTACCCAGCAGTGCATCACCAAAGATAAATGTGGGTGACTGCATCTTAAACCAAATATTTCTCCATGTTGTGGAAAACCAAATTAACAGGCATTCTGAAACATGACCAGAGAGCTGAAGGTGCAAAGAGGTTGCATCAAGATCACAGTCATGCAAAAGTGGAGCAATGCTTTTAAATGACTGAATAAGGAAATGTCGGAACAAGTCTAGTCACAAAGTATTTTTTTTTCACATAGCCTTCCAAGCGATCTGTTCTTCACAATGTAGAGGAATGGAAGAATTTTCCACTGCAGAAAAATCTCAGAAATTGACTTCAGCAAGAAACCAGGATAGGATAAACGGGTTCTTCCTTCCATTATTTGATAGCATAGTTCTTTCCCCTTCAAAGCAGCAAATACAGTTTTCCAAAACGGCTCAATGACATCACAAAACTGTTCTAGAATATTTCGCTTCTTAGATATATGTCTGCTCTCTCCCACATCAGCATACAGTGTAGACAACCTTTAGCAAATTTATGCCTTACAGTTGTCTTAAACTTATCACAAATCACATAAATAATTGAGGCTTTTATTTCAAAACAGATTTTAAATACTTCAGTGAGTCAATCAAAAAAGTATCAGAAAATGTTCACTATATATAGACCAATTTAAAACCCACAGCTCTACACAAACTGCACTGTGAATACTTAAAAAGCATCAAAATGCAGTAGAACCAGTTTTCTGTATACATTCCAAGAGGATAAAAAGGAGCCCAAAAATTTACAGAATTATTTGAAAAACCGAGACTGGTGAGTCATGAAGATAATTCATGTTTAGGTTTAAAATCTGAGAATCAAAAATAAGGACCCAAACTCCTCGCATTAAAATCTAGGATTGCATAAAATTTCAGGAGGAAGAACAGGCTCCAGCCACAAACAAAAGACACACGGATGCTGCACAGTTTTGTCTGAGTCTGTAAACTGAGGTTAACACCCAAAAGAGCTGTTAAATATTCACTCTCTTCGGTATTGACTCTCATTTTGTACTGGCCCTTGATTTAAATTCATCTGTCCTTTTTTTAACCTCCTAGACCGATGTTCCTATATTCCCCATTCTCAAGAACTCAAGAGAAAAATCAAGCACGAATGCAATTATGAAAATCCCCCAGAGCTGCACATGAAACTTCTTTTCATACAAGAGACACAAATGATTATCCCTTAATGTCTGAAACCAAAAATGTTGTTTCACTCCCATTCCTTTAAAGCATTTAGAAGGCTAAAATTAGCATTTTTAAAACATGTTTAACTAAAAGATTTTAGGCAGAAGAAAATGAGCATTTAAAACCTCATGTAGAAACTTCACATACATCATTCTTATAATGCATTTTGCCATTTGGCTAAAACACTTGTTTTATTTCTCAGCCTTTTAAGCCTTCAACTCTCAGTCATCATCATTAAAAGACAGGTTGCTATGGGGAAAAAGAGGGTAATGGATTATATACCTTGATAGCATCCCTGCAGTGTAAAGGACAAACCAGCAACCAGGCAAGATAAGCATGGAAGTAAGCTTGGAGATAACTCTGGGCAGGAAAAAATCCAGATAGCCAGCAAGAAGCACTAAGAAAAGAGTAGAAACATCTCTTGGTAGAAAAAGAGAAAGGAAGCAGTTTCCTTTTTGGGGGGAAGGAAAAGACAAAATATGACAACTTCCCCATATGATGGGAAGGTTACCTGTGGGGACTAAAGAGAAAGCCCCCAAAAATGGTGACTGTTCTCAGTATTTTAATGCTGAAGATGCAGACAGAACTAAACATGAAGAGTTAGAAAGCTCCTGGGAAGACACCTGAAGCACAGCAAGAACAAAACTCCTTGAGGGTAATAGGTCCTTGAGACAAAAATACAACACAGACACCCGAGACATACTAAGAACAAACCCTTTGTGTAGAGCTCAGTAACGTCAGTAGAGCTACCTAGAAACACTTTATCATTCCTGGGAACCTCATCTTGAACGTCTTGCCAGACCACTGCCAAACCAAAGCCTTGCTAGGGCTGCAACAAACCTGATTTCCCCCAGCTGTGTTCTGCAGAAACTAAGAGTGAAGACACACACACACATTCTTCTTAAAAATTTTGAGGGAAGGGAAAAGAACTGGTCGTTAGTTTCTGGTGTAGTATTCATGCATCCCTCTCCTCATTCTCCCTCTCCATTCTGTACCCAAGAAGCTTTTTAAGTATTTTTCTCCATGAAAATAAAAGAACTATGCTGCTATGAGGCAGATGTGATGAAAAAGGAAGTAAAGACTTTGCTGTTTTTGTAAAGGCAGCGCATTCCACGACAACAAGTGTGAACATTAAACCGTGTCGTGAGCTTGCAAACCTGCCCTAATAACACTGAACCCTCCCTCAGCCCTGAGATCCACGAAGCATGGTCCCTCCAGGGGACAGGATGATCCAGCCCCAGCCAAATCAAACTTCCCAGAGCCAAAAGCTCCCGATCTATTATTCTGAATTTTATGTAAAGATTTTACAATGTGAACTCCCAGGGTCAGAGCAGAAGCTCGGACACTTCATTTTAGAGCCACAATGACAAAATAACTTTATTTCCCCCCCCCCGCCACCCCAACGCACATCTAGTTTTGATTGTTTCTATGTATCTTCTTTTCTAAACTGGACTCTTCTGGAACTTGATTCTTTAAATATGGGAAGTGCCACAAAGGAGAGGAAGGATTTCTGTGAGGAAGGGGTCACTTATCTCAGGTCCCTAGAGAAGGATGTGTACAGGACCTAAATACATTTCCTTCTCACTATAAATGGCTTTGAAAAGATCTGCAAATGTTGTATAATTTCTGTAGCAACCTTTTATATCACCACCTTAGCTTTGGACCTGAGTTGGAACCTCCTCCTAAAATTCCAATCAACTAAATTAATTCCTGATTGCCACGAGGAGAACTGAAGTTTATTTGCTTTTATGGAGTAGGATTCTTTTCGTCTTTGGTTTCACTAAGCTAAATATGTGCATCAGTGGCTTGTAACTGTGCCTTCCAAATCTCATTCCTCTCTCTTACGCTGTGAGATGGATCACTTTGTGTATGTAGCACTTCACTCTGATGAACTCAGCTGGCGTCACTATTCAGCAAAGGCACTCCTTACTAAGACCAACACATCACAATATCAGTTCTCATAAAAACCTGAACCAAAAATGACAGCTAACCGAGTGGTTCTGATTAGGGGGAAGGAAAAAAAAAAAGAAAGGCAAGGGAGCAACAAAAACAACAACTCATCCTTCATATCATTCCCCCACAGAACAGGCGATTTTCAGAGTAATTTGTTTACAAACAGCTACAAGGACAGGAAAAACAAGCCCACCCTGGCCCTCTGACATCCAGGTTGGTGTCTGCTAAGAACAGAGTGCAGTTTTCAAAGGCTGCATTGCATAACAGCACAGGGCCCAGCACTGGACAGAAGGGTGGGACTGGGAGCTCACAAGGGAGTATTTGGACATAATCTGAGAAAACAGATTTTCAAACGGGCCTTTTAAAGAGGCCTCCAAACTTTATCAGCCCCTGGAGCAGCCGTTGTTTTATCCAGCCTAAACCAGAACGACTTACTGATTGCATTTTATTTTTTTTTTTTTTCCCTGGGAAGCAAGCAGATCAGTCTGGCACACTGATTCATGGTGTTACTACACTGGCTTTCCTTAGCTGGAACATTCCTTCTGCATCCCATGAAGGCCTATTAAAAATAAGCAAATCACGAGAACCATCTGCACTCTACAGAGAGGAGGGAATGGGGAGCTGCAGTGGGTTTCCTTCTTGCTGCTGCACTGTGTTGGCCCCTTCCTTCTTGTGAGACCAGCCTGTGTTATGCTGAGAATGACAACATTTTGTCTGTTTAGTTAAACTTCCAGTTGCAAAGGAAGAAGAACTAGACCTGGGGCCGCACAGGACAAAAGACAGCATGACAGTATGCTGCGAGAAAGAAGCGTCACCTTTCTCTTCCCAAAAAACCTTCATCAGCTGGGGTTTTTTTATTTCATATTATGTTCTTCCACTTGAGCTGACATCCTTCCTTTAGCCTAAAAGCTACTATATGCTAATGAATATACATACATATTAAAAAAGAACTTTGTGGCTAGTGCTTGTAAGAGAAAAGTTGCATTTTCCATGAAAATTCACTCCTTACAAGTGTCTGCTTTCAGTTTTTTGTTAAAATAACGTTGTACTGAATTTTCACTCACACCAGCAGACTATTTCTCTGCTGAGCAAAGTGATTTACTCCTCCACTAGCATCAAAGCAGAGGAAGAGTAGGATGCAATTAAGCAATTAAACACACAATGAGGTGATGTGATATACACTCTTACATGAAAGTGAGTGAAAATGGAAAAGAATAGGCACTTATAAAAGTGTCTTTTAAGAGCAGTATGTTTTTGCTTTGAGATAGGCATCTAATCCTCTGTGTCTCATCAGGAGGAAACACTACTTGTCATCAAAGGAAGTTATTGTTTCCAGTTAATTAATGATTGTAACATGCCTTGGGATCTTGGAATGCAACATATCATTACTGTTGCATCACGCTGAGGTCTCCTCAATCTGTTAAATATTTCTATTAATGTGGATAACCCAAGTGTGTTGTGATGTTTACTTTGAGCATATTCTCTCTAAGCCATTTCACAATCTTCCTCCAACCCTGCAAAATATGGTTTGAAAAAATCTGCAAAAACAGCTATAAAAATAGCAACTCTTATTGATCCTCAAATAGAAGATCCACATTCTATTAATGTTTTTACAATGCCTCCTTACTGCAAACAATTCCTGACTTAATGGAGCAATCTACTGCCCATGAGTGTAAAAGTCTTTACAAATTCAGGACATGAAGGGGTCCCAGCCATTAAGACCAACAGGAATAATACCTTTCTGTATTAAAAGACAGGCAGTAAAGATCCACATTTTTACTTAAGAGCAAAAACATCACAGAAGATGCCATTTTTCCTGGTAGGGATGTGGAAATCACCGAAGAGTACATATTATATGCTGCAATCCTTTCCTAATAGACACACAGACACATCGACCTCTAAAATTTCATTATTTTCTTTGATAATCTTCCTTCTCTACCTCAGGGTTCATAAATAGGTTTTATAAATAATAAATGGACTTTAGAACCTCTCTTTTTAAGAACAAAGGGAGCTTAAACCAAAATAAAACAACATTTGTCATTGCTAAGTGGTGCAAGATACACAGAAATATAATTTATGGCAAGCAAAAAGATGAACTCAATCAGCATATACATAGAGAGGGTATATGGGAAAAAAAAGGTTGGAGATACAGAAAAATCATGCCAAGGGTTTGAAAATAAAGGAAAACAACATATTTCTTTTCACATATACAGAAAATCTCTCTTGTGCCTTACACATTTGCCAACAGAACAAATTGAAATTTGATTGCTCGAACCACACAGCAATAAAGAGCACCCTAATCAGAACCAGCATAAAACCACAAATAAAACCCAGCGATTTGCCAAAGGCTGCCTGAAGCCAGGAGGAGGCTGAACCTTTTCATTCAGTGAAGATGAAGAAGGAAAAGTTGTGTTGTGGTTGTCAGAGTGGAGCAGGTTTCGCAGCCAGAGCTGCCCTTGCAGAGCTCCCCAGCCTCACGGAAAGAGGTTTGGCTCCTCTCTGCTGCCCTGCACAGCTCCTGCCTTTCAGGGCACAGCTGGAACCCTGATGCCAAAGGAACATCTCAGGCAAAATCCCAGCCAGGAAGAGAACAGAAAGCAGCAGGGCTGAGGAAAAGCTGCTCTCTCCCTTCTGCATCTCCTGGCTGCAGAATACAAAACAGTCACCAACATGGGTGGCTACAAGTTTGGAAATGAATTTAACTCTTCAAAGTAAGCAAGATAAGGTAACTACCACCTATGACAAAAGCACATGCGCACAACCTAATTAAGAAGTCAGTAACAGGGTAATGAGCATGTCAAAAAGCAGTCCTGGTAACAGTGCTGTTACCAAACCTTTACTGTAACTGTACAAAAAAGCACATTATAAATAGGCAACCTAAACATTTCACCTTCTTCCAAGGAAATATTTAGCTTTGTCTCTATCTATACCATTCAATTTCTTGTATTTCTTAAGGACACAAGACATAAAACATGGTAATAATTATACAGGCCTGTATTTCACAGACGTGGTGTCAATATTCTGTTTGCATTGTAGTATATACGTGTATCAATGGAGTAAAGAGGAATTGGTACTGAAAGAGCCATTCTGTTCACTTTATGAAGAACACTTTGGTAAATCTCACATTAAGTAACGAATTTTCTGCTTACTGGCACGATATTTTTTTAATTAAATATCTGACCTAAGACAAAAATTACTAGAAAGCGGAGTGACTTTAAAATGCACTTCAAAAAATCTAGTTGAATTTAACTCTCTAAAATACTTTCTAGCTCTACAAAGGAAATTTCTCTATCTAATTTCTTATTTCTTAGGTTTTCCCAAAAGTGAACTGTTACAAGCTTGCTTAGTTAGCAGGCACTGATTTAGAAGAAGTCCCATTGTTTACAGTAAAGGCATAAAGTAAAGAACAGTATTTCTTACTGTTCAGGAAATTGTATTTTAACCAGACTAATAAGTCAAAACTGAAACAACGATCTGTTGATGTCTGCTTCCATAAAAAGAGCTTTTTCTGAATTTGTTTTAATACAGAATTGTAAAAAACATCCTCACATGCCCAAAAGAACGTAGGAGTGTAATGTGATACTGTTTTCTTATACAACACAGGCTGTGACCTAAGAACATAAGCATGTCACTTAATGCCTAAAGATTTGGATCCCCACAAAAACCAGACCCACTCACTTATCCAAACGTTTTCCTGTTCTTTTTCCACACAATAATGTTTAAGAGCATAAAATAATTTTTGATATATATTTTTTAATGCATGGGGATTATTTGCCATTCCTCAGGACAGGGAAAAAATTCAAAAAACACAAAGAAGGCATAAAACATTGAAATCCAGTATTCAGAGCCTACAAGAAACATAGAACAGGTTCTAGCAAAACCCTGCATTTCCTGGCCTTTTTTTTTGTTATAACAATCACAAAAGGCAATATTCCAGTTGATTTAGGATACACAAAATAGAATTTGGAGTATTTCTTTCACCTATATCTTGCAGAGCAGAAGAGAAAGTAAACCTGCTCACGACTAAGAAAACTTAGTAAAGAATCAATGTGGAAACCTTGTTTCAAAGAATAAAAATACTGAAATTAAGAATCAGGAAGTTCCTCTATATTTGGCCCTAGCTGCCAAATTTCCCAAAACGAGTGTCACTGTTTTGAGCAAAATATTGAGTAATCCACATCAATTGATTCTGTAACGACCTTGTTAAAGATTTTTATCATTTTTCCTAAATACTGTATACCATGATTGAATTTCTGTTTTAAGAACAAACAAAGATTATACATTTGAAGCTAATATCTTGAGAAGGCATGAAATAGTAAAATTCTATAAACAACTAATTAATGGAACTCTTCCCCACTTTGAGGTAATCCATGTTATTCCTCTGAGGAAAGTATGGAAAAGAATCTGGGTGATAAGGATTAGAAGTAAAAGGAAGTCTTTTTCTTCCATCATCTACAAGAAAAATATCTCTTGCTTCACTGCCATTAAGTTAGGAGAAGCAACAGGAGTCAAAGTGAGGTGGCACCTGGATGTTGGGGCTTTTTTTGCATGCAGAAAACAAGGCTGCTCTACTCAGGAGCTGGCAAAGGGAGACTAAACTCTACTGTCGTTGTAGGACACAAAAAAAAATGAATGACTCCAAATACCTTTTTTTGAAGGCAAAAGACAACAGAAGGCTTTATTGTTTAATTCTTACTGCCTTTTATAAGGTGTTCCGGTACAGACTTAACAGGGTTGGTGAATAGAAACGACACCTCTCTAATCCCATTGGTTAAACTAGAGAAATAGAACTAGAAAGGTAAAACACCACTTAGAGAAAAATTGTTTTGAAAAAGGAATCAGTTGTTTACCAAGATTGTTTTGAGAAGAAGCTTTCTCGAGATATTTTTCCCTTGGGAAAAGGTTAGCAGCTGCCAGCAGGCTGAAATCTCTCAGACTCAGAAATATCAGGCCCACACTCTACATCTTGTTTTGTATCTGCCTTTTTCTTCAGGATTCAACCACATCTGGGTTACATTTCAGTATTCCAGAGGTTGGAAAGGTTTTATAGTAAAGTTTGTGGGTCCTACCAGGGATGGCAGGCAAAATTTTCCGCCCCGGTGAAAAGGAAGAGCATGTGGCACAACCTGAGGGACATCCATTCAAGCCCTACCGTTTGTTTGGTTAGGAAGACTCTCTTTAAATTGTCATCGAGAAGCAAAAACCACTTTCATCCAGCAAGACACGTAGTGCAGGAGCAGAGACTGCCTGGACACACAGGCACAACTAGTTTGTTTTCCTTGTGCCATACGGTTCCTCCTGCAGCTGCTGTGCCAAGAGCCCTGTTAAGAGCTGAGGGCAGAAGTGGCTGACAGGACAGGGCTTCCCAGCTCCTTTCACTTACTCCTCTGGCTTGGCAGAGGTCTCCCTGCCACCAGGCTGCTCCCTGGGAGCGCATGGCTCTTTCCAGCAGCCCAGCCAAAGCCGGCACTCCTTGGGAAGGGTCTCGGCTTCCCACCTTCTGCACCCCATTATAAATACTCCGTGCTACGAGTGAGCTGGGCCAACACAAACTCATCCTCCATTGGCCACCCACTTCTAAATCCAGCAGTGACATTGAGACAGCTCGCTGGGCCCTGCTAAAATAGACACAGACAGAAGAGTTTCTGGCAGCCACCGAGCCAAGTTGCAGGGCAGCAACTGAGTCATGACAAATTAGCCTTGAATTCATCAGCACCCAACTGCTCTATTTAGGACAGTCAATAGGGAGACAAAACCACGTCTCATCTCGCATTGTTTAACTCACACTGCCTCATGCACTTTGTTAGGGTCTCTCCAGGCTTTCCAGATTTCTTTGGAAGCCCAAGATCAAGTCTTTGTGAATCCCTAACAAATATCACGATTACAAGGGGTGTATACAAGAGGTGAGTGTGAAAAAAAAGATTACCAGGCGTGATTCATCAATATGTTAGACCAGTGGTTCTAACCATGCCTGTGCATGCTGTTCATGGTCCTGTTCTCATGCTGTTACTTTGATTTCAAACATTCCACAGAGCAGTATTTTTACCTTTAATAGCCTGAAATTCCTGGTTTATGAAAAATTAAAAGAATCCCTCTGAATATGATGGGGAAAAAGCAGTAGGCATGAAACTCTAAACTTAAGCCTTTATGTAATGTTACTTCAACAGGAAAGCAGTACCTAGGGGATAAAGGATTTTACATTTGTTGATAAACAAGAGACTGAAGCCAACGGAAGAAAAATTAAAAATAATGGGATGAAATAAAAATGGGACCCCCTGAGGTCCAGACATGAAATCTGCAGGTGCTAAACCTCCCATTGATAGAGGTTTTCTGAATGCTCACAGTCTTGCTTGGAGAAACAGTGTGCACTTCAGGGGGACCTGTGGTGTCTTAAATTTACGAATCATTAGAGTTAAGCAAGCTGGTTTTCATGAATGCTGAGCACCCATAGTACTCATTAGCTTCTCTGTAAGGCAGAGTGAGGCAGACTGGGGAGAGTGAAGAGCAAAGATGAATACAGCCACTAGTCCCTCAATGAAATATATTTTCTTCCATGGAAAAAATTCCACTTGCCTGGGGAACTCCCAACCCTTGGATCAGTTCTTCTCACTGCAGTCTGTCAGCTCTCCTTCCCACCTTCCCAACATCTAACTCTTTGCAGAGCCACAAAGAAACTGTTAAGATGACCGCGATGAAAAACACCTCCTTGAAAGGATTTCGGGTTCATCTCAGCTTCTTGGCATTGCATAAAAACAGAGGTTGAAACAAGCCTTAAATATAAGGGCTGCAGGGAAAGTCAGTGATCAGTCACTAAACAATTTAATGCTGCCAGTGTATCAACAGGCTGCTGGCATCCTGCACTGATAAAATGTGGCCCAACAAACACCTGTGTTGTTGTGTGAGTATATAAATCCAATTCAGTTTCAGGCTCATGCCAAAAACTAAAACAATCAAGGGATTACCCCAACAAACCCAACTAAAAACAACAACAAACCCAACCGAATAAAAAAACTCTACAAAACCCCATTTTCAGCAGAGTCAGTTCCTGGCAGCTTACTATGCAACTGATTTAACAGCACTGCTGCTATGAAATGGATAAAAATGGTTAAAAAGCACTATTACTCCGTCAACAGCCACCTGAACTTCGCAAGATAAAGTAACTATGAAACCACAGCCAGTTAAGCACCTCGAAAATTGTATTTTCAGAAACTCACTTTCTGGGTATTTTGTCTGACCACCACAAACAACTATGGGAATAAGGAAGCAAGTTATCATCATTCTGGAAAGAAATATACCTGTCTCTATCTTGTTAGAAAAAAACCTGCACAATTCTGTATCACAATTCTGTATAAATGCAGTATCTGCTTCCAAGTCAATTCTACTTCTCTTGACTGCAACACTTTAATGCATGCAGTCTTCACATTTATTTTTGCCCTCCAGAATAAAGGGAAGTCATGCAGCTTCTCCATTGGCTGGAAAAAGAATTTGAACTTGACTGAAAATGGAATTCCTGTTTACAAGAAAAACTGGCTTGCTTGTATTACAACAAGGACACAATAATTATAGATGAGTAAAGGTGAATCTCTGTTTAAGATGCTCTCCAAACTGCATTATTTTTTTAATGCACACAAACCATTAAGAAAGAATAAATTGGAATGTCTGGAAAATGGATTCCATGATTGTGAAATCCAGTTTGTAGGCAGAAAAATCCCTCTTCTGGAGCCAAAAGAAAATGGACGGCCGAAGCACTTCCAAAGGAGGAAGATGATGGCATTTTGCTTGCCTTCAAAATCAGCATAGGTGAATGAAAACAGTTAAATAATCCATGTTTCCAGTGTACTTAACAAGAAAAACACTGCCACTGAGTGAAGGCCAAGCCGCTTGTGCACTCTGACAACAAGGATCTTTCTAGACACAGAGAGGTAAATGCAAAGTCCGAGAATTAAAATAAGTCCCGTAGCTGAACATGGCTACCCTTGGTGTTGGCACTCAAGAGGAAAAAGAAAATATCAGCAATCATTTCTACAGGACAAGAACTGCTTTTTTTTAGTTTCACAGGAGTGGCTGAATCTCCCAGGTGTTCCAGCTCCAGCTGGCACGGCGCAGTTCCATCAACAAAATGCACGGCTCATCTTTTACCACTGCTAGAATTGCCTGCACATGCAAACTCTCCAAAATGCATTCAGATCATCCCTTAATGTGAAAATTGCCCAGTCCTTCAAAGCCATCTGGAAAACATCTCATATGAGGCAGTAAGGTCCAGACATCTACACTGGTCATATATTTGGATGTCTGTGTTAACCAAGCAGTATCATACCACTGTAATGCAAAGCCTAAGAAGCTTGGTATTAAATGGCTTATGTATTGCTGAAAGAACTAATATTAAAAACCACAGAGATAAGATTTTTTTTTTTAAATTCCAAGCTGCAGCTTCAGAATCTCTGGAAATACCACCAGTCTTCAAGTCAGCACAAGTAAAGTAAAAAAAGGAACGAACTTCACCTGCATGTTTAGTGAAGGAGATGGAAAGACAAGGATCAGATAACTTTCCAATACATCAAAATGTATCTGCAGAAACTGGTTTCTCACGTAAGCCAACATGAATGCTTGGTTTGCAGGCACGAGGCTGTCCAAGTGAAGTAGCCGTAGCATCACAGGAAAAGGACAAAAAAGGCATCAGCTGTTGGTATGAGAAAAATCACAGGAACTACCCAAGACAGACTGGCTTGTGGTTTCCTTTGGGTTAGCAAAAATCATAGGAGTACTTTGCTGATTGCCTTAGAGTATTTGCCAGCAAATTACCACAATGGTTTCCTCTTAAGAATTAAGTGAGTGCTCAGATTAGGATCCTACATCACTAAAACAGGGAAGTTCTGTTATTGATTTTCATGGTTGTAAGAAAAAAAAATACAAACCAAATCCTTTGTAGCTGATCTTTTCTGGAGTAAAAACCTTACCAGAAACTAAAAGGCAGAGGGCTTTGCTGCACCAAGCTAAAGGAAGTGCAGAGCAGTAACTTTTTGCATATGCTATCATTATAAACAGTGACCATGGTAACAAACAGGATTTTTTTTCCCTCTAGACCCTGGGGAAACAACAACAACAAAAAAAACCCAAAACAATAAAAAAAAAAAACCAACCCATGGACATTTCTGTATATGTACATATATTAGTCTTAGTACGTCATTACAATGTTTGTGTGTCAGGACCTTGCCTTAAAACAGCTGCTCTCTTACTTTGGGTAATGTATATTCCCATTGATTTCCTGCTAAAAAGAGGAAACAACACACACACAATTTCTCTGTCTTTGTTTGTTGCCCAAAATGGAATACCCCTAAAAGGAAACCTGAAGTTTTTAGCTGACCAACAAGGGGCAAGAACAAAAAGAAGATGCTACATAATGAATATATAACAAAATGGTAATTGTCTTTTGATGTGTTATTTCTGGCCAGGTTTTCTTCCAAGTACATCTGTTTAGAAACCACAATTAAATTACTTTACTCTGCAGCTAGCATAGGGGTGGTGGCAAAAAAAAAAAAAAATCAACAACTAAAAGTGCTGATAGCTAAAAATGTCTTCTCTGGGAAAGTAAGAGTCAACTTTTTAAAAAAGATTACAAGGCTACAAGTACTTACCAAGTTATAAATCACTTTTCAAGTATACTGTGGCACAGGAAAATCTTCTGTGATGAAAACAGTGTCTAGATCATGTACTAAAGCAGCACCACATTACTCAAAACAACACTTTTCATGCAAAACTGAGGCCTTTGAAATCTCAGCACCACTTCAATCTCTGTTCAGCAGAACTGCCAGGACTAACTCACTGGTTAAAACCAGGTCCTGTTTGCCTTCCTTAAAGATCTGGATGACATGACTGAGTAAAAATTCCAGCTTTTACTCTTGGATCACAGACTTGCGCATCACTGTGCTTCATACTTAAGGATTAAGATACACACAGTGCTCCCACCCTATTCAGGCATCCCTCGTTTGCCTATACAGAAGCACCACAGAATAATTTTGATTGTCAGGGACCTCCAGAGGTCATCCAGTCCAACCCCCTCCTCGAAGGAGAATCAGATGTCAGTGGGAAACACAAGAAAAAAGCATTCTTACTGACACAACTTCATTATGAAGTCCTCACAAAAGGAGGACTTGGAGCGATTTAATGTCTTGCTTGGAGAAATGCCAACAGCCTACTGGAAACCTGACTGTTTCTGCTGGATTATGGAGCAGCCAGTGCACAGGAAGGGTTGCAAACCGCAGATCTCTTTCTCTGGTCAGCGAGGAGACCCACTAGGACACAACTATTAGGCACCCATCAGCCACCCCTTTCTCAGCTACCAAAAAATCCCATCGACTACACTGGAGTCATATGAGCATATCTGTGTTCTGAGTGTATAAAATAAAAGCTAATATCATGATTTCCTCATGAAAATTCACTTTGAAGACAACTCTACCATATTCTCATCGGTCTTGTGCAATATCTACCACACCCTTCAATAAAACTTCTCAAGAACAACCACAGGAACAAATAAAATTAAACAGCCCCTTCAAACTCACCATAGTCTATCTGTGAGTCACTCCTAACAGTAAGCATATTTTTACTGAAATCAGGATATTTTACAATTCTGAATCAATTATGTATTTTCATTATTTTGTACCCCACTGACATCCTGCAATGAGGCACTGCTTTCAGATGCAAAAAAATCCTGTGTTCTTGAGCATTATCACAGTGTTTAATGAAAAAGTGTATGTGGGAAAGCGTTGTGACCTAGAAAGGAGATGTACTGTATGAATGATGCACCAAGCCCAGAGAGTAAGACGTCATTATTCTATTTATATCTATAGGCAGAGGAAAAATGAGTCCAGTAAAAAGATGAAAGACTTCAATTGCTGCAGGAATTTTTATTTACATGAACAGATTTCAAAAAACCCCAAAAGACCAGAAAAACCCAGCACCCAAAGACGAAGACTAACATCCTTGTGGTACAAAGAAAAAATAATCAAATTTTTAATGATCAAATCCCAGTCTTGGCCAATTTGTTCTATTGGGTATTTAGTTTGCCTCAAGTCCAGTTGTCTGACATGAAGCAAAAATATTTCAAATCCATGGTTTCTATGTAGGCTCTCAAACCCATTTAAAAATTGTCTTCAACTGTTTCAAGCAATCTCACAAGACACTTAGAAATACAGCCCTTTTTTTTTTTTTCCAGATTTTCTTCAAAAACACCTATTTTCTTTTCTCTCCTGTGGCTGCACACCCCCACAGGCACGTAAGCCAGAGGCACCAGCACAACAGAGGTGTCAGACCAAACCACTTTCTGGAATGGCTCTCAAGAGTTTGCAGGATACAACGCAGATTCCACACCTGTGATTTTATTTCAACACAGATTAGATAAAGTGCAAGAGGGAAGGAAAGGATAACCCATCACTCCCAGGAAATCACAATGTAGGACAGTTTTAGTGTCCATACATCCTGCTGTAGCCTCTCAGGTGTTTTTCCTGTTATATTCCCCTTGTGTTGCCTGATCACCAAACAGCATCAACACTGAGGAGAGGAAGGGCTCCCTGAATTTATTATGAGACATCACTGGAGTCCATTTGTAAGAAGTAACAAGCATCTCTCTCTCTTACCCCTGCTCGTCATTTAAACCTTACTTCACACAAGTAAAAATCCTAGTGAACTGCCTCTCCTATTTTCATAACATTCTGAAAAATCACTGGCAAGCACAGGAGAGCTCAGGGACCCACTCAAACACATTTAACCTACATACAAAGAGCTAGGGGAGCTATTTCAGCCCTGCCTTCCAAAGGGAAAAAAACAAAACAAAACAAAAACCCACATGTAGAATCAATTACCAGTTCTGCCTTTTTGAGCCTCTGGATCTAACAGTTTTAACTCGCGGACTCCCTTACATCACATGTTTCTATGACAGCCCTGGTATGTATTTCAGTCATGGAAAAACCAAACCTTTGATGACCACTTCAGCTGTCATCAAAACAACCAGAACCTTGTCTGCTTCCATTCTGCATTTCCCTCTCTGTATTCCCCACGGACTCATGGCATGCTCTAGAAGGTACAGCCTCAGAGTACCTTTCCTAGAAGATTTCTGACCTGCAGTAAAATGAGAAGCTGCTGTGGTTTTAGAAGGAAGATTCTGACACACACCTGCAATGCATTCTCCCCTCTTCTAAGCAAGAGAAGCAGGTTCTGTGGCAGGCTCAAGCTGACACAGTGAGAAGGTCTGAGCTCTGTAAAGAAGGGATCCATCAGTAACCTACTGAAACATCACTAACCAGTCACAAAGGAGTAACACTCACAGTGTAGAGGCACTACCAGAGCAGGGACACAATCTCCTAGCGCTTCACCATAATGAAAATGGCAGTAAACAGGGCTATTTACCCATTCCAGCAGCCATCAACAGGCTGTCTTAACGCTTGCAAATGTTCTGCGGCTTCAAATACAGCCCACAGAATCACAGGAAGGGAACCCAGGAGGACATCTTGTCCTACTTCCCAATATTTAGTTGTAATAAATACCAGACCAATTTTACAGAAGCTGATTCTAATCCTATATCCATTTAATGTAACCAACATCAACCCCTGACAACCAAATGAAGCAACATGGACCTGACCAAAGGAGTTAAACTCGGTAAGCTTCCAACAGCAACAAAATCTGCTCTTCATCGATTTTTCTCACCTTCTCTTTTGATTTGCCTGCATTTTTTTGAGTGGAAACTACGAGGTGGTTTGCGTGCCGGCAGAATCCCAGCTGGAGGCTGCCAGCTCTGCACCCAGCCATGTGTTGTGTTAGGCATGCTGGAAAATGTTTGGGACACTCAGACCTCAGAGTGCCAACTCATGGCTGTGGAAAATTACCAAATGGTTACCGAGGAGAAAACTCAGATAAACCGCCAATTTTTCACCAAGGGTTTTAGTCTTGTCTCCCCTTTTTCACTGAGTGTCTCTGTCTTCTCTTACAAAAGTGCAGCTTTAGAGTTAGGACACTTTGTACTTTTCCCCCATATTACTAATTACGGCTACCAAGCCATAAAGGACTACCCCACACTAAGTAATTTTTCCTTCTTTTACATCATTGCATTCTTTGGCTGCCCAGAGTCCTTTATTGAAAAAGAGGTGACGAAGTTTAGTTGTTTCTTATATCTGGTTTATACACACAAAAAACCAAACCAGACATCATGCTTTTCATGACAGGTTTACTTTACTCAACCAGCAAAGTTAGGAAGTCCAACTTTACTATTTTTTTTAATTTATTTTTCAATTCATCAGGTTTCAAAGCCAAAAAACTTCTTTTAGCCAGAAGCAGCTTAGGACTACATGTAAACAGCAGCGTGAAAATAGGTCAGATTTTGACAAGTCTCTGAGTTACCTCACAGAAAGTCTTTGAGGAAATTGGAGATTTTCTGGGAAACTTACCCACATCATGTTTCCATTACTGAACAAATAATAAAATTATGAAAACAGGAAAGAGGTTTTTCACTGTAGCCTACTGTATTTGTTTCTTTGTCTCCCATTAAATTTCCAATGCTCTCCATACTGCTCATTTATTTCTAGACTAAGAAATCTCATATTTGCTTTTTCTAAGTTTATATGCACAGTATTATGAATCATATGCTGTGATAACAAACCAGCAGACAAGTCACCATGAAAATCTAACTTGTTTGGTTTGGGTTTTTTTCTACAAGCCAACCAATACTCGTTACAGCAACATAATTTATTTTTCAAGGAAGCATAAGTAGCAAAGTCTAAATGTTCAACCCAGCCTCTTGTGTTTTTAAACTGAGATAGCTGATGCAGGCACATATGAAGTCACAAATTACAGGAATGCTTTTAAGAAAGCATCTGGGAATGAGTAACTTGGTATAAACTGAGCACATGGGAAGATCCCCTGACCTACCAGAAGGACAAGCTAGAAAACATCTGGTTCAACTTCACCATTTGTACAGTTCCACAGGAGCACAACCAGAAATGTGTCCCCTGTCTGCAACAACCAAACTGTTCTACCACTTCCAGGACTGATTCATTCGAGGGAAAACATGAAAACAAAACAAGAAATCCTTTTAGATATGCAGAACAGGCCCACATCAGAAAGGCAAACAGAGCCAAGAGCTGAGGTGGGGCTTGCAATTTCCCCTCCATGGGCTCTACCCAAGAAGGGTCACATCCCACAAATCCACACTGACAGGTGCTCAAATGCCAGCCAGCAAACGAAGCTCACTGAAATCACTGCAGGCCTTCGCTTTTTACTGCTGGGCTCAACACTTCAACACAGTTAAGAGCTCTCAAGAGATCATCTGGTTTAAGGCCAAAGTATCCAGGGTTCTACTCAATCATGTCAATAAAAAGGATTATCAACCACCTACTTAACACACTCTTTTGCAGTGTTTCCATCCCTCTGACTGCTCACCTATTTGTGTCTAAGATAACCTGTTTTACAATATGTGCAAGTTAATGATTCTTACTAGTGTACAAGGTGTACACCACGTGCTTGGCAGAGATAAAGACCTGGTGTGCCCCATGAAGCTTGCCATCAAAGCAGTCACATTAAAAAAAAAAAAAGAAAAAAAAAAACAAACCCACGAAATAAGGGAACTATGCAAAGTTAAATCAGCAATTTTTTTGAGCCTCTCCTTTCACACAAAACTTAAATACCTCTGCAGAAATATAAGGAGAATCTGTTACAATTTTTTTTCATACTGGCAATTTAAACAAGATCCAGAATAAAAGCAACCAAGGCCTGAACCACAGTATTCCAAGCAAACCTCACTGGAGCAGATTGGGAATGGAACTGTGGCAGCTGAACACTCCCTGATCTCCAGAAGCATAACATCCGTGCACTTTTGTGTGACTTTCACAGACACTGCCACAGGCTCTACACCTTCAAAAGTTCAAACAGTGTCTAAGGACAGAAATGTCAGTGTTCCCGCTTCTTTTGTGATGTTTTTGTAACGAGAGACCTTGATTTACTTCAGATTTTTAGGCTTTCCTCACATTTTAATGATCTTGCCATTTGAATAAAGCAGGATGCTTTATTTAATTTGATTTTAAACCCTCCATTTCTTGACCAGCCGCCATTTGAAAGGAGGCATCTTCTCTTCTGTATAGAATGAATGCAAACCAATGTCATAAATATTTTTGTTCTTTGAACAACCACCAATGAAACTCAGGTCTGCATCTTTTTGGTCCTGAAAAGCAATCTGAGATCAAGCTGAGCATTTCTTAATTAATTTAATTTCCAGTGCTCACAAGTCTAAATAAGTTTTACAATAGCTGAGGTTCTCTCTTGAAAATACCCATCAGAAAATATCCATCTCAGAATTACATCAAGATCTTCCCTTCCACTCGGAGGAGAAAATAAAGCAAAGCAGACCAAGTCCACTAGTTATACCTGTGAGTGGTGGAAAGAGAGCTTGAAACTCACGGACCCTAACAATTTGGTGGTTTTTTGCTTGTGGGTTTTTGTTTGTTTGTTTGTTTTTTTCTTTAATAGGTGCACTCATGTCTATGAAATCATAGAATCATATATTCCAAGTTGGAAGGGACCATTAAGGATCACTGAAGTCCAGCTCCTGGCCTGGCACAACCCCAAAAATCCCACCATGTGGCTGAGAGAATTGTCCAAATCCTTCCTGAACTTTGTCAGGCTTGGGGTTGTGACCACTTCCCTGGGGAGCCTGTTCCAGCGCCCAACCACCCTCTGGATTAGAAACATTTTCCTAGGAACTTCAGAACATTTATTATCATGATTTTCAAATTCCTCTCCAAGCTCTGTGTCATTGGCCTAGAGTTTCTTGGCTTTTAACACTGTAGTTCTGTAGATTTGAGTTCTGATATATGAAGGTTGTATATGATTGCTCATGCATAAAAGTGAAATTATTCCAAGCTGCTCCAATTAGAAGCTGTAATTTCAGTAGAGGGAAAAGTCATTAAGTCCCAGATTCAAGGGCATCCCTTTGGGGAACTTCCATAAACTTTAACTACAGGGGCAATAAACACAGAGTGACAGCTCACATCAACTGAAATAATAAAACAGTGAGGTCATTTCTCTAGAATGCTTATCAAAATTTTATCTCAAGTAAATGATTTATAGTGCCAGATAGTATCCATCAGGGCTACTCCTCTTTCTGCCTTGCAGTCAGGCATTCTCTTAAGGGGAGATACCTTTCAAACAGAAGAGACAATTCCCTCAATTTGTCAGCTGGCAGTCTCCAATAGATATGATAAGATAATGTTGCAAGCAGACACTGAGTGCTTATTTTCACTCTGAGGGCCTCAGTGCACATCTACATGCAAAGAACATTTTTATTTATCTTCTCCACTGGTCTGGCCATACAGAGATCAGAAGCCACAACCTGCTCTCCCATCCTGCACCCTTCCAGTGCTACTACAGGCCCTTCAAGCATTGTTTCGTTCAGCCCAGGGATGGTGATTTTCCAGGCAGCAAAGGGAAACCAAGCACAAGCAGCCTGTAGAAGACTTCAGAAATTGAAGCCTGGATTCAGAAGAACCCTAAGGTACTTGTATCAACATTGAAATGAGCTGGGCCACTGACTTCAACCACAACACTGAACTGGATTTCCTCAATTTGTGCAATGCTCGAAACTCCAGATTATTTTGACAGGAACACTGGGTGACCCAGGAATGCTCCTCCTCAGGAGCAGTTACGTAAATTTACCAGGCATTATTCTTTCCTTGTCCAGGATGAAGTCTGTCATATTGATACTGCCACCAAAGCTACTTCTCCAAAGTAAACTCTGTAACTTGCACAAGCTAACACCTTAGCTTGTTTGTTTACATTTTTCTTAAATTACTGCTGTGTCGAAAATTCTATAGGCAAAGAAATTTTAAAAAACCAAACAAAACCAACAGAACCCCAAACCCTGCACTGCACTTCATCTTCTTCTCTCCAGCCCATTGCACTTTACCATGAGGAAAAAGGAGAGCTCTGTGCCAAATCAGAGGAGAGAGGAACAGAGAGGTTAGGAGATACACCCACATCCTGCAGACAGTCACTGCAGAAACAGCGTGAGAACCTGGATGTGAATATTAAAATATTCACTAATTAAAACATTTAAATCCCACACGTATTTTTTCCTTCTGATGTTCTTCATTATTGACACTATATGGGAAGCTGCATTTAGCAGCCCTTGTGGGTGGGCATAGGTCATCCTCTGCTTCTCTATATTCTATTTTCCCCAGGAGAGGCTTATGCAATATCCTGATGTTCAAACAATAACGGAGTCATGGAAAATGTGCTCTCGCATGAAAACTTCAGGAGGGGGATGGGATGAGATGGAGAGCTGTCCCATTATACTCAAAAGTTTCAATTTAAACCAGCTGTACAACAAATAACTTCCTGCACT
This sequence comes from Donacobius atricapilla, assembly GCA_013397315.1. Taxonomy (NCBI): domain Eukaryota; kingdom Metazoa; phylum Chordata; class Aves; order Passeriformes; family Mimidae; genus Donacobius; species Donacobius atricapilla. The sequence goes on along the minus strand of WBMY01017859.1, from coordinate 597,867 downwards.
TTGCCACAAAGACACTGCAAGGATACTCTCTGAAAACAAGTATTTTTTGGGTCAAGTGTGTATATCCACTACAGTGATAACACTGTACTTCCTGCAAGCTCAGCAACAGCCACATGGGATTCTGCACAACTTCACCATTTTCCAGTGTTGCTCTGTTTCAGAAGCGGGACCTGCCTTTCTGTCTCTCACCACAACATTTCAGCCTGCCCAGGTAGCTCTCCTGGACGTTAAAGAGAGAGGGCTTCCCTAGGGAAACCTGTTTGCAATCTCTTGTCCTTGCGCCAAGAGGGAAAGCCCAAGCCTGACACCATGACCACAGTCATGATCACATGCCCAGTCCATACAGATGTTTCCATGTGAAACTCAGGATGAAGTCATCTCAGTCTTTTCCCTTCAGCCGTGAAATGGAGGGAACTGAACTGAGTCCCTGTCTCTTTCCTTCACCCATCCATCTTTTCACATAAGTTGTAGGAAATCTGTGCCTTTCACCTTTCTACATCCTGTGAAAAATTTGTCTCTAGCAGGCTCAAAGTCTTAGAGGTCAGGGCAAAACACATGAGGAACATGAGGCAAAACACATACAAGGAACAAAAAAATGGAATTTGTGTGACTGGAAGAAACGCAGCGAAAAACAGCTTCATGGTCCATCACCATAAATGGAATGCTTTCTGCCATATAAAGACACCCATGACCAAAACTCACTAGCAAGACACCATGATTCACACAAATGATGCAGAATTTTTATCTATTTTCAGATAATTTAAATAGTTAAAGATAACTACTACACATTTCTATTTTATTAGATAATGCAAAGCATGGTCTGGGTTCTTTATTTCTGCATGGAACCACTTCAAGTATGATGAGCTGTGACCTAACACAAACCTTTTGGTTTTTCCTATTTTCCTCTAGAAGTTTTGATGCCTACTGAAAGGTAACAATGGGGAAATATCTGTTTTCATTTTAAAGTAGAGTTTTCAGTGACTATAGGCCTAGGAAAAGCTTGAGAAGTGTACCAGGAGGAAAAAAAACCTCAACAAAACAAACCACAAACAAAAAGCTAAAACTAAAACTCCCTCACAAGAGAAGTAAAAATAATGTTTCATATTAACAGGTACATACACTCCAACATAAAGGTTTCTTTCTTTTTATAACTTGGAGATGACATGGCTCATTCAGGCAGCTGTCACAATAACTCATAACATATTTGGCTGAACGAGTGGAGCTGTATTTCTTTGCCATAAAACTTTTTGTGTTTGTTTTGAAATTCCCCATACAATTTTTTCAAGCTAAGGCAGCGGGCGAACATGCCTGATGATGCAACCACACAAAATATACGCTGTATATCTAACCTGAATCCATCTGTCAAGTCTTTGGGGCTTCAGCAGCTTTAGCTATGACCAACTGACTTATCCTCCTCAAAATCCTCCACCAGGGAAGGTCAACTTACATAGAGCATCAACGCCAAAGATAAGCCTTGCTGACGCAGAACAAACATTTTCTAGCTCCTGTGGGGGCAGGAGGATGCTCTGTTAGAAGATATCAGGCACGTACGACCTCTAATGACCCAAAATAGCTGTGCACCTCAGAGGACACTTTCCCTCTGGACTTCTTACCTTGATCCACAAAAGCACGGCAAATTGTTGCTGATCCAGGCAGCTCAGCTGTTCCAAGACACCACAGTGCAGAAATGTACCATTAACTTACTTTTCCATGCACAGTTTATAGGTGCTGGTAGTCCATGCTGGGCTGGAAAAAAATGGGGGGGTGGGTTGTTCCTTATGAGCTTTGTGCAGACAGCTTGTGTGAGTTTTAGACACCATACAGGCTATGGCAAGAGAGCAAGGATGTTGAAATAAAAGCATCACTCCTTTCCTGCTGCCACATGCTCTGTGGCCATAGAACTTCACCATATAGTCAGTCTCCATCTAAATCGAGGAGGTTTAAAACCCATTGTTTGCTATTTTTAGCTGTTACTGGGGGGGAAAATGATTCTCTTCCCCTTCACACTGAATGTTTGTACTGTTTATCACCTTAACTTCCTTTGAAATTCAGCATTTAGACTATTTTCTTAAAGGAGCAGGTCACTAGACACCCTTCAATGATCCTGCCACACAAGTCAGATGCCATTTTATGCTTAGGTTATTTTTAAAAGTGCCTCTGTAAGTAGAAAGCAAAGCCAACAGCAGCTACAAAACTTGTCAGCACAAAGACTAAAATGATCTCCACAATACATGGCTTTAAGTAACCTCACAAATGTCAACCTCTGCCCTCTTGCTCAACTTCTGTCCCCCAAAGCTACCATCAATATTCTCTGCAACCTGTCACTCCATCGATTTTCCAGCATTCAGAGTCTCTCAGCATTATCATAATGAAAATCGCTACTGGAGACTTTCCTGCTATTCATTAATAATCATAACCCATCAGTTGTTAAGATTATTTGAAACAGCAAATTTACAGAAAGTTCTTCATTTGCTTTTAGCAATTATCTCAGCATCCCAGCCAGCCACTAAAGTCCTGGGGTCTGACTGCTTCACTGCAATGGGATCCAGGAATCCTCAGATTCCTTTCTGAAGACATTCAGTATGTTGGCACGTACAGTCCCCTGCCAGGGGTTTAGCATGATTATTTAGAATAAACCAGAGCTGCCTCTGGGCAATCTCCATGGATTTGCCCCTGCCTTAGCTCAGCCTCTCCTGGTCTCCCCAGCACCTGAGCCTCTCTGCCCATGGCTCCCTGACCACAAACCTTTCCAGTGGTTTTCCCCTTTAGTCAGTGTTTTTTTTCTCTCTTCTGAGGGGAATTTTCTACCAGTGAAGCCATTAAAGCATTAAACTTGACTTCTCCTGAAAAAATCCTGATGGCAAAATGGACCAGGTTTGCTGGCAAAGCATGAAGACAAACAAACACAAAATAATCAGCACAAAAGTGGTGCTTTTCATTCCTGTTTCATAAAGTTGTCAAATCAACACATCAAATGCTCAGCATAGCAAACATCTGCAGACAACCAGGAGCAGGAACACACCTGGCTTTTGGTGGAATTTTCCTTAGAGCACTCACACATAGGAGAAAAACCACTTCACGCCTGGATATAACAAATCATACATCAAACGTGGAAAATAAAACCACAGAAAGAAGTTAATCTGACAAGATTAGCATTCTCTCCACCTGTTCTTCTTTTTTTTCCCCCAAGGAATCTCCATGTTTTTTCCTCATAAAAACACTGTGAGCATAAGAGTGTGTTTTTTCTCTCTTCCCTTGCTGAAACTGAAGCCTGTGGTGAAGTGGAAAGAGGTGGTGATTATTAATTCCCTGCCTCACACACAGAAGGATCAATCATCACCTTTGGATAAGCAGAGCTGTTACAGAGAGAGAGGGAGCGTGTGTGTGTTCGGTGTGTATGAACACACGCACACATATATGGTAACTACTGGTTTTTCACTTTTCAAACTATTTGCTTTTTGAGACTGGAACATTCTGATCCTGGCAAAATGACGCAACTTATTAGTGGCAAGAAGTGACTCAGTGCCTTGCACTATTTTAGAAAGCCAGAAAAGAGGACTGCTAACTCTGCTACTTCCAATTCGCACACACTTCCAAATTCAAACTTTATTATGGAAAAGAAGGAAAAAAAAATAGAAGTACAATGGAAAAAACCTTCAAAATAACTCATAAGAAAGTACAAGGAACACTACACAGCTTTCAATTTGTTCTTCTTAAAATGACCAGGAATGAGAAAACACCTGATCAACGATTTATTCTAATTAGCTCTGCTTTTAAAAACAAATCACAAGACGTCAGAAAGAAAAGTTTACAAAAAGTCTCCGGGTTTTCTCCATCCATAGCTCTTTCAGTAAGTCAGAGAAGGACCGATTTACCCCAACTGTACATCCATGCTTCATCCAAAAGTCATTTCCCTGAGATATTTTATGTCAGCACCAGTAAGAGTGAAGAGGTATCCCCAGAGTGTCTCCTCCAGGAAAAAGTGGTTTCTGAAAACTGTGCTGCATCACTGGCAGTGCACACACTGTATCAGGGCAAAAAGCACATCCCCAAGGCTACTCTAGACTTGCAAAAGTAAAGGTGGGGAGTCTCCAGTTCACTTTACTGTTGATCCTATTTCTCCATACTTGCAGTTCTGCATGGTTAAACAAACCCTCAGAGGAAGCATTTTAGTTATTTTATGCATATACGAAAAATAGAGATAAATTTACATATGAAGGCTCTTTGACACAGTGGTCACAGCATTGTGGAGAGCTAAAAGACACAGCTTCCATTTTGAGAAACACTATTTACATACATTGATGTGTAACTTATTTCCCCTCTTAGTTTGCTTATGCCGGAAGTGGAAGTCCTCATACCAACTCACTTTGAAAATAAGGCTTGAAAAATTGTTAAGGATGGCCTTTTCTGGATCTGAAGCTCCAGCTGTACCAGCCAAGCCTTCTAATACAACTCCCAGGTACCAAAAGGTGGTTTTGATAACACAGTTATCAAACTGAAACAGGCTGCATTAAATACAGGCATGTATTTAACATAGAGGATTGTAAAGGTGACTAAAGAAGAAAACAAATTTCCATCCCTAAATTCTGTAAAATTGTGGCATAGATTTAGCTGTAAAGTTATTAAAGTAATTTGAGTATTGTTTATTAAAAAAAAAAAAAGGAAAAAAAAAAAAGAGGGAGGGCTTAACATTTGACATTTATTAGAGAATATAATAATGTCATACTGAGTCCCTGTGCCCTTATGCACCCAATCAACACAGAGATGTAGGCATAATAAGAGAGTAGAGATTCCTCTCCTACCTCTGCAGCAAGAACCTTTGTAGCAAGTACTGAAAATATCAGCTAAGCATTTCTCTGACAGCTACTTCCAAATCTGCCATTTTTATGTGGATTTTAGAATCCAGAGAGATGGTTTTTGTTTTGAAGCCATAGTAGTCTACATAATCCTGTAATTTCATGCAGTGTAGTTTCTGAGTTCACAAAAGTGTCAATGTCATATGCAAGCTCTACTACAACAAAACTCCCTGTAATTATGTTTGGCAGCTGTTTGTGGAGAAAGAGAAACCAAAATATACCTAGAGAGAAGGAAGAAAAATTAGGAGTAAGATGATGAAAACATAAATGGGAAAAAAAAACCCCAAACTCAAGGCTTGGAAAAAAAATAGAGAGAATTATTGTCTTACTTAAGTGATCCCCTGTATTGAAAAGAGATTGCAATCAGAAATCTGCCACTTATCCAACAAATTAGCCTGACTTTCAAAGGCATCCTTTAGCAGATGTGTGCCTTGGAGTAATCAGTGCACCCATTACATGGCAAGCCATTTATTGCAGGAAGCAGGATTAGACTGAATCAAGGAAACAAAACCAACTCTCCTCCAAAAAAAAACCCTAATTAAAATCAGGCAATGTATCTTTTAGACAAAAGTATTTTCAACCTGAAGCATCATCTGGTGGGAAACGTTGAGAATAGCTGGAGGAGTAGAATTCCAGGATCTCTACATCTTTTTTTTTTTTTTCCCCCATTTAAGCCTGAAGGTTTGTGAGAAAGATGACACACTCCCTAGAAGAGACAAGGAGTGTGCTTTATGTCACCTTCATTATCAGCCTCCAGCTTTATAAACACACAAATTCATTGCACAGTGGAAAAACTTGTTTTCTTACCAGCCAGGGAGGATGAGGGGTTTATTCTCCAGACCTGGCATCGGCTTTGACACATCACACTCCCTTCTGCCTCTCTTCTCCTCAGGGAAAGTCATGGGGTCAGAGCTGTCTGGGCCCTACAAATGGCCCTTCAGCTCCCTAAAACTGACCTGGGGACTAAGAGGCTGCAGTCATCAATGGAAGGCAAAAGCACTCACCAACACTGGCAGAGTGGAAAAACAAAAATAAAACAAAACTACTAGGGGCACACTTTCAACTGTAGTGTCTCATTCCCCAACTCACCACCATTAGTCTAATAGTTAAAAGAAATTGATGGGAAATGCCTCTCCGTCCCATTCCAAACTGCAGCACTGATTCACCTGCAGAGCCCTGATCAGGTAATTTAACCCCTCCCTTTGTTTTAACCAGCCGTAATGGGAGGATGAAGATCCACATCACCTGAGGTCTGAAGAGGTTTCTTCCCACAAAGATGCTTTGAAGGGTAAGTAAGCAACAGAAACGACAAAAAGCACAAATATACAGTAATGAATCACCTACTATAAAACAAAATACTTCAACGAAAAAACAAAGATAAAATTTGAAAGTCAGATTTCTAAGAAGCAGCAAAAGAAGTTAACTCAGATTTTACCATATCTGATTATATTTGGGATGCTCTGAAAATGAAGTTCGCTAAACAGCAAGTTTACATACGAAGAAAAACACTGTTCCAAAAATGCAAAGTTTTACAAAAAGTGTACATTTATAACAGGGTTCAAATCTTTCAAATTCTTTAAGGTTTTAAGCCTAGTTTCTCTAATATGTGGGCATTTTTGGCCATTCCTACTACTTCTTTGTGATCAATTCCTCAAGCATTCATCAAAGGCAGGTATTGAATATGGGAGCCCCTCTCCTGCATGTCAAATATGCCCTAAAAATCCTAAATGGGTTAGAACAGACAAACAAATACATAAAAGAATGTAATATGAGCTTTTGGACATTTGGCGCAGTTTGGAAACTGTGGATCACCTCTTTTTTTCAGCTGGTTTCTGCTCTTTCCATTTACCCAGTGAATGTCCTGCCTTCCCAGCTTTTAGCTTCTCTGGTTAAAGAATGAATCCCAGACATTTTCTGCTCCTACACACCCCCTTTTATTTAGCAATACATTTGAATGGAAGGATGAGCATCACTGGATGAACATCTTGTCTAAGCCGCAGTGTAATTTCAGTGCCTCTAAAAACACTAAAGAACAGAAGTATGATCTTAGCAGTTACTGTTGGATAGTTTTTTCCCTGACTTGCAGAATAAGATGAAATGCATCCATGATCAGTATGTTTCGTTCTTTGCATGGCTGCCATTTCCTTGTGATTTACAATGCTGGTCATTCAACCATTAGCCACCGACATTCCCAGAACACCCAGCATCTGAAATAACATATGGAACAGCTCTGTTCACCTCAAACTCCATTAAATCTATTGTGCTAAACAAGAATGGAAGCAAAGGAAGGACTGTAAATACGCAGGCAGAGGCACTTAAATCTACTGCCAATTCAGAGATTAATGAATTCCAGAATTCACCTAATCTGGAGTGTATTACCCCTGTAATAGACTCCACCCTGCACATACAACAACATGTTCTCACCCCAAAGCTGTGCTCCAGAACACTTTGATTATTTATCAACATATGGCACCCCTTATTTTTAAAGTATATACATCACAGCTTGACCTCTTCCCAGGACTGAGTTTTATACATCATTATGATTATACATTTTTAAGAATTCAGTTTCTCAGTCCTAGCTGAGAGGGAGATTTCATAGCCTTGTGTATTCTTGCCCTGGCCTCTGCAAACAAGTGTCTAAACTATCATCTGGTACCCTTAAAACTATGACACTCCAACCTGTTCCTAACTTCTCTCCTAACAGTGAAGCAGCAATAGGTCCGGACAAGAGCTCACTTAATTTTTTACCACCAAGCCCCATGTTAGGAAAAAAAAAAGCGTGTGTTTTGTTTTTTTTTGGTTTTTGTTTTTTGTTTTTTTTTCTGGTTCTGTTCAGTCCCTTAATGGCTGTCATTAATTGCCAGGGTCCACCTTTCAATTGAGCAGCTCTGGTGTTTAACAACATACACAATTAGCTGGCCCTGTTACTGTTTATCTCGGAGGCAGGCACGGAAATTTCCAAGTGCGTGGTGTCTGCCGTGCCCATTAGGAGGAAGAGTGAGGACATTAGTCTTTGTGACATATGGTATTCAGATGCATCCCACTGACACAGAACATAAATGGCCTCGGGGCACTGATGGCGAACACGTAACTTCTGAAGCCACCACGGCCCAACTGCCCACCAATTTATCACTGTCTCACAAAAGCCATGTGTACTCACTCACTCCTGCTAGCCATCCTCTCAAAGGGGCTGGCATGTCACTACAAAAGGGACAGTCAATAAAACTGTCAGTGCGCTCCGAACCTTTTTCCAGAAGGAATCCTGCTTGCCTGCCTCTCTCTGTCCCCACACTCAAATGCACATCTGGGAGCAAACATTACAAAAAGCTTAATGGGAGGCAATGAGAAATGAGAGCCAAATGAAATTCTTACCTCTCCTTTTGCTTTGCAAATCCTCTCAAATTCCTTGTAATAATGTAAGTGAAAATAGATGCAAATGCAGGGAGAAGAAGCAGTAAATAATTGACTGATTACCATTGTCTGCTCCTATGCCGAGCTCATTAGGTAATTATGAGGAACTGCAAACAAGCTATATAGCTCTATGAATGCATTTAAAATCAACACATTTTGGGGGTGTGAGGGGAGAAATACATTGCATCACGTTTCCTGCACCACTGTTCCTTTTAACTCTTATTTCGAGCTTAATAAATCTGCTACTTCACTTATTTGGAGTTTAATAGAGACATTGAAGTCAGAGATGAATGTTCTTGCTGCTGCACTTAAGAAACACGAAAATCTTGCTGTCACACATGCTGGCATGGCTTGTATTTCTTGTTTACCTCGATCTATAACTTAACAAGCCCAATTTCCTTTCAGTAGGTACAAATACTGGTGTGATTGACACATGGAAAGTGACGCATATCCAGCTGCAAAACTGCTTAGAAGATGCATTAATCATTGCCCCTAAACCAAAACAATCTCTCGTTGCAAGACAAGGTGTGCCTGTATTTCCAGACCCACTGGCCCTGGCCTAAAGGCACCAGACCTGTGCAAAGCAACTGAAGAAGGGTTCCCAAGATCTCCTTTCTGAATACAGTGGGGTATTGTAAATACTGGTTTGTAAGGACAAAACAGAACTAGGTTAATACCAATATAGAATGGAATAACAGGATTTTTTAAATCTCCTTAGGCCAATAAAGAGCTGTCAGTAGGAAAAAATAAAAAAGGAAAGAAAAAAAAATTCTGGTTGAAACTTCTTTCCTCCCATGCTCAGCACTTATGCAAGATGTAATATAAATATATTAATAATTTAATAAAGTAGTTAGGANTTTTTAAATCTCCTTAGGCCAATAAAGAGCTGTCAGTAGGAAAAAATAAAAAAGGAAAGAAAAAAAAATTCTGGTTGAAACTTCTTTCCTCCCATGCTCAGCACTTATGCAAGATGTAATATATTAATAATTTAAAAAGAATAAAGTAGTTAGGATTCCTGCCTGTTTCTTTCCAGCTACCCCAAGCCCCAGTCTCCCACAGGCAGGTGAAAATTCATAAATTATTCCATAACCAGTCCACCAAGCCATTTTGTTAGAGAGGCTGAAGGGCCAAGAATGTTGTTTTAAGTGTCAAAGAGCAAATATGGGAATCAAAGATAATGCTGGTTACTTCTGTAACAGTATTTTAACATTAGGTAAAAATAATGGAGTGGAACCCTAAGTTCTTGCCCATGAGTTTAACCAAGAAGGAAAAGCAAACAAATAAACAAAATCTGGAAGTTAAATACTAAATGTTGAAAGTAATTAAAAAAACAAGTTTAGATGAAGTTCACATAAAAGCAGAGAAAAAGAAAAGTTATTATTTTGGAAACATACATAAACAGATTTACATTTAGAAAACAGGGCATTTTACCATTCAAGTTCTCCCTGCTTCTCTTAAACTGAACCTGAAGAGCTGCTGAGTAATGCCTGATATAGGAAAAATACTACATAAGATACAAGTATTCATGTGTGCTGGCCAGTGCAACCGCTTGAAAATCCAAACTGAAGATTTCACAGCCAGAACTAGGAAAAACTGCTTTTGCTGCAAGTTGTAAAGACTGTCCCAAACTCCCACTGCAGTTAGCCCTGGCAAGCACAACTGCACCCTCGGTGGTGAAAACACGTCCCAGGTAAGTGGGAGGCTGCAATGACAGCTTCTGCAACATTCTTCTTTCCAGCTGATGTCCTCTCCACCAGAGGATGGCATCTTGCAAGCAGCTGATGTTCAGCAGTTTCCAACAGTGTCGGCTGACTGCCATATCTTAAAGCAGCACCTGACCACATCCCTAGATTCGACAGTCTAATCAATACCGATTTCAGTGATCTTCCAAGTCAGAAGAGGATTCTTCCTTTTCCTTGGAAGTTACAGGAACAGTTTGACTGTACTTCCTATTTATGGGTATCATTCTGTTAGGGGAGGAGGAAATGAGAGGGAGAAGAGAAGGTAAGGAATGTTTCCCTTTGGTAGGCCACCAAACGGAATTTATTTAAAACCCCATAAAATTAGCACAGATTTTGCAATAGATTTAAACTGTCTTTACATTTGTTTAAAGCAAGTCTGAACTGCAAGCGTGGGAATATTTCTTCTACAAATCTGACCTCACCTTGTCCAGTAAGTGACCCAGGGGACCAGACTGCAGTATTACAGTCTGGAGGTAGTTCAAGCATTTTCACAACCAGTGGATAAATCCTGGTTTGTTCAAGGCCTTATTAATGCATCAGAAAACACTCGGGAGTTAGCACTTCAAATTACTTAGAAGACAAGGTCTTATCTTTGAAAAACAGGTAAGTTACCAATTCAGAAAGGGTTTTTTTTTGATAAAAGAGGTGTCAGTCGAGACAAATGGCAGACTCTTATAGCAGCCTGTTATTTATTTGTACAGCCCTAGAGTACCAGAGAGATGAAGTTTAAAGCTGCACGTGCTCACCACAGCGACACAGGGACAACCTTTTCTCCATGGAGAAATGGAAAGCACACGTGTCCTTCCAGAACCCCATTCACTCACACTTTGCAGTGCCAAGTACAAAAAAAAAAAAAAGACAACCACAGATAGTTTGTTTGCTGACAAATCGGCACCAAAGCCTTGGAAAATTCTACAAGTAGTGGCAAGGAATTTTGTGCTAAATAACGTGTCTGTGGTGGGGATGAATCCGGTTCAAGGGTGATAGAGGCAGGAAGTAATAAAGAAAGAGAGTCAGCATCAGACTCGGTCAAAAGTTTTTAACACCCAATTATCATAACTATAAACAGCAGGAAAAAAAAATAAAATTTATTGAAATCAGGATAGCACTGCATGCGTCCCATCTAGGATTTTTAATTCTATGAAACCCCCTAGCATATCAATCAGCTTTAAGGAACAACTAATAAATTTTAATATTCCTCTTGAAGTTCATATTAAAGCATTTTACAGTAGGAGTTATTAGTTTATTACTAACAGATCAATATTAATATTGATTTGACATAATGAAGTTAACGAGAATTCATGTGAAGACAGCAGAATGATGGGAAACAAATATTACACAACATCATTAATAAATACTGAGTATACACCAGATTTTGAAGCTCTATCCTCTCCTCATGAAGGAAGTGAGTCCTAAAAAGGCAGAACTCCAATGTTAACTTCACTTGCCATTATGGTTTCAACTGGATCAAATGGAAAGGAACATTCTCTTATCACCCTAAATGACACAATAGCATAAAAATTACATTAGAAGACAAGACCTGTGAAAATACGCTTGTATTATATCATACATTAAGCCAAGCCAACACTTAAAAAAATGAAGAACTGTAGCATTCAGAGTATCAGCCTGAGGAAATTGCATTTACAGAGAAGGGATCCCACAGGTGAAGACTTATAATGCTTTAGGACTGAAGAATAACTACAAGTGTGGGTAGGTCATTCGTGGGCTGCCCAATAACATCCAGGTGAAAAGCTGGAGTACTTTTGTGAACCTCGCTCAAAAGGTACCATTATAAAGCACTTGCACTTCCTTAGCTTCCAGCCATGAAGACCAAGACATAAATCCAGTTTCCAGCAAAGAAGTCAACAAGCCTCTTTATTCCCAATAAAATTGCTAGTAGCAAGCATATAAACATATTTCTAAACGATTTCCTTATTTTAAGTCAAGCGCTGTAAACTAGTTAGCTTGATGGTAATTATTCAGTCCTGAAATCTATTTCTGCCCTGGCTGAAAAAAATAAAGCTGGAGTTTAAAAAAGAGAGAGGGAAAAAAAAAATAAATAAATTTTAAATGCCAGTCTTGCAATAGATGTGGCTTTGTTTTCCATGATAGCACATGGGGGTTTAGTGGTGCAAGTACCATCTGAAGAAAAAGCTCAAGTCTGTTCTTGACTCATAGGCAACTGTAGTACAGGCAGGACTAGTAGCATCAGTTTAAAGTGGCCCAACACTTTCCATAATACAGCTCATTTTAAGTTGCATGTGCAATGTTTGATTCTTCATTTTGTGCCTGAGATTATGGATATGGGTTGAAGGCTCGCTGTGCAGATGACAGAGATGACATTATTCTACCCCTGTGGAAATTTAGATCTGCTTTCTTCTAAGTCCTATTTCAAATCATGAATTCCACAGTTTGGAGGGGATACAGTACTGCCGACGTCATTCTCTGTCCCTCTCACAAGCTTCCCCAAAATGGCCAAGTTGTAAGACAATGGAAGTAGAGCTTTGGATGCCCTAAGCCCAGAAAGTCCTGCCCTGCTGCCAGGGCTGGGGCACACAGACAGCAACAACCAGCAGGAAAAACTTCTCTAGCTCACTTAGTAGAAGTCTGCATTCACTGTTTAAGTACCTTACTTGCCTAAAGGAAGCTATAGTCTCATTTTAGTTCCACATCAAACCCGCAAAATTTGACTTTAATAAACACTTATGAAATTCAGTTTAGACAACAACAAGGGAACCAATTCACAAACTTGGGGTGGCCACATAAATAATTTTAGAAGCTAGTGCAGAAAGCAGGTTGTGATTCAAGACCTCAGGGCATCCAAACTCTCTCCTCTGCCTGCTGCATGACCTCAGACAAGTAATGCCACTCATTCACTTAATACTTCTATTACCTTACAATTTCCTCTGATGAAAGCAGGATAGTGAATCAGATCTCACCATTTAGGTAGACATCAAAATGCACGTGGAAAGTGGACTGATATGAGAAAGTGAGAGAATCGAAGTTCTTATGGTTGAAGAGACCAGGTGAAAATTAATCCCATTTAAAATGGGGCTGTCTGTAACATATTTGATAGCAGACAGACCCCAACTTGCTCACATGTCAGAATCCCTTTGAGTGACAGAAATTTTACAGCCCGACACCTTTTCCCTTGGGTAGCTGATTATTTCTTCTGACATTCGCACAGCTCTATTTCCCTTTTGTGCTGAGGAAGAGGCACCTGTGCTTCTCCAGTCATTTGCAATATTCAGATTCTGCTTTTGAACTTTCCTTTGCCCCAGTTTCTTGTCATCACTGCCTAGTTATCGGCATGGGGAAGCGAGCAAGTAGCTTTCTCTCTTCCCTCAGGCAATACCATTGCTGCGCTTTGATTTGCGTCACAGAGACAAAAAAAGTAGAACAGCTGCAGCCCTTAATTGCAGAAACCACGTATGCGAGGCCAAGCTGCAGTTTCACTGTTGCTCTTTCAGCTAGAAAAATTATTAAAGGCCCAATCTTTTGCTTCCCCAAAAACATAGTTTCCCAGCTTGTACACGAGAGCAGTACGCAACTTTCGGACAGCGAAATATGGTAAAAAAATTGAAAACATCAATACTTTAAAGAAGAATAGAGGCAATTTTCAGAAATAGACTCCTATACCTGGTACATCACCTGAGTGCTTCTTGTAACTCTGTTAAGGGAGCAAATCCATCACTGCTTGTCCCTGTTCTCCAGATCCCTCCTTGGAGAGGATGGATGGGCACAGGCACTTTATTCCACTTGCTAAGGTGGGTTAGTGTAGCGGGAAGGGTCTGGAGTCTGGGTTGTTGTTTAGGTGCAGGCAGCATTCTGTTAATAAATATGAGATCTGAGAGTCACATCTGGCATTTGCAGTGAGGGGAAGACCAGCAGGTCTGGCAGTGCATCCCAGGTTCCTGGGCATGTCTTTCCCCAGATTTTAGCCCTAACTCTTTCACACATACATCGCTCTGATTTTTTCAGCCTTCTCTTCTGTTTCACAGTTTCATGTTTTGGGTTTTTTCTTACGCTCTGGTCTGTAAACACTGGCCAATGTTAGTGTAGTCTCAAGGTAGTTTTCATTCTTTGTCTTAGAGATATGGACAGCTGATGGACAGTTGTCTTGACCAACGGGATGGGGAGAGGTGTCAACCTTCTCCCCCAATCCCTGGCCTTTGTAGAAATACTATAAAATGGAGTCAGACTTTTCAAATAAATCAGTTTTAGTTCATACCTGCTGATCAACGTATAAGTGTGTGTTTGTGTGTGTGTGACGAACTGCATCACACCTACGCACTCCTTTTTACACATCCACAGGCGCACTCCCACAACAAAACAAAGAACAGCTTTCATTAACTGAGCATGGAACTGAGGAGCTTGACTTGTTGGGAATTCCCCAACAGAGAAAGCTGGTCACCATGGTCCAGCCCCGTCAGGAAAACAATGACTATGGCCAGACCAATACTAATCTGGACTAAAACAGACACATATAATACCTCTTTCCCACTGAAACACTTTCTTGCAGGTATATAATCCCTCTGGTTCTGAATGGCTGTTTTTGAGGTTTTCATGACGATGATCATCTCCTTCCCTACTGCCCAAGTTACCAGATGGTCCCAGAAAGTATTTTAAGATACAGTTCATTTACCCTGTAGAGCATTAAGACAACTTTATACTGAGAAGGATCATCAGCATCTGATGATGATGATCTTTTGCTTCTAAAGAATAAAGCACTTCTGTAATGGACAATGTGCTAATACATTAATATTTCAGAAAAAGGAGTAAGGATATCAGGGTGGTGCACATATGAAATGCAGAAAGACCATAACTCGCTAAGAAAGAGAAAACCATCAATTAGAATCCCAAACAATATAATAATTAATTACATTAGAAAGAAATCTTCCAGTACCTCAAGGCCTTAGCAAATCACTACACAAATTCAGATGCAGAATGCTTTCAGACTGTGCACTCAACATTTACACCTGCAGTAGCCATGTGCTGGTGATGCAACAGCTGGATAAATCTGCTCCTCCATCCAACCTCCATCAGCTGACTCAAAACCAGCAAGGAGCATGAGAAATTTTTCATTATACTGTAAATGATATGCATGTTCCTGATGCTTACACAGCCCTGCTTTCATGAGGAAGAAAAGCCAAAAATAAAAATGTCCCAACTTAAAAGAGTGCCCTGTTCCAGTGGTATTTACACTGCTGCAGAAGTGTAAGGTTTGGATTACTAACGTGGACTATTCACGACCAAATTCCCAGGAAAACCCAAGCTGCAAAAGGTTGTGCTTGCTTTAACTTCTTGACCAAAAGGTAAAACTCTTCTAGACAACTTTGCAGTTTTGTTTAAAAACTATTTTAGTCCTGATGAAATTTGTCATTTTACAAAAACCACACTTACTAACTTGAAAAAAAGCAATCACCTTGAAGCACTGTTTTATTCATTCAAAAAACCAAAAAAAATCCCTAAGTCAGTAAGACTTGGATTTGCTGGAAATCCCGTAATTATTTTCCCTACATTACTTGCTTGTACTGGGTGAATATGGTGGAGGTTCTGATCTTTACTGTCATGTTCTCAGCATGTCCAATCCCTCTTTTCAGGAGAGCTCAATTCTGCCATGAGTACAGGGTGCTCAGTCAGGAATAGTTTTTTCCCTATTCAAGGGCATGGCTTGATCATACCAAATAGCTCTGGCTTAAAGCATAGACCTGTCCATTTATATGAGTACTCATTTTGGTGCCTCACAATCGAGCTGGTTGCACCAGAAGTCACAGGACTTCTGCTCATGAACGTGCTATGTTCCTCAATCTCCTTCCAGAAAATAGGGAGCAATAGCCTGACAGCAGAAGGGAAAAAAGACAGCAGAAACCTCTGTAACAGAGCTACCCTCACACATTTGCTTCCAGGTCTAGATGTACTTTTGGGCTCACTGTTGCGTATTCCTATCAAGTTTTGTCACAGCAAATTTTGATGGACATGGAGAATAACAATGTTTTTCACCTACAGTGAAATGTTCTGAAAGGCAAGATGCTTGGTGGTTAATTTTCTCCTTTTGGTAAATATGCATATAGCCTGTCCTGTTTTTGACTCGAATGATATTTGAAGTATTTTTAGAAGCAACCACTGGCTAGACCAAACATTATCCCTTTCCTGAAATAGTAGCTCTGTTTTATGGTCTCTGAAGCATCCTGGCTTTCCCCATCCCAACTGCAACTCAGTTCTGCTGATCTACTCGATCTACCCATACCTTCAGGGATGCTCCCAATTCTACACAGCCCACCTCAGCCCTTGACTACCAGAGCTATATTTCAGTGAGCAGTATCACCCAGACAATCCAGCTTCTGGTCTCCTCTGGACAGAAGAGAAAACAAAATGATGGTCTCTCTCCTCATCCCAGATTCCTTGACAAAGAGACGGTCCCAGAAAAATGGACTTGTTCTCCAGCAACAGGAGAAGTTCATTCCTCCATGGGCAATGAAAATCTTACACCAAGGATGGACCTGACTCTGAAGAGTGCTGGCTGAATTCCGTGCCTGTCTTTCAGATGAGTACCTAATGTACCTTGATTTCATTCAAGTTCAACGAAAGCATCACAGAGGAACAAGGTGTGCATGCTGGAAAGGCACCAAATGGTGACATGTTTGTACTGCTGTTCGGCTAGAACAATACAGCATTTATCAAAAGTTAAACATTTACTCAAAACAGGGCTTCTGAACGCTTTCTGTCACAGTGTAAATTGCTGTAATACAGCATGAAGTTCCATACAGAGGAGCACACACAATGGAAGAGGTAAAACAATTCTGCTGACTCGACCCACCCCTTTTTGCTCTGTTTTCTTTTTTCCTGAGCATGGGAATAGTGGGATAAGACTATTCCATGCTTGCCTTAAAGAAGATAATAAATTACAACAGCATCTCTTCCTGTTTGATTTCACCCTTATTCTACTTAGTTAAGGAGAAAAAATAATAAAGATGGTGGTACAACAGAGAAAGTAATTGACTTTAGGATTTGTTTGCCCTGTGGCCTTGATCAGTCTCAGCTTTTGTATCTAGATGCCTAAACAGGAGGAAGATTCAGGCAAAAAAAAAAAAATCGCACGGTCCAAACAATTGTTTGTACAGCACATATCAGTAAAGTGTCAACCAAACCATCCTGCTTCTGGGTGGCAAGGAATTTGCCCTAGGGCAGCAGACTGTGATTTAGGTATCAGAAGTTTAAGGTCCTGGGATATAGAAACCCTTCTACTGCCATTTCTCAATTTAGAAGGGCAGCAGCCTGTCCCAAGAGGGGTCATAAGGCAGCCCTGCCACACAAAATCTGACTGGTTTTTTTTCTAGCATGCAGACTTTAAGACTGGTATTGCTCCAACACTGTCAGCTGAGTGATGCTGATTTTCAGGAGTGCTCCAGCAAGCACTCAAGGAATTCAGTCTTTGCTTGGGCCAGTTCTTGAGACACATATGCACCCAGCTTCCAGAGGTGAGGGAGTGGCCTTAAATCTCTGAAAAAGGGGGCTGTAACTTGCATATTCCTTCTTACCACCACTGCTGCAGTGTTTATGTATTTATGTACAAAACCAATATACAGTGACAAGTCATCTAAGACTTCTCCAGGGAGAAAAATGGCATGGAATCCTCCCCCACCTCCCAAAGGGTACAAACTGGCAGACGGACAGCCATAACTGAGATGAGCATGAAGCCGAAGTGCTTTTCCAAATGTACTGCCTGTCCTGCCCTGCTGCCAGTGGAGTGTTTCTTCCTCTGCATTGTCATCTGATGCAGACTCGAAGGAACTGGTCCATCCACAGAACTCAAGCAGCACAGAAATGCATTTAACAGGCGCCATGGAGGCACTGAAATAATTACCTAACCTGCAAGGTCACAGTGTGCTGTACTAAATCTTCCATGTATTGTAAACAGGCAGTTTCTGCAGGACAAAAGCACAGGCAACATTGTTTTGCTCACCTGTTATAGCGGCCTCACCTCCAGAATCATTACAAAAACAGGATATGCTATTAGAGTGGAAAATAATCTGAATTTTGTCCTCAGGCCGTGGGCTCTCCATCCATCCAGCTTGTCCCAGCAAGCACAGTGGTTTCACTCACACAGGGCTCGTGTTTCTGCCATCTGCCCACCATACTGGTGGGGAGGTTGGAAAAAGGACCGAACAAAGCAGGGCTTGTCTCTCCCCACCAGCCAAAGAGAAGCCTGAACTGGCACCCAGCAGGCAGTCTCCACATCAACAACTACCCAGGAGTCTGTGAAGGCTAAAAACAGCAAGAGATCTTCATTCTAAGAAATAATTTAAACAGAGTTGAGGCTATATCAAGAGCTGGAAAAGGGCCTATTGAAAGAGCAGCGGGCAGGGGGGAAAGACCCCATCAACTACATGTGTGGTAAAACTAAGGCAGCACAAAAATCCAGCTGAACATCCAGCAGGAACCAAAGATTTATTCACAGCCCTTTCTGCAGAGCTCCTTGACTTACAGCTACTTTAAGAAGCCTCTCCTAACGCCAGGTAATGAGTGGCTAATGACATTGCCAGGGAGGCTTTGTCACAGTTTCATCTTTTCCTGTTACAGCGGGCGAGAAGAAAAGACAGCCACTGGGAAGAACCCATAATTAAAACCCCAACATATTTATATTAAATGAGTTAACACAGATAACAGCTCCATAAGAGGAGGATGAAGAGCTCCAATATGATCAAAATCTTATCCAGAAATGGAAATTCTTTACTGGGAACTCGGGAGAGGCACTCAGACATTGTTATCTCCCATTCAGTTTGAGGCTGGGCAAGCAGCTAGGGCTGAAAGCACCAATTTCAGTCAGTTGCTCAACACTAGAAGTTGATACAGCAGTGATAACAGGTGTCTGTGGAATTAGTGTAAAATAAAAGTCTTTGAACAAACTAAAAGGAAGTTTCCAAAACCAGACTTTATGTCAAAGAAAAACAAAAATACCACAGGGCGCTCCATCACTCCCTCAGCTTGGAGTCTACCCTATTTTCCAGTGAGTAGGGGGCTATAAAACAGTAAAACTCATAGAATTGGATCCCACAGAACACAGCATTTCTGGATAGCTGCTAACAATCCGGAGATAAGCCCTAGTTGGTTGTTTAGTAAACAGCTGCTGGCATAAAAATCATACGTAACACAGACCAACCAGAATTGATCTTACCATCTCAAGAGGATTCACAGTCTACTGAAACACACAACTTCTTCATCAGTTATCAAAGATAGAAAAAGAAGGTATGACTGCACACTGGAAAGACCTAATTGTTTAAGGAAAAAAAAAAAAAGGCAAACAAGAAGCATTAAAAGAAGCAAAAAAATGGAGAGCTGAAGCAAGTCTTGCAGTTTTCAGATCAAAATAAATTAACGTGGTCTGAAAATTAAAAACATCCCAGATTAAAACTCAGTCAAGCCACACCATTAGTGCATTCCTCCCAGACTGAGTGGTCTGAGGAATTTATAAATTTGGCATCCTATAAAATGTGCTATTCCTGGCAGGTCTTTGAAATAGGGGAAGTGAAAAGGCCAGGAACACAGGCAGAGCAACAGGGCAGGCATCAGGAGCGCAACTGTGGGCTGTTTGCTGGCATTTCCAAATATTAAATCCCAAATCCAGAGCACCAAAGAGGGTTAACAAGTTGTGCTAATCAGCCTCCCCTTGGATTAATCTACAGCTCTGATGCATGCTGGGATTTGTAAGAAATCCACAGCAAGTTTAGTAATGTAGTATTTATGGGGAGCAACATATAGATTTTTTTTCCTCCTTTTAATTAAAATGTACAAAAGTCACGAGCTGAGACATACCTTTAAAAAGGTTTAATATGGACCAATTCTGAAATAGAAAACACTACAGCTTTTCCTTTTCCACGCTAAGGAAACAGTTATTAAAAAAAAAAAACAAAAAAACCACACAAAAAAACCCAAACAAAAAACCACAAAACAAACAAAACCCCCAAACAAGTGCCC